>WNWU01000017.1:24254268-24280022 GCA_012654045.1 Ptyas mucosa | reverse complement strand
AGTTGGCCATGGCAAGTGGGCTGTAGCAAGTTGGCTGTGGCAAGTTGGCCATGGTGAGTTGGCCATAGCGAGTTGGCCATGGCAAGTGGGCTGTAGCAAGTTGGCTGTGGCAAGTTGGCCATGGTGAGTTGCCCTTAGCGAGTTGGCCATGGCAAATTGTCATAGACCCACAAATAAGACCTCAACTATTCATTGTCTAGGGCCTAGGTTTTCTTCTGTAACTTAAATCTGGAACATGACAGGTGAAAGAAAGAAGAGGGCCCCTTTTCTGAGCAGAGGCACAAAAGATTTTTCAGAAGGCAGAGGCCCCATTGGTGAATGGATATCTGTTTGCTCATTTCAACTGAATGATCCACCAGAGAGGAAAATAACCCTAAGCATTCATTGACCCCACAGCAGAATCCCGCCTAACATATTGCTACAATCCAGGATGCCAGTGGCATGGCCTGGGGTGGGGATGAATATTTACCAATGAATATGAACTCCTCACCATACTTACTCAAAAATTATGCTTGTGGAATTTGCTGTTTATTTCCAAATAAACCATTGGTGCCTACTTAGCTCTAGAATGTTTATTGCTCTTCTGTGAATGCAAACATTTAATAATCCAATCCAAACATAGAAACTAAAAAAAAAAACAAAAACCAACCCTCTGGCAAATATGATAAGAGGTTGTCCTGTCAACAGATCTGCTCAGCACCTGTTTATGGCTATACTACATAAGCTTATGAAACAGGAAGTAGGTCAGCCCAGGGCCTGCACTGCTTTCCTTTGGGCTGTTGCAAGCTCAGGCTTCATCCAGAGAGCCTCTTTAATATGCTTTGCTTGATGGCAAAGAGCCGAGGTGGTGCAGTGGTTAGAGTGCAGTACTGCAGGCTACTTCAGCTAATTGCTAGCTGCAGCTCGGCAGTTCAAATCTCACCGGCTCAAGGTTGACTCAGCCTTCCATTTCTCTGAGGTGGGTAAAATGAGAACCCAGATTGTTGGGGGTAATACGCTGACTCTGTAAGCAGCTTAGAGAGGGCTGTAAAAACACTATGAAAGGGTATATAAGTCTAAGTGCTATTACTATAGCAGGAAAGTGACGTAAACTGCACTGCTCCTAACACAGTTGTGCTTTACTGCACCTTAGCAATGAGGTTCTCCTTATAGTTTGTATTAGACAACAGTGAGCGGTAGATCCTCTACTGCACTTTCCCTTCCCTCCTAGTATCACTAGGGATGGGAAAACAAACCACCAATTCTTCCCTTGAACATGTGGCCTGGTGGGGTTGGAAGATGTTGTCTCCTACTTCATTGTGTGGTCATGCATGCTCCATTGGCCAGCTAGTCAAAATATTTCTGGTATATGGCTTCTTAAAAATGCAAGCCTTAAGACAGCATCAGGCATCAGTTTAATGCACTGCATCTAACGTTTGTAGTAGGTTATGACTGATGTGTGGTTAATAAAGTAGATGCACATTGTTGTCTTGAATCTATGGAAGGAATAGATAGTGGAACTAGTGAAGGTGGTGAAAACTTTATGGGAAGAGGATTGATTTGGATAGTACATGGTGAAGAATTGTGTGAAGAGAGAAGATATGGGGAAGGATTGGAAAGATTGACTGTGGATGTTTGATGATCCTGAGGAAAGAGATAGAGCTGCTGGAGTTTGCTGTGATTGGTTGCACAGTGCAGCTGGAGATTGGCTAGCTGAGCCTGTAACAGAAATATAAATACCTCAGCTGTTTTTGAGTGAAATTTCAGGAAGCCACTTAATCAGCTGGTGGCCATCATTCCTGTCTGAACAACAACTGGATCTGGAGCAAAGTAGTTGATCGTGATTAAGTCTTAGGATGGCTTTGACCTAGAGATGAGTTTGGCTGGCAAGACAATAGACTCCATACGTTACAATATTGTTGGTATAGAGGACCTTGTTGTCATGTGAGGAAAGGTACTGATTCCAGTGTGAGAGATTGTGAGAAAGCTGAGGAGAGTCAACTGAATGCTTATCTTGGAAAAGGCAACCCCGTCCACAGGCTGAGAGACCTTGGGAAAAGCATTGCAAGTCGCTTGTACCCACAGCAGACCTAGGTAGCTAATAGAATAGAGCAGAATAACAGAGTTGGAAGGGACCTTGGAGGTTAGGTTAGGGTTCTAGTCCAACCTCCTGCTCAGGCAGGAAACCCTATACCATTTCAGACAAATTCAGTCGTCCAATCTCTCCTTAAAAACTTCCAGTGTTGGAGCATTCACAACTTTTGGAGACAAGTTGTTCCACTGATTAATTTTTCTATCAGTAAATTTCTCCTTAGTTCTTAGGTTGCTTCTCTCCTTGATTAGTTTCCACCCATTGCTTCTTGTCCTGCCCTTAGGTGCTTTGGAGAATAGCTTGACTCCCTCTTCTTTGTGGCAACCCCTGAGATATTGGAATACTGCTATCATGTCACCCCTAGTCCTTCTCTTCATTAAGCTAGACATACCCAATTCCAGCAGTTGTTCTTCATATGTTTTAGCCTCCAGTCCCCTAATAAGAGCTGAGGAGGATCTCTGTACCTAACCCCATCATTCCAGGGTGTCACTGAAACACTAGATTTCCCACATGGGAAGGTTTTGTGTTGGGAGAAGAATGAAAACACCGCTTCCAAACTGGAACAGCAAAAGAGGTCTTTAGAATGCTTCAGCCTATGTCTCAAGAGCAGGAAGATATCCTTGTGCTGCGGCATGCAAAAAAGTTATCTACAAGACCAGCTGAACAAAAAATTAGATTTCCCCACCTTTCCTTAAAAAAGAAAAAGATTGCTGCCCACAATGCTGAGTTCTTTTGTCTGATCCTGCAGAGACTCCCCAAGCATATCTCTTTAAGATCCTAGCCTTCAGATTTCAATGTCTCAGAAGCTTCAAAAGCAATATGTGAAAAATCTGCAAAAAGAAGTATAAAATTGTATAGGAGAAAACGATCCATATTATCCTGTTATTGAATGGAAAGCCAAAATCCTTTGCTTTGAAGGAGGATTTGTATGGTGGGTGAAACGGCAATATAAACTTAATTGTACCATATAGGGAGGAATGAACTGATGTTTGTGGCATTTGGGAATCCTTGATTTAAAAATGCTCTATCTTGGGAAATAAGATCCGATGTGATATCCCAGCATGTCTGGTTGATCTTAGGCTTGAGCAGGCTTGACAATTGAGCTAAATCAGGGTAAGGCTGACTTAAAGCAGTACATGTAGCCATAGCAGATTAATGAACACCACACAAATAAGTGTAGAGTGGTGTATCTTCCTACATGAAGCTGTCTGCCTGAGAATACCTCATTGCTGGAAGCAAACTATTGCTTGTGAACTGGTAAAGCTGCTTACTCTTGTGTATTGGACTATGACTGCCATAGTGACTCTTCGATTACTACACCTTGATCTTTGCTCTCTCATCTTTGCCCTCTGGATCCTTCTTGAAACTTTAGATTGGCTTGATTAAGGATTTCTGGTTTCATTTCTGTACGTCTCCCCGGCCACAACATTCTTCTGAATTTGATCCTTTGCTGACTCCCAATCCCAATCTGGGACAGGAAATTACAGAAATATAGCCCAGAGCTGGTTACATGAGGTCTTTCCACAGGGATTGGTATGCCAACCGTGGACTTCTGAAATGGCAACACAATGAAAGCTTGTCAGTGAGAAATAGCAATGAAAGAGAAACAAGCAGCCATCGGGGAAATAGCATTGAGAATTGAAGATGTAGTGGGAGAATAACAATCAACAATGCCTGGGCTAGTGATGGAGCAACAGCCTCTTTGGACCTGTAAGTACAACCAACCGAGTGGAAGGCCCTGACATGTCTCTGCCCCCTTCTTGGTCCTGTTGATCAAGTCCAATCTGTTAAGAAGACCTGACTTCAGGCAGCTCAAAATGTTTTTTCCCCAGGAATAAGCAAGGACTTGCAAAGAAGTCGAAGCTTCAGATAGGTTGCCTAGCTCTACAGTTACTCCTTCAACTTGGAATAGAAAAAAAGATCTCAAAATAAAGTATGAGATTTTTTTTTATTTTTTGCCAGATAAGAGGTCAAGGTTTTCATAATGTTTCTGCTCCATTATTCATACAGATTGCTGAGTTGTCCTCTCAATCAGAAACAAGCACCAAAAGGCTCCCTAGCTCTGGTGGTCTCACAAATGTACTTGCAACTCCTTGCAGGATTTATCCCTTTCTCTTAGGTTCAAGATGATCCGTATTGATTAGATCTGTAATCCACTCCATCTTCCAACACAATCTCTACCTACTTGTTCTCTCACCCCCAAAATGGAAGTTTTACTCCATGGGTGTCAAACCTGATTGCGTCACATGAAGTATCATGTTGTATTGTGGAGTTTTTTGCCTTTGCGGAACTGGGGTGGGTGTGGTCTATGCATGACGCATCTGGCCGCCAGTTTGACAGGCCTGTTTTAGTCTATAAGCATACAGGAAGTGCCCGACTTGCAACAGTTCATTTAGTGATGGTTCAAATTTACAAGGGCACTGAGAAAAGTGACTTATGACTGTTTTTCAGACTTATGACCTTTGTAGCATTCTCATGATCATGTGACGCTTGGCAACTAGCTCATACTTATGACCGTTGCTGTATCCCAAGGTCATGTGATCACCTTTTCCACCCTTCTGACAAGCAAAATCAATGGGGAAGCCAGATTCACTTAACAACCATGTTACTAATTTATCAACTCCAGTGATTTACTTAAACAACTGTGGCAAGAAAGGTCATAAAATGGTGGAAACCTCACTTAACAAATATCTCAATTAACAACAGAAATTTTGGGCTCAGTTGTGATCGTAAGTTGAGGACTACCTGTAATTGGCGTTACCCTTAAGAAAAAGTTCATATCAACAAATGAAGAGGGAGAGACATATGGGAAGGGGATTCCCCATCACCATTGCCTTGTAATAATACCTTTTCTCTGCCGATATTTCTTCCTGTTTAAGCCTACAATAGTATAGAATTAGGATGTCAGAAGTAAGGTTCCCTCAAGGAGAGTAGGTTTTTAGGCAAATTGAGGGCTTCATTACTTGCCTTCTATAATATAAGTGGAGTTATTCTTCTACCTGGTACTGTATCTTTTATTAATAATTGTCCTCTAAGTTGTTGTAGAGAAATGGGGATCCACGTTTTGTCACTAGGCCAATAGAAGGGAGAGACAGAAATTCTTTATTTAAAATAATAATAATATACATTGATCCAATGTAAGTTTTGAATTGATATAAGAACTGAATCATTAGTTACATGACTTAGTTCCTTACACACACATTCACATCTATACAAACCTAAATATACGATGAGTGGATTTGCATTGCATTAGCAAAGTTTGCTTGCAAAAACATATCTATTGGGCAAACTTGAATTAAATTTATAGCTTAAACAAAATAGAAATAAAAAAATATAAATAAGCAAAGTAAGCAAAAGGTTATAAAAACTTTTCCTGCAATTTTATTTTTTCCACAACAACCTGAATATCAATGCTGAAATAAGAAAAAAAATAATAGAATCTATATCTTGGTGGATATGTCTATTCTAACTTCTTCAATATAGGTGCCAAAACGCATGGACTTCAACTCCCAGAATTCTCAGCAGAACAGTATTAGTAGGGGAATTCTGAAAATAGAAGCCCTGGTATCTGAATGGCAGAAGGTTGGCCTGTTCTTCCTGGCCCTTTTAGTAGCCAATAATTAGGATTTTCCCTGGGAAATTCTGCATGTAATGTATATGCCCTATTATTGATCTATAGTAGGACATACACAGATCAAAATGGTGAATTTAACCAAGGATGGAATTATTTTTTTTTTACCTTTTCAGTTTTAAAGGTGAAAATGACCAGGTCTAATCTTCTATTGTGAACGCAGGCATATGTTTGAACATGTGGGATTCTTCTGATATTATTGGCAGACTTAGATCTCTGCATAGACTAAGGTTAGAGGATTCCTATTCAAACAACAAACTCTCTGGAAACCTTATTGTCAGTTCTGGCACAAATAATCTCTATTTGATGTTAGCACAAAAGAGCTTTCATGTGTTCACGTTTGAACCCTTCGCTGAAATAGAAAGAGAAACATGAAGGGTAAGCACCCTATGACTTTCCTCAGTGCCGTCTCTTCTCTTCTGCGCTTTTGTTCTACCTCTGCTCTGCGGAACATAGATTAGGTGAAAACCCATTGTACAGTTGAGTATCTGTTGCTTCTAAAGGAAAGGCAGGATCAGACGGTGGCTCCAGAAGGTCTAGGTTTAATTTGTAGTTTAAAAACTGATTTGTATAATTATGGTAGTATTACTTTGAAAAGTTATGACTATTATGATATTATTGTAGAAAACAGAGCACAACAGACTCATTTTTGGTAGGACCAAGATTTGCTTGTGGCCAAATATTTAAAGACCAGGGTCAAAATAAAGTATAAAACTGAACATAGGTAACATACTTGTTTTCTTGCCAAGTTCAAAGTGCTTCCTGTAAACCAAATCACCTCCCATGCTAAGCACAGGTCACCCACCACATATTATTGTTCTTACTGTATATACTTGATGATCCACTTGTTTGCATAACATCTTAAGGGGAACGTATCAAGTAGCTGCTGTATAGTATGCATGACAGGCAAGCAATGGTGACCGTGAAGAAGTACCATGATGATAGATTGCTGTTAAACTCCATATGACATATGAACATGTGCAAGGGCCTAAATGGTCTTTGTAGGACCTAAGCCTTCTTTCTAGTGCTTAGCCTAAGATCAACAAAGATAGCTTGAGATAGAATTTCAGCCATTTCTTTTGCCTTGTATTCTGCTCTGCCAGTCTGCTTGCCTCCCTGTTGATTCCAGTCCCAATCCACTCCTGCACCCTTGAAGTGGTCTTGAGCAATACTTCGATCCACTGTTCCATCTGTTCATTGAGTCTAAAAAACCCCCACCTCATATGAATTTATTTTTTAAGGATAGGCAATGCCCGATTTCATTCTAACTCTGCTCTGATTTTTTTGTGATATTCCAGTCCCTCTATAAGATGCATTATAAGTTGCTAGCCTATCAGAGGCTTTATTCCTTTAGTCAAGGAATAAAGTCTGATGATACTTCACGGGCAAAAATCACCTTCCTTTATTCTAGTCATTCCCCAGAAATATTACCTTTTCCCTGAGAGAAAAAGGCTAAAATCTGAGGTCTGGCAATCCTAAAATAAATCAACTGATGTGTAACATTACATCTTCCTTCAAAGGAAGAAATACTTGTTTTAGTCTAGATGTATGTCCAGAAATTTATCTCATACCTAATTCACAGAATAGTCAAGATCTCTTTGATTCTTTTATAGATCTCTGTATCACTTGACAACCTTAAAGGCTTCCAACAGAAGAAGAGAGGGAGGGAGGGAGGGAAGGAAATTGCCAATTAAAAAAACAACAGAACCAATACTGTCATTTTATTAGAAGTATTTAATCAAATAAAGCTGCTTTTTACTTTACAAACCCTTACATTTTATATCAAAGCATATACACAATAAAAAGGATTTATCACATAACACATAACAAATTCAACCATATTAAAGGGAGTTAAGGCCTGGGGAAGAACCACATAAAAACTAAGTTTGTAATAAATGGATGTGACCTCTTTGCACATGGACCAAAGCAGGACATTGACTATCTGCTGATGTTTACCTGTAGATACTACAAGCATGGAGAAAAAAACTCCACAATGTAGGATTTGTCTTTGATTTACGAAGCCACAAACAATGTAAAGGAAAACTAGAATTTGGGGAAGCATCCTCCTGCCTAGTGAGATATTGGAGGGTAAAATAGGAGCATCTCATGTGTTACAAAAGAAACAATAGCTAAAAGAAGAGAAGCCCAGACCATTTTCATTGTTGGAGTCCTGCAAGCTTTGGGCATTGGCTTTTCTGTGTAACCCATCTGTACCCCCATCTGCACTGTAATGTCTTTCCTATTGTTTCCAACCATTGTGGCCTTCCCTGTGGAAATCCCTGGCTGATCTCATCTTGGACAAAGAGAAGGTACACATTACTGGAATAGCCAGCTTGTAATACTGCTTTTATTTGCAATGTATCCATTTGGAGCATTTTTAAAATGGTGTTCCAGTTGAGTTGATTCCCAGGCTCGTTCTAGGCTTCAAAGAGTTCCTGGCTTGAGTGGAACAATTCTGCATGGGGATCAACGTAGCATTTGGCTCTCAGAAGGCGAACTGAAAAATATCCATAATATAAACTCGTTGTTTTTCAATTGACCAGCAAAGGATATGTATGACAAAATTCCATGTTTCTTTCTGCTGCCAGACTTCATTCAAGGGATGGATTGGGTTAGGGCAGGGGTGGGTTCCACTTACCTTTGCTGCTTATTCACAACGGGAGCACGTGCGTGTACTTCTGCACATGCACAGATCGTCTGTGATGACGTCTGGGTGATGGGTGGAGCCTCCCACTGCCATTACTACCGGTTCACAAGAACCGGACCGAACCAGGAGCAATCCACCACTGGGTTAGGGAGTTAAGTTCAACCCTCTTTTGCCATATCCAATGATTGTCTTCATATATTATAGTCTCTATGGACAGTTTGATCCTGCAAACTTTTTATTTCTTTGTTCATCTTAGTGCTAAACTGAGTAAGCCGGCGAATGGGCCACAAATCTAGTTCTTTCCAAGACACTTGCAGATTTCAGTGCCTTAGTCCAGCTTAGGCCTGTTATCAAACAAAACAGAGTCTGGGATAGTGCAACACCCATTTCATGATCATTTTAATTAAGTAACTGTTATCTGGGAAATGTTTCTATAGCCCATTAAACATACAAATTATCATGTACTGTCATTATTCTTAAATAACAGCAAATCTATTCATTCTGAATGACCTGCTGCTTACTACTTCCAGGCCAATAATTTGGAAGCCATATAAATGAACACATTGACCTTTGGAAATCATTTTGTGGCAAGATTTAAATTACAATTTAATTTATGCAGTATTCAGGCTCTTTTTCTGGCTCACTAAAAAACTAGGCAGTCTCCCCGATTTTTCTACCTGTCAGTCCTATAATGTTATAGGTCCACTAATAGGAATCCTAAAAGTCCATTAGAAAGGAGAAGTGTTGAGAATAACTGTCCAATCTACCCGCTCTTCCTCATTTCTTTTAGATCTGATTTTACGTTCTGTGTAAATGTTTGTTCAGTGACAGCTGCAGAACCCAATGATTTCATCAGAACCACTGCAACAAAACCCCTATCATAACTTTGTTATGTTGACTTCAGCCCTTAAATATGTGTGTGCGTATGTGTGACATTAATTTACGGCATTCTTTTTGATATTTGCCTCCCCTTGGTTCCTCTGGTCACCTATGTTTCTGTTTATGAGTTTTGATAATTATTTATTTACTTATCCACTTTATATAGATGTCAGGTCACCAAGCAAGCAACTCTGGATGTCCTAAATAATAATTAATCATGATAATGGTTCTAGGTATTTATTGAAAATATTTAAAAAGATTATAAAAACAGAGTAGGAACAAAGAAATAGCAGACAAAAGGATGTTAATAATGATAACTGTGGATATTGATGCAAATCACAGAGTCAATGTGATTGGGGAGAATACAATTTATTGTGTACAAAGTAAGTAAAGCACCAAAATCTAAATGATTCAGACAATTGAATATCAAGTACTTAAGATGAAGGCTAACTTGATAATAAATCCCATCTTTCCAAAGAGTTCTATTTAAGAATATATTTACTCCCAGGAATTGGGGAGTGCTAGGTAATGTGGAAAACTGGGCAGGTTATCATTAAATATGAGCTGATCTTTCTTTCTTTCTTTCTTTCTTTCTTTCTTTCTTTCTTTCTTTCTTTCTTTCTTTCTTTCTTTCTTTCCTTCCTTCCTTCCTTCCTTCCTTCCTTCCTTCCTTCCTTCCTTCCTTCCTTCCTTCCTTCCTTCTTAATTTGATTTATATGCCGCCCTTCTCCAGAGACTCAGGGCGGCTTACAATGCATTTAAGCAATAGCCTTCATATTTTTGTATATACCTGCTTAGTAGGGCTTTCGGGCCCCCCTAAGCAGTGTTCTTTTTTTATACAAAGTCAGCTTATTGCCCCACAATCCGGGTCCTCGTTTTACCTACCTCGAAAGGATGGAAGGCTGAGTCAACCTTGAGCCTGGTGAGATTTGAACTTGCAGTAATTGCAGGCAGCTGGCAACTTAAGTACTACTTTAACAGCACTTAGTCCACTGCGCCACCAATTAATGGAATTGTTTCTGGAAAGGGATTCTGACAGATTCTCGAGGATTCCCTATTTCTCCAAAGGTGGAAGAAACACCCAAAAAGTTTACCAAGCCAACTGGAGAAGACCAAGATGCTTATCTTACTGAATATGGTGAGTCACCAACCCCAAACCTTAAGGAAAGAGCCCCAGTAGGTTACAAACATAGAATTTACAAAACAAGTATAGTGTGATTGTTAGGCAATGTTGCTTGGTAATGAAAGTGAAATAACCAATCTTTTTGTGCGAATTCCTAAATCCTGAATGTGAAGACAATTCTGATAATTAATATGAGATAATTATATCAGTGACTACATACCTAGATGACATTTAAAGGGTATTACTATGCCTCTAAATATATTTTGGTTAGCTTGAATGTACAGAAGAACTTGGTATGGTAAGTAAAGTTCTTGGTAAGAACTTTAAATAAAACATACCAAGTAACAAATGGCATACTTAAGTCTTCCACATTTCATAGCACCTGCCATACCCCTGACCATTTTGGAACAATCCACTCATGGGTGAAGGCTTATTATGAGGGACTGGTCCTACTTAACATTTTTATTTTTTAAGAAAACTTATGTCTTTCCTTTCCTCCATGAAAGTTGATCTTGGAAGCCGATGCTTTGTTTTACAGCAAACCAGCTTCCCATTTTTTTAAGAAAAGGGAAAATATTAGTTTAAATGTAAAGACAGTTGGCACAAGGTATTTGATAGGCATCAAGGGATGTGTCACAGGCAATTGGCAGCCCACAGGGAGAACCCAGATGTCTGCCACCTTGTGTTTAGTGATATATGATAGGTGTGTCAGATTCCCTAGTCAAGATAACAGTACCACAAAGTCCAAACTGCAAGTCTAACATTTTTATATACTCATTCTCCATTCACAAACAATACTCAGTATAGGTTTGGGGCAATCTGGCACACATCATTTGTTTTTTCACTTTGCAGGGCAGCAAAAATCTCTGTGGCCACTTTTGCTGAGAAAAACAAAGCTAAGCAACCCCTTGTGCCTCTGTGTCTATTTTCCAATAGCCCGCTGATCTACTTCTGATGTACTTGGTAGGAGTTCTGAAGATTGCTATTTGAACTTCCAGCTAGCATGCCAAGAGGGAAGAAGAGTTCTTTTGAACAAACCTTCTCCACTCCACGAAGTTAGCCTGAGCTAACAGCACTCCGAAATTAAAAAAATGGAGTGTGCAGAATTGGTCCCACTGAGGGGGTGATTGTGCCATTGCACATCATCTGCTTCACAACCATATTAGTTCCTTGTGGCTCTTTTAGCTGAGTATTATACTTTGTGAAACTGTGTCAGAGAAGAACACATAAGGCTGTTTGGCTGCTTATGTCTTGCACATCTGTTGGAACAACATGAAGCCTATCTGTTTGCTGCCCATTGTTTTGCTCCAGGATTTCATTTTCCAGATATTTGATGTCTGAATGAACATATGGAGATCTAGATATGTATGACACAAAATTATAGGATTTTTTTTTTGCCAGAAAGTCCTCCCTAGATGCTGACACAAATATGGTAGAAGTACAGCTATGTAGAAACTGCTTTTATGTGTGGTAGGCCTAAACTAGAGTAATAAGATGAAAGAAAAGATGACAATTATGTGATTGGTGCTTTCTAAGCTTTTACACAAAATAGGTGCCAAAGACACAATGAAACATTTAGAAAAAAAATAATAATTTAGTCAAGAAATAGGCCAAAATGTGTAAATCATAGTTTCTCTTTGTCCTTTTGCTTCTTTTTGGGAGCAGGGTTATTTAAAAGCCCTTTAAAGCAGAGAAGATGAACTCTCAAGAAAATATGTTTTTCTGAAAATCTTTGCTGCAATTACCTTTACCTCTGGAGGACATAAGAAGTTTTCTTTTAGCCACAATTAGAGTGTTATAGGTTATCTCTCCTGTTAAGAAAACTTTTTTCAAGTGGTTGGTAAACTGACAACTATGAGAACATCTTATATTTAGCAAAATAATTGCCTTGTAAGGATCTCGTCCATTTACAAAATGGCTGTGGGGGAGAGAGGAACCATTTACAAAATTCCTATTTACCAAAATGACAAATTCCAGCCTTGTAAGTTCTCTCTATATTGTAAAGTGCATAAAGATGACTTCACCAGAAATAGGCCTGATCCCCTACCAAAGTGACAAGAAGGAAAACAGCTTAAGTTGAAAAGAAACAGAAAATATGTGTAAGTGTCTTAGAGAAACCCCCTCCCTAATTCACATGAGTATAAGAAAGGGAAGAAGTAGCACAGTCAGATTTACAAGATCCTGTTATAATAGCACTCTGGAAAAAATAGTTTATCCCTGTGATGGAGTTGATCCTTGATCTGATCTATCTGGTGGAACTGACAAAAACCCACTTTTACATTTGCCTTGATCCTGATTAAATGGGCATATTTCTAAATAAAGTCAACTGAGGCAGGGAGCATAGCAGATTCTAAGAGATATACCCACAAGATTTTAATAGATATAATATTGCCTATTGCTGATGTAAAGGATGGCAAGAGTGAAATGAGACCTATCTTAATGGATCTTCTGAGGTTAAGGATTGGTGCTATATGGCGTAGCCATGTTTTATGAAGCAGTTTATCTTGAATTAGACACTGGTCTCTGTAGTCCAAACTTATCAGGTCTGACAAGAAACAGCATTCCAAAGTTTCAGCCTGAGCTTTTCCAAGCCATGCCATTTTATCAAGCCAACACATCAAAACTTCATGTGAGGTAATACTGACCCATATAATGGATCCAGCTGACCATGCAAAGTGAACTTATGGAAGTGGAGGCAGATCAAAACATTCAATTCTGAAGCAAGAAAGCTCATAATTATATTCCTCTTCCAATTATTATTCTTCAGTGGATTTACAGACATTTTCTTACATTTGGAAAAATATATAGTATATCTAAAACTAGAGGATAAGCCCTCACATATATAAATACAGGAAAGGGAGGGAAATATACTTTCAGGAAATGTGGATGTACAAAAGATTTAATTTCCCATTTAGATTTTAAATCTCCTCAATATTAAGAGTAATCTGCTAGCAAGGGAAGGCTTAGTTCTCTGCACTCTGAAGAGGTAAGAATTGGGTGAAATCCAGCAGGTTCTGACAGGTTCTGGAGAACCAGTAGCAGAAATTTTGAGTAGTTCAGAGAACCTGTAATGGAAATTTTGAGTAGTTTGGAGAACTGGCAAATATCACCTCTGGCTGGCCCCAGAGTGGGGTGCGAATAAGATTTGCAATATCCTTCCCCCAGGAGTAGGGAGGGAATGGGGATTTTGCAGTATCCTTCTCCTGGAGTGGGGTGGAAATGGAGATTTTGCAGTATCCTTCCCCCTGCCACACCCACCAAGCCACACCATGCCCACCAAGCCATGCCCACAGAACCAGTGGTAAAAAAAATTGAATTTCACCACTGGTAAGAATCCTCCCTTATCTAGAACTACACAATAAAGTTTCAAGAAGACCTGGTTCAGAAGGTCCATTTGATTAGAAGTATAGATCCTGCAGGAGAAGAATGAAGAGATAGCTAGGGGAAAACCAGGAAGGAACTTTCACATTTATCCTTCATAATTTGACCACTCAGTTCTCCTGAGACCTACATCTAATTACTTATTGAGAACTCTTACTGGCTTTTAATTAAAACTGTCAAGCAAGGTAAAAATTTTCAACTTTTTAAAATGAAAGATCATTCAAGTAATCAAGAAGAAATCCCATATCTCTACGGCATTTCAATATCACAGTCAAAATGGTCTCATAAGTCATCTTTGTGTATTCAAAGAGTTGCATGTGATAAGAAGGGGTGACAAGAGGTGTACAAGTTTGGCTTCCCATTACTCTCTTCATGTGCAGGCTGAGCATGTGAAGTAAAATCTATGAAGAGAGACGCCAAACGATATTGTGTTTAGAAGACCATTTTACAAATGACAATCAAATCAGAGCTGGAACTAACGTGCTTGTTCTCTCAACCTTCTTCATTAATAAATAGCGTTTTAAATACTGGAATAGGCTCATTAGTTTCTGAAACCTAAGCACATATCCCTTTCCACCCAATTCTAGAAAAGTTCTCCATATGAAGATTGTTTATTGGAGTGTTCCATTCTCTTTTCTGCAGATCCTGAAAATTGTGCTCATTTCTTCAAGTTTCTCAAATATCCAATTTCGGTTGTCACTTAACAATGCACATGACCTGAATAATCATGGTGGAAAATATATCCAAGATGCAAAAGACCACTCAAAAACTATGGAAGTGGATCCATGGAATATCTGCACACCTACTAAATCGGCTCTCTTTATCACTGAATGCATGGAGTAACGTGGCTTGAAGGAAAAAATACTTAACTGAATTTAGTTAAACGTGGCTTGCAATCTTCCTTTCAACTGACAACCTAACTAAGAGGAGGATTACAATTCCTTCTAGCTTTAGGAAATTAAAACCCACCCGCTCTCCTAGAAAATGAAATATTTTAGGAAATATTAAAAGGGCAGAATATTTCCCCTAAAAGGGAGGCAGAAATTCAACCCCACCCCCCCATCTTTGTTAATGAGCCATTAAGGCCTGGGCCAGTCTATTCTACATAACAAAGATCCTTCAGGCAGAGCCATTTCATTGCATCACCCAAACTTAACACACAGACAACCTAAAATGCTAGCTATGACCTCTGACAGCAACCAATCAGTATACTCTTCCTGTGCCCCAGGAAGTTCAAAGCCAGAGATGGTATAAAACCCAGGGGCTTTGAGCATCTCTTCCCTTTTTTCGCCAAAGATCTCCAAGACATGTGATCCTGTTCATCAATAAACCTTTCTAAGCAACTTCCATGAATCCAGTGTCTTTTTCCCCACTTGGAACTGAACCCAGAAGGATATTTCTTCCAACATAGCAAAACATGACTACTGGGTATTGTAAGAAGTTAGCAACCACCCCTCTCCTGGAAGAATAAAATATTTTAGGAAATATTAAAAAGTCAGAATATTATATTTCCCTGGATGAGAAATGGAGAAACATGTTTAAAGGCAAAGCAGCTTCCTGCTCCCCCCCCCCACACCTTTGTTAATGGGCCAGAGGCAGAAACTCAATCCTTTGTCAAAGGACCATAATCTGCAAAACAATGGGGCCCCATCTAGCAACCGAAACTCACCACATGTGACCTGGGAAGCATGTGACCTGGGAAGCACTTGTGACCATCAGCCAGCAAGGCTAGCTAAGACCCCCACCCCCTGGGAGTCTGACAACCAATCAGGATACTCTTTCGGGTGCCAGGAGATGCAAAGCCAGAGAGAGCATAAAAACCCAAGGATTTACTGTATCTGCCCCTTTTCTGTTCAGGAACTCAAGCCATGTGATCCTGTCCACCATTAAACCATCTTTCCAAGCAGTCTCCATGTTTCCAGTGTCTTTTTCCCCACTTGGAGCAGAACCTAGAGGATATTTCTTCCAACAGTATCCTCAAGCCTTCCTTTCAGTATGGAAAGGACATCAGAGCAGAGCAAAGACTAGTCTTTCCATGTACTGTATACTTTTAAGAACTTCTGAAAAGGGCCATAATTAGAAGACAAGGCTCTGCTTATGGAATACTGTGCTTTTGATTGTGTGTGATAAGTAGATATAGGACCCATCTTCTGACAGAACATGTAGACCAACAACTTTCTAATCCTTTAATTCTGAATAAACTGAAGAATGTTGAGAGAGCATCAGGGTTCTAAACTATATTTCTAAATTTTCCGAAGTTGGCACGGACATATTGTCAAGAGATAAGAAAGCATTTTAGTGATTTCAACTTCAGGATTTTTTTAATGCAACAATTGGAAGAGAAATGCAATTGATAGAGTAAAGTAATTGTTGCTTTAAATTGAAAAGCTACACTTTGGGGACTAGGAGTAAATGAATTCAGAGGAACTTATAGCCGAGTGGACAGTATAATATTATGTTGCTAGCATATTTAAATACTCTTATTTAATCTTAGATTGAAATGAAATAGGTGTGAAGACAAATAGATTTGAAACAGCAATGGAAATTTTTTTTCAAGAGTTTCTGGAATGAAAGTAGAATACTATTCATGTCAACTCTTCCTTACTTTAGATTAAATTCTTAATTGTAGCATGTGATATTTAAAATTAGGATCAAACGTCATTTTGTATAATGGTTTCCCTAAATTATAATTATCGAATGTCTTTGCAATTCTGATTGCTGGTTTAAATAATTTATGGAATAATACAGATAGTTTAAAGTAGCCATTTAGGAATGTTTTGGAAATTGCTTGTGTGAATAAGCACATGAAAAAAAATTGTACATTTTCATATTTTGTGGTCATTTTTTAAAAAAAGTGTTTCAATCCCTTTCTTTTCCACATCTAAAAAAAAAAAAGAAAAAGAAATATGAAGCTGACCAGGGATGTGGATCCTTGGCAATATAGTTAGTGTTGAGTTTGAGATAGGACACTTGGCTCATCCTATATTTTTTCAATTCCCTTAAAGGAGGTTTGCTGTGCTATAACAGGGCTCCATGGAGAAACAATCAGGTAGTGACTTTGTTAAAAATAAGGCTTTAGTATGGGCACAAAGAGTAACAAGTATGAGAGTAAAAGGCTGTGAATCAGTTCACAGCTATAACTTGGCTCTGTGTATTCCTGCTCACTGCTTCTCTTCCTGTAAAAGCAATCTGTTATTTAGTCCTGCTGTTTCAACAGCTCTAGCTATTTTTATTGGCCAATCTTTGGAGCTTCACATGTCCTTTACTATATTTAGTTTCCAGAGGCATTGTAGTCACATCAAAATGGAGAATGAAACGTCCTGGGAACAATGTGCCAATTATTTGTTTTAACAAGAGCATGCTGCATGAAAGTCGGAAAAAATGTGACTCTATAATGACTATTCGTTTCCTTATTTATGGGATAATCCTAACATGTACAGTGTCCACTAACATCCAGTTATTGATGTCCAGTTAGTGAGATTGCTGTCTAGCATCATAGTGATATCATATATAGTGGTTTTTACTAGCACAGCCATATTTTGCTGGAGAATTAAGGGGGTTTCTCATTGATAAATTTGTTCTACTTAGCTCCTATGTCTCTTGGCAATAATTGCTGCACTCCCTTTTTATATTTCTGTATGTTTTTGCAGATAGATGATTATTAAATAAGCAAAATCCTCATAGAAAAGGAATAACATGGGGTTTTAAAACTACATCAAATACTGACTACTTGTTTTATGTTTGAAATCCAAAAAGAAAGGCAACAGACAGACAGACGATAGACTCAGTCAGTCAGTTAGTCAGTTAGTCAGACAGACAGTCAGACAGTCAGACAGTCAGACAGTCAGATATAGTGACCTTTCTATTCTAACTTCAAGATCCAATAGAAAGACATGCAGTTGGTCACGAATGTCCTTGGCATATGTTTTGGTTGTAGGATGGTCCCAGGTTTGAGTTCTATATTTCCAGGTAAGGAAGGAGAAATCTTCAAAATGAGACTCTGGGGAATAGTAGAGAGTCTAACAAAACTTTTCCCATTTTTAGCTAACTCCTGCAAAAACATGTTCTGAGAATAACTTTTTTTTTTCTGTGCCATGTTTTGTGATGCCTTAATCTCATCTTCAGGCCATGAAGGAGACAACCTTTATGGTCCTTAGCTGCACCAGCATTAACAAAGTCTTTCTCATCCAATTCAACACGGTCCGAAAGCAATTTTAACTTGGAGCAGTTTTGCTATTAGGGCAAAACTCCAAAAAGAACTAGGAATATGCAAATGATAATATTAGCCAGTAAAGTTACAGCTACAATAGTCACAGTCAAGATACCACTTTTTCAGTAGGGATATTAATATTCCCTCATTGGTTGTCCTCATTGGTTTGCAAGCTGTAAAATTTAATCACATATCAATCATATATAAAATCATACACACACACACACGTGTGTGTGTGTATATTTATCCTGACCATGTGTTGAATATAAGTAGCTTGTGAATTAAAATTATACCATCTTTGTTCTGTGAGGGAATTTGCTTGCTTTGTTTGCATAAACATATACGAAAACAACAACAAAAAAATGGAGATGGACTATCATTACCCAAATTGATAGCAGCTGTGCTTACTGAAAAATGTTTTCCTCAAATCTGTTGACATGTTGGAAATTAAAAGAAACACTTTACATGATGCGTTCCATGTTCCATTCCACATTTGCTCTGAGAGATTCTCTCCCTGCTTATTGGTCCATTCCTTGTGTCACTCTAGTCAGGGAAGTTTGTTTTGAGGCGGGGCCATCCAACCAAACAGGAGGAGTTGGTTTCTTAATGGATCAAGAGCAATGAGTATTTTTCTTAAACTGCAAGAATGAACACTTTATGGACTGGAAATTCAGATACTATATCCCAACAATCGAGCTGATAATTCTTGACCTGCACTTCAGAAAAGTATAATTGGGGCTGTAACAGTCCTTAGTGAGAGATATTGGGGGCATAATTCATGCCAAGTTTGGCCCTTGAACTCTGCAATACAGGGGGAGGGGGTGCAATTCTTTTGTGGCCTAAAGCCATATACTGGGAACACAGTCTGAAAAATAAGTAAAAGGTAAAGGTAAAGGTGTCCCCTGTCCTGTTGTATCTGACTCTAGGGAACAGTGCTCATCTCCATTTCGTAGCCCAGGAAGTCAGCATTGTCTGAAAATATTCCCATGGTCGTGTGGCCAGCATGACTATATGCTGAAGGCTTAGTGGTTAAAGACCCTAAGCTTGTCAACTGGAAAGCAGGCAGCCCAGATCCAAGACCTGAGCGCCCTGCAATAAAGTGAGCTCCCATTACTTGCCCTAGCTCCTGCCCAGCTAGTAGTTGAAAAGCATGCAAATCCAGTTAGATAGGTATCACTTTGGTGGGACGGTAACAGTGTTCTGAAAAATAGAATGAAAACTACTTTGGATACAATTCGATTACATCTTATGAAAGTTGTTGTTGTTAGTTGCAAAGTCATGTCCAACCCATCGCGACCCCATGGACAATGTTCCTCCAGGCCTTCCTGTCCTCTACCATCCTCTGGAGTCCATTTAAGCTCACACCTACTGCTTCAGTGACTCCATCCAGCCACCTTGTTCTCTGTCGTCCCCTTCTTCTTTTGCCCTCAATCTTTCCCAGCACTAGGCTCTTCTCCAGTGAGTCCTTCCTTCTCATTAGGTGGCCAAAGTATTTGAGTTTCATCTTCAGGATCTGGCCTTCTAAAGAGGCGTCTGGGTTGATATCCTCTAGGACCGACCAGTTTGATCGCCTTGCAGTTCAAGGGACTTGCAGGAGTCTTCTCCAGCACCATAGTTCAAAGGCCTCACTTCTTTGGCCCTTAACCTTTAAGTTAGCTATAAGTAATATAACTCTGGCATGGTACATGGCATGGCTCTCACACCTGAAAGTCTCAATTAATATAACACTGGATTTCATACTTGAACCTTTATTCCAGGAGACTTTCCCACATTTCCCTTTTGTTTCTCCTGCAAAAAAGGTTTCTCACCTAGTACCTAAGCAGAGGAAGGCATCCCTGTGTTTGATGCTTGCTGTTATTCCTTTAGGGCCAGCCTGCTCCCCTTTCCCCCCCCCCTCCCTCACCACCCATCTCTTCAGGGAGGTGATGTCATAGAGCATTATGCCGAGTCTCCCATGATGTCTACCTGGAAATTGCTGGAAGGCATGAAGCGCCTAGCGAGGACTGTATTATTAGATCAATGCTGGTTTCACTTTCAGGAAAGTGAAAAAGAGCAAGTGAAAAAGAGCAATTCTCGGGAGGACTGCCAAACAATGTGGGGAGGGGGAAAAAAGGCCTAGTCTACTCTTGTCCCTTTATCAGCAGTTCGATGTTCAGACATCAGCCGAGGATGCTTGCCACTGAAGGGAATATCACTTGCTAAAATTTTGCACAGCAATGTGCTATTAAAAGGAACAGCTGCAGGGGGCCAGCTGAGAAACTGGCAAGGCTTAGTTCTGAGTCTCGAACACAAGGAAAGCGGAGGAGAAGACGTTTCAGAAGGAGCTCCTGGAGGGAGAAGAAATTTGTTTGGTTGACAAAAGGGAGATCCAGAAGATGGGAAAGTTTGGGTAGCAAAGGAAGATAACTTATTTCATTGGATATCAGTTGTGTTTTCCCCCTCCAGTTTAGTAGAAGCCTAATGCTTCTGATAGAACATTGTCACTGATTCAGGTTCCATCTCCTACTATAGAAGTTCAGGCAAAATTCTCCCTCCCCTCTTGACATTACAAATCTGTCTAAAGTTTAGCTTTGGAATAATTCTCCCCGCAAAGCAAAAGAAGCTACCCTTGGAGTCTAATTCCCACTGGAAAGCTGGTCTACCTAAGGGGGTTGTAAGAATTATTGGATTAAAGAGCATAAAACAGAATTTGATAAGTTAAGCATAATTTTCAAGAACAACCTGAAAAAAAATTTTGCCTGAAAAAAATGCCTGAAAATTTTTTTTATCAGTGTGTGCTACCTATTCTAACATAAGCCAGTGAAACATGGACACTAACTCTCACAATCAATACAAAAGCTATGAGTGATGCAAAGAGCCATGGAAAGATACACACTCAGCATCATAAGACAAGAGAGAAAGAACTGCACATGTATTAGAGAACAAATGAACATATACAATATTAGCAAGAGGGTAAAAGAAGTGAAATGGAAATGGGCTGCTCACATAGCAAGAAGAACTGATGGTAGGTGGACCAAGGCAGTCATAGAATGGACTCTACTTGATAAAAAGCATTCACGAAAGAGATGGAGCAACGACATCAGCAAATATTGCGGTCCCAATTGGCAAAAGAAAGCTCAAGACCGTATTGGTTGGAAACACGCAGAAGAGGCCTTCATCCTGTGGAGGATAGACAATGGCTACAATGATGATGATGAAAACAGAATGAAATTGCAAAAACACACATAATGCTGTACATTGTTATGCTTCTGCTTGGTCCTAAGAGGTCAATTTCCCATCAGAAAGCCACTGAGTGAGCAATCTGATATTGGTTCCCAAAATAAAATGCAAACTCCTAACAGGAGTCATGTCCAACCTGAGTTGGGGTGACAACTTCCAGAATTCCTGGACGATGAACTTCAACCACAGCCTTGTTCCAGCTTTTAAACTAGCTTTCACTTTTCGATTATGCTTCTATTTTAGTGATTGAAGCTTCATTATTACCATATTGCAAAGAGAGATATGCCAGGGTGATCTAGTGCCTAAGGCACCAGGCTAGAAAGCAGGATGAGCCTTACTTGAGTTCAAGTCCTGCCTTAGCTCCAAAAGCCAGCTGGGTGAGTTTGGGCCGGTCACTCTCTCTCAGCCCAACCTATCTCACAGTGTTGTTGTTGTGGGGAAAATAGGAGGAGGAAGGCACGCTGGAAATGTTTGCCATCTTCAGTTATTTGTAAAAAATAATATACCTGGGAAATAAACATGTCATTTATGTATGTCAAAGTCCTCAAAAAGTGTAGGCCCAAGCCAAGGTGAGTAGTTCCAAGTCACATTTCTATTCCTATTCCCCAGTGTAGGATCATTGCAAAATATTGGGAGCTTGGAATAGGCAAGTTGATATACACGTTTTCTGAGAACACATTGCTTGGGATGAAAGCTAGTCCTTTAGGTGTGAGCTAGTTTGGTGTAGTGGTTAAGGCATCAGACCAGAAACTGAGAGACTGTGAATTCTGCCTTAGGCATAAAGCCACCTTTGGACCAACCACTGTCTCTTGGCCCTGAGAAGGAAGCATTGGCAAACCACTTCCAAAAACCCTTGCTAAGAAAACTGCAGGGACTTGTCCAGGCAGTTGCCAGGACTCAACACCAATGCACTCACACAGCCCTTAATGCAGCATGGGTCCTAAATCTAAGAGCATCTGGAATCCATTATTTTCCATTGTTTGTCTTCCTTTCCTTGTATTTTCTACCTACTCTGTAACTGTTACATATGTGTGCTTTGGAAAAATACTGTGGCATCCAAATTATCAGTATGTATGTGTATGCTTGACAATGTGTTAAAGCACTCTTGCAAATCATTTCAGGAAAGTGAATATAAATAAGTGAAAGTAAATATAACATCTTCTACCGAATCCAGAAAGAAGTGGGGAAGAGCGGGAGCCGAGGGGGAGGGAACAGGCAAAACAGCAGGGGATCATGTATGTGTTTGAAAACACTAAGATTTGAAAACATCCAAATTCAGGGAGATAAATCTGATGAAAAATATTTCAAAAACATCCTGCCTTAATTGCTACACTTCACCGAATGTGCAGTAGTGAAAGAGCAGTTCCACCTCCGGGTCTAAACCCCCTTTTCTGCTCCCATTCTTATTACTTGAGAATGCTAATGTCTATTTATGTGACAATCCATTTCTCCACTTGTGCTGTGTCTGTCGCAGCATTCGCTGAAGTGCCCCATTAAATAATTACCATTGTCAAGGATAATGTACTTGTGCCACCATTTAGAAATTTCCAGAACAGAAATCCTCTGATATTTGAAATCTAAGGCTGAGTTTCTGCACTTGCACAAATATTGTGTGAGAGAAAGAGGTGCATGGTCTGAGATTTCAGGGCCTCTCAAGAGCCATAAACGGGGCCCTCAAAGCTCCGGTGGGATTTGCCACTGAATTATGGTATTTTTATGTGCCAGAAGGGGAATGGATTATATACATGATGTCACTTTTAATTTAAGTATATTTAAATGTAAATTAGATTACCGTATTCTTCAGAGCATAAGACGCACTGGTGTCTAAGACGCAGCTTAGTTTTTGGGGAGGAAAATAGGAAAAAAAATCTGCCTACCAGGTATTTATCTGGCTAGCGTCCTTAGTCTGGTCAGCTTCAGCACATTAGTTTGCTGGTTTTTTATCCCCTGCTTGTGGATAAAAAACAGCTTTTAAGGCACAGCTGAGAGGAAGTGGCAATGAGAAAAGCAGGCAAAGCATGGGGAGATTGCTTTACTCGGCTAGCACCTAGTTAGGGCTGGAAAAAAGCTTCTAAAGGACAGCTGAGAGTCGGAGCAAAGCATGGAGATCGCATCACTCACTAGAGCCTCGTTATAGCGGAGAATCGAGGAAGCAGGCAAAGCTGAGAAGATCGCTTCACTCGTTAGCACCTTGTTAGGGCTGAAAAAAAGCTTCAAAAAAGAGCCTTGGATAGTACAGTGGTCTAAAGCCCTGTTATTAACATCAGCTGCCTGCAATTATTGCAGGTTCGAATCTCACCAAGGCTCAAGGTTGACTCAGCCTTCCATCCTTTCTAAGGTAGGTAAATTGAGGACCCAGTTTGTGGGGGCAATAAGCTGACTTTGTATAAATATACAAAAGTATGAAGGCTATTGCTTAGCACATTGTAAGCCGCCCTGAGTCTCCGGAGAAGGGCGGCATATAAATCAAATTTTAAAAAAAAAAGAAGCTACATTCGGAGTATAAGACGCACCAAAATTTTCAGCCTCTTTTAGGGGGGAAAAAGGTGGGTCTTGTACTCCGAAAAATACAGTAAATTAAATGTAGCCTTGCTCTCCTCCACCTCCATGTCCTGGTCTCATCAACTTTTTACACAGCAGTTCCCAACATGAAATTTAAAGGTCAAATTGTGCCTTCAGCCTATGGGGGAGAAAATGCATAACTGTGAAGTACTAAGTCCTATTAACTCCCTTTTGCATTTCACCAGTAAGCCAAGCAAAATACCTGAAACAAACAAAAAAGAGTTTTCATCAAAAAATAAAATTCCCTTTGCCCCAAGTAGGTGATCTAATTGGGACTAAGATGATAAAGAAGCCGAGAATTAGCAGTTGATTCACTTCCTGCAGCAGGAAGGAAAGAAACATAACTTTAAAAATCCTTGATATATATCGCTCATCATCTTGAAATTAGCCTTTAATGCCATTTACCAGAGTTTGGTCGCAAGCCTTTCCTAGGATCTCAGTTTGATGGGGAAGGTGTTTCACAGCTGATACTCCAGGAGGCAATTGCCTAAAGAATAGTCTTTCAGAGCCACTGCGTAGCTAATGGAGTCTCTAATAGGGATCGAGACTTTATCCTTCAGGTCACCAGGTGTGACAGGATATTATTAAAATATGAAAGCAGTTCAGCGACTTGCATGGAAAGAGCTGATTCCATAAATCCTCAGCTTTGCAGTTCAGTTAGCCAAAGCCAAGTGTCAGCATCAGGCATTTAAGCCATCATTAAGAATGGACTGTTGTGACCTTTTTTCTAACAGGGCTGATGCCTGAAACACACAAAAAAACAAAGCTGGGGCTACTCTCAGTTTGGGTCTACTCCTCTGTCTCCCTACAAATTATGAAGTAGTATGGCAGCTATTATATCTGCCCTCCGTAGCTCTGCCTGTTAAAATGAGGAAGATGAGGACTGATTAGAGAAATGGGTGGGATTGGAGCACCATAGTGTGGAACTGGGAGAAGAGAGGCAGCTTGGTGAGAGTCTTGGGGCATATGAAAAGGGACCAGCTCAGGGGTGAAATCCAGCAGGTTCTGACAGGTTCTGGAGAACCGGTAGTGGAAATTTTGAGCAGTTTGGAGAACTGGTAGCAGAAATTTTGAGTAGTTTGGAGAACTGGCAAATACCACCTCTGGCTGGCCCCAGAATGGGGTGGGAATGGTGATTTTTCAGTATCCTTCCCCTGGAGTGGGGTGGGAATGGCGATTTTGCAGCATCCTTCCCCTGCCACGCCCACCAAGCCACGCCCACCAAGCCACACCATGCCTACCAAGTCACGCCCACAGAACTGGTAGTAAAAAAATTTGGATTTCACCACTGGACAAGCTGCAGTGGCTCTGCAAGAAAGTGGACTAAGAAGGCAGATCAAAGACCAAGCAGCAGAGATCTCTTCATCTTTGTTGAGCAACATAATTCATTTTCTATATCTGTGATGGTGTTCATGGGTTCAGCAGATATTCAGCTTCCAACCTCAAGGCTGTTCTGTTGACACTTTTTCTTCTCCTTTAGCCTAGGACAGGGTGAAGTCCCAAGAACAGAGTCCATCTCAGCTCCTCAGTATGTAGGACACGGTTGTTCGCTACTGATATTAACAAACTACTTTGGAAACCTTCAAGCTAAACAATAGCAGTAGGTGTGGATGTGTATTTAGTCTCTCTATCTCACCAATGTACACACATAGATATACACAAAATAAGTATAAAACCAAGGTATCTAACCCTAACCCTAACCCTTAAAGATGAATTGAAATGATAGGAAATATCCTAAACCTATTTTTTTAAAAAAATATCCTATTTTTTTAAAACAATCTCTTAATTTTTATTATTAATTTGTAATTTTAAATGTTTTAATTGGGGTAGTTTCATTTTAATTTGATGTGGGCCAAAATATTTAATATCTTTTAAAACTGCTTTTAAAATTTATACTTGTGTGTTTTAAGCTGGCTGTACACCACCCTGAGTCCCTCTGGGAGAAGGACGGTATATAAATTAAATAAATAAATAAATAATAAATACATAAATACATAAATACATAAATACATAAATACATAAATACATAAA
>WNWU01000017.1:24238969-24254258 GCA_012654045.1 Ptyas mucosa | reverse complement strand
ACATAAATACATAAATACATAAATACATAAATACATAAATACATAAACAAACCAACCAACCAACCAACCAACCCTTGAACTAAACTTGATATTCTACAAATAGAACAATTCTATCCAAATTAAAGAAAAACCAAGCCTCGATTCAACAGAGCTTATTTCTATGTAACCTTGCAAAGAAATTTGTTGACTGTCGTGAAATTGCTTAGGAGTATAATTGTGTAATAGAGATTCTCAGTCATCTAGGTCATGGTTGTCTGAAAGATTTTTCAAAAGGCAACTGGATTTTCTTTGTTTTTCCTTGAAGACTGAAACTGAACTGAAGGGAGCTGAAGGAGCTTCTTGGATGAGAAGTGAAATATCTTCAAGGAAAAACAAAAAAGTCCAGTTGCCGTCTGAAAAAACACCTTTGAGACTAAGGAGTATATGTTTGCTTAAGCACGGTTTACTGAATAAATAATATTTGTCTGGATTTATAAATCCACTAACCAGCATGGCTTACAAACCACAATGACTAAATTAACAGAGTATTTTAAGCTAAAATCAGACAAACCATACCATAGCTTGGCATTCATGTGCCTACGATTAGGCATGTGACATGGATAGATCACAAGATAGTCTAAGAAAATGAGGCAAGACTTTTGCATGTCAAGAAATGACTCCGATAGGTAGGATCACTGAAGAAGAAGTCAGACTATGTTTGTGCTGTGCAGATGGGGACACACACAGAGAAGCCACAAGTGGCCAACTTTTGATTGAACCTTTGCCACTGTCCCGTTAACAGCAGTTCACTTTGAAATAATTAGAGGTCATTGAGAGTGATTAACTTTCTGTAGCTAAAATGTAGATGATTCCTTCTCATCAGACTTCTGTTAGCAGAGAATGCTAAATTGATCTTGGTTTATTTTAATCCACTTACTAGGGCAGTTGAGAAGCTCATGTGGACTTTGCATGTGAAAATCCCATTTACCGGTACTTGAAGAGGAGGGGGAGGGGGGGAGGAGAAAGAACCAAAGGAAAATAGACACCCAAACACTCCATTTCTACTTAACAACAAGTTGAGATCAGGAGCATTTTAAGACTAATTATTTTATCAGCTTAGTGTCTCTGACTCATACGTTATGTTATGTAAGCAGTTTTTTCTTCTTCTCTTTTTTCTAGTTTGGAAAGAAATTACTTGGGAACAAGGCCATGTGGAGTTAGTTTACATACAGTTAGTTTTGCAGGAACAAGGCGACCTTCATCTGGCAGATAAAGCAGATAACTAATGACAAAGGTGGAAAATCATCCGAGACAGACATACACACCCCCAGACAAAGAGATTGCAGGAAATGTCAAACTCTCATTGACTTTCTTCTTTATTTAGACACAGAGATGCTAAGTAACTCTTACACTAAAAGTAGGCTGGATTTGTTTGGACTTATCTGGACACACATATATATATACAAAGTTCAAGTCCTCACTTGATCATGGAGCTTACTCTCCATTTACTCTCCATTTGGTATAGTTCAAAAGGTGACTATCATGGGGATGAAATTAACAGAGAACCTACACTTCTCATAGGAAAAGCCAGTTATATACAATGAACCAGGGAGATAAACATGAGTATCCTACTAACCCCCCCCCCCCCACCCCACCATTTTCTGTCTCTTTTCTGGTATCATTTTGCATTATGATTGCCATTTTCTTCATCTTCTTGTGCTTCTGAATTTCTCTTGTATCCTTAGAGCCAGAAATGACACTAATATGCAAAGTGGTTAATAATGCCCAGAGAATAAACATCTTTAAATGCTGTTTTCTATCCCTACAATCCAGTATCAGTCCTTAGGTGCAGTATATTAATAGGACATCTGTAAATCCATTGATAGCATGAGTCCTACTATTCTTGCTCTTATACCAATTATTATACTGCTAGTTACTCCTTCCTACAGCTATATACCCTGCTTCTGCACATGAAACACCATGTTGTTCTTAAAAGAATTTGCTCTGTAACCCAATCATTTCTTCTTCAATCTGCTGTTCAGAACATAAAGCATTTTACTACATCGTGTTTGAGTATATTTCAAGTTGCTTGGGCCTTACAAGGAAATGTTGGCCTCTAGATGTTGCTTAGCTATAACTCCAGGTAGTCCAGTTAGCATGGCTGATGGTGAAAAATGCTGGTAGCCATAGGTCAATAACAGTTGGAGAGCTACAGATCATCTCTGGATATGAATGTCCCCATGTGGAAGTTAGACAAATACTTGGCAGATCCTTTCAACATTTGAATTAGCCATTGAGATCCAAGTTTGGATTAGTCAAGGGATCCTGACTATAAGTCAATCTTCTCAGAGATCCATCTGAAATGCCCTAGCTAAGAAGCAGGATCTAGTACTAACTGCCTGCAGCTGAACTATAACTCCTGCTTATCTGGCCATAAATTGAATTTGTGGAGCTCTTTTTTTTTTTTTTGGTTCTTCCTGAGGCAGATGTTGAAACATCTGATTCTTTCCAATATTTGTCTAACTAGCTGTCTTTGCCTACCTAAACCACACCCCAGAAAACCTCCTGGTCCAAAATCCAGATAGTCCAAAATCTAAGTAAAAGCTATGACAACCATGTTTTGTTTCTGTTTTGTAAGAAAAAAAAATGTTCTTCACTGTATTGGTATTTCCATTAGGTAGTAGAATTTTGCAGTGAAGTTTATGAATTTTCTCCTTACCTTATAAGAAAAGCTATGGTAGTCAGAAGGGCTCTCCACTTCCATAGAGCAAGCAAAGAGCTATACTGGACATTCTTTTGTGAATCCTATCACTATAAAGTTCCTTGTTTGACTATAAGAATGCACAGTCCCAGATTATATACATTTGCCATGTCAACTAAAAAAAAACATTCTTCAAAACACAAGTACTTTGTACATTCTTAAAATTGTATATAGAAGAAAGGGACCTATTTCTGGCTATATGCTGGAAGCCAGGAATAGCATTAAGTATAGAAAAAGATATAAATCCTATTATTCTGCCTTGGCCACTGTAGAACAATTATGGTGTAGTTTTAGCTATTGTAGCAGAGAGAAAAGTTACAAAGCTTCCAATGGTGAATAGAGAAGAGTTCTGAAGCTGATTGTCTTCCTAATGGGAAGTGCACAATGATGAGGAGACAGGATGAAAAAGCTGAAATCCTCAGTAGCACAGAATTTAAGCATGCAAGGTGCAAGCTTAAATCTAAAAGATACAGCGAATGTCAAGCCAAGTTATTATTTTTGTCCAGGCACTGATAATAGGGCACACAATGGAAAGTGGAAATTTCAAAGAGCAAAAACACACCAAAGAAACGCAAAGAAATAATTTTCTGTTCAAAACAGTATAAAAGTGAACCTGGGACATACTGTGCATCATTGTCAAACTTAAGCACTTGGGCAATCCAAGAAGTGATACAATTCCATTTCCAAGAGATCAAGAATGTATATTGGAAGGGTAATAAGGTGTAGCTTATCTCCAGATGTCTTTCAACTTCTCATGGCCTTAGTGGGGAGTTTATTCTTACTCACACAGTCACTAGAATTGTCTGCGGTGTTTCAAGGAGAATGTAGGTCAAATGAAAATCCAAGCTCTTGACCATCGTTTTGTGTGTGCTGCTGATTTTAAAGTATGGAGTGTAAGGTATTTGGAGGAAATGACTCATGAGTAAATGGAGGGTTTTTCTTCTGCCTAACTCTGAATGATGCTATGATCTTGTGGATATTAAGTTAAAATCAAGCATTTTAAAGAGCCCAGTGTAGCCTTCTAGCATGGCCACAGTTCTCTGCTGCGGTGGCCATGAATGGAAAGATTTTATAAAAAGGAAACATCATAGATCTGTAAAAACATTAATACAAATGGCATAATCTACTATGCAAATGTTTCTGTAACAGTGCCAAAGTAACACAGGGTAAATATTAGGGGCAGGACCACCAGGCAGATTTTCTTAGAAATCTTCTAACTTTTATGTCACCTAGATGTGACAAAGCAGTTTATTTATTTATTTATTTATTAGTTCAATTTATATGCTGCCCTTCTCTGAAGACTCAGGGTGGCTTTCAATACACTTATAGCAATAGCCTTCATTCTTTTTGTATATACCTGCTTATTAGGGCTTTTGGCTCCCCATAAGCGGTGTTTCTACAAGTCAGTTTATTGCTCCCACAATCCAGGTCCTCAATTTACCTACCTCGGAAGGATGGAAGGCTGAGTCAACCTTGAGCTTGGTGAAATTTGAACTCGCACTAATTGCAGGCAGCTGGCAGCTAAGTGCTACATAACAGCACTTAGTCTGCTGCACCACTAAGGCTCTGAGAGAAAATAAATAGATGTTCCTATTACTCAATAGGAGATGTTGTTGATTGCAGGATTTTTTTTAATAGGAAGGATGGAGAAAAAAATAGTCTAACAGAATAGAAAGTATAGAGGAGGACCTTGAAGAACCGAGAGAAGATTGGTTAGCAAAGCAACATTCAGATCAACATGGCTTAAACTCAGACCAAGAAAGTGCTTTACAAAAATACCTAAGACAGCCCATCTGCCCCATTCACAGGAAGGTAAATGAGGGAGAAAGAGTCTGCTGTTATAGCTGTTCTAATAAAAATAGCTTTATTTTTACTTTTTATTCATTTATTTGTCAAACACGTATAAGATTACAGATATAAGTATAGACATGATTATAAATACAGGATAAGGATACAAATAAATGAGGACAGTAGGATAGGGACGGTAGGCACGTTGGTGCGCTTATGCTCAAAGAGCATCTATTTCTTAATCTGGTCTAACCTTATACCAGATTAAAAGCAGGTCTCATCTCTGCATAGTGCTGATAGATAAATGAAATGGAAACTGATCATCGCACAATTTTCTACGAAGCTTTAAGGGAAGTAGAGACTATTCATGAAGGTATCAAATGACTTTGATTCTCTTTGAAATTTCCTTATAAATTGTTCCATAACTTCATTCTCAAAAGAACTCTTAATCTAGGATTTTCCAATCAAGTGTTTTGGATTTAGTTTCATAACTTCTGTTATTGGGAGACATTAAGAAGAAATCTAAAATACAATAGGTTAGGACTTTGATAAATGTTTGGAGACAAAAAATATCCAAAGCAAGAGACTACACTTTTTTTCCCGCTAAACATCAAACATACTCAAAAGGTGACTGGAGTTGGATCTCCAAGACTCTTATGTTACTTATCAAAGAAGTGCAGGATTGTCCAATGGCATGTGCAGACCACAATGTCATCATAATATCATTTTAAGGGGAAAACTACCTTTTAGATGGAGGTTAGCAATAGCATTTAGACTTACATACTGCTTCATAGTGCTTTATAGCACTCTCTAAGTGGTTTATAGAGTCAGCCTATTGCCCCCAACAATCTGGGTCCTCATTTTACTGACCTTGGAAAGATGGAAGTCTGAGTCAACCTTGAGCCCTGTCAGGATCAAACTGCTGGCAGAGGGCAGAGTCAGCCTGCAATAATGCATTCTAACCACTGCCCCACAGTGATGAATAACTATTACTATGTCATAATTTGGAATTGATATTTCTATGGGAGGTTATAGATAAAATAAATCTTGGAAAAGGATTCAGAAAATCTGGATGGAGAGCAGGTCTCAATGGCAAGCAGTGAAGATTATAGCAAAGGGAACACTCTCTGCAACTGTCTCATTATGTAATGGTACACAACAAGGACATTCACTTTCACCTTTATTTATCTTTTGTAATTGTTTTGGAAATCCCAGCAAACAAGATCTGAAAAGATAAACAACTAGAATCAAAAGTCAGGCGGAAAAATACAAGATGAAATGCTGTGCATATAATATAGCACTAACAAGTACATAAGCATAAAACTCCATACCACAACTGATGGTAATAATTAAAGATTTTGGCTGTCTTTCTGGCTATAAAACTGATGAAAAGAAAACAAAGATAATAACAAGGCATTTAACTTTTATTAAGGAAGATTGTGTCAAGAAACAGTATATCTGCGATAACAAAAGTTTCAGTAAAATATTTAAGACTCTATTAGACAGGAAGTAGTAAAACATGTTTCAAACTGTTGCAATCAATTATGGAAAGAAATAAAACAAGATGGAAAAGTTTAAAATTTTCCTGGATAAAGTTTATTGCAATAATCAAAATGAATATAGTATCCAAAATGAATTTTCTATTCTAAATGACACTGATTCCAATTTGGATAAAAATCTGCAGATTGGCAAAGAACAGTTCATTGATTTATATAGAGTGGGATAAAAACCTAGTGAGTAAGATTCAATGTTTTTCAAGATTCGAAAGAAAGAGGCGGATTGTAATTTCTGAAATTTAGTCTGTGTGATAGACTAAATGACAGAATGTATGTATGACAGAATGAATAAAATCTGTTAGCAGCAATAATAGAAAGAACAGCCTTACCAATGATCTTCAGTTATACAACATTTATGGTACAAAGACACAAGATAAGTAACTAACTTCAAACGACATATTGTTTTTTTTAAATTGAATCTTCTAAAAGTATGGATATATTCTGCAACTTCACCATTAACATCATCATTAAATGTTTTTTACTCCAAGGACAACTATGGTAAAAAACAACAACAACCAGGTTTAATTAGGAGACTCCAGCTGGTCCAGAATGCGGCTGCGCGGGTTGTTATGGGAGCTTCCCGCTACTCCCGTGTAACACCTCTCCTGCGCAAGCTCTACTGGCTGCCGGTGGCCCTTCGGATCTGCTTCAAGGTGCTGGTACTCACCTATAAAGCCCTTCATGGCATGGGCCCAGGGTACTTGCAGGACCACCTCCTACTGGCCTCCCACCGCCCAGTGTGCTCACATAGGGCTACCCTCCTTTGAGTGCCGTCGGCCAGACAATGTCAGCTGGCAGCCCCCAGGATGAGGGCATTCTCTGTGGTCGCACCGACCCTCCGGAATGGGTTTCCCACCGGGCTCCGGACGGCCCCTGATCTCTGCACTTTCTGCACTGAGCTGAAGACATGGCTTTTTCAGCAAATTCCCTGATCTGCTATGAGGTTTTTTAATTGTCTGGGGATTTTAAATTGACTAATTTTAGTTTTTGGACTGTTGTGTTGTTTTTATTTTGTGAGCCGCCCCGAGTCCTATGGGAGAAGGACGGCATATAAATTTGAAAAATAAATAAATAAATAAATAAATAAATAAATAAATAAATATGTGCCAATATGACATATCCAGATTCAGAAAACAGACTGAAGACAAAACAGAGACTACTCAATAAAAGAAGGAATCTTCTATTTTTAAATAACATATTTTCAAATATTTTCAAATAACTGGAAAAATGCTACATCGAAGACGGGATATTTTACCACATTTGATGCTTTTGCCAAAAAAATTCAAAATACCAGAAAGGAATACATAAGACTGTTCAACATGTCCTAAAATAAATTTTGAATTGAAATCACAGAAATTTTTATGAGGTATAATTCCAGAAAACAATGAAATATTCCAATTTACTAAGATGCCCATTAACAAGAACAACAAGAACAAACCTGGGTGACATTGAAAAAGAGAAATATATCCCTATAATATCAGAAGAAACGAAAATTAGAGAATAATGATAATGGAGAAATTGCATATATTCACAGTAGAAGTTTAACCAAGTTCAAGCAAGCTCCCTTCTATAAAATATTTACACATCAAAACAGATTTGGAATACTTTCTAGAATTTAAACCACAATTAATAACAATTATTGATGTTCAGTGTAAAGTACAAACATGTTCAAACTGTGGTTACTTGTTGAGGCCTCAAATGGAAAGCCCAGGCAGCATGTGTTACTAGAAAGTCTTTTCACTTTGCTTTTTGAAAAACAAATCAACATTTAGTATCTTTCTCTCTCTCTCTCTCTCGTGCTCATTCTCTCTCTCTCTTTCTTTTTCTATTATTTTAATAGAAATTATATATATATATATATATATATATATATATATATATATATATATATACGTGTTTTCCCAAAAATAAGACTCTGTCTTATATTTTTTGAACCCCGAAATAAGTGCTTGGCCTTATTTTCAGGGAGGTCTTATTATTTTGGGGCGCGTGGAGGAAACCAGAGGAAATGGCTGTGGGGACTGGCTGTGTATGTTTAAATATTTTCAAGGAGGGCTTATTTTGGGGGGGGGCTTATTTTAGTGCATGCGCTCAAAAGCCTGATTGGGCTTATTATCAGGGGATGTCTTATTTTAGGGGAAACAGGGTATTTAAAAGATTAGAACGGTACCTTGTCTGGAAAAAGTGTAAGAGTAACCCAGATAATAAAAGACTACCTTGTCTGTTAAATTTAGTTTTTTCTGATTCTTTGTTTACTGCTCCTGCCCTTTCCACTTTCTGCATTAATTCAATTGAATGGAACTATGCTATCATATGATCTCCAGATATGGGGAATAAACAAATACTTTTTGGGTATTACAGCTATAAGAATGACCCTCAGAATTTCACAGGTTCAGTATATAATGGTATGTATTACCTATTTATTTAAGGGAATGAAACTACCCTCATGGATCTGTTATTTGTCCCAAAACATTAAGTGTCTGAATTAGATTTTATTCTTACTTTGACATGTGAACTCTCTTTACAATGTAAAGGAGAGCTTACTCAGCAAATACTGTTATCATAATACTATCATAAAGAAGTCATACTTGGAGCAATGAAAGTTTTATAATCTTATAAATTTTTATAATATTCTCCACATTCTATATTTTCTATATTTTTTGCTTATTAAGGATACACTGATTTGAGATGAATTCCTTCCTGAATCCTTCCTCAGCTTCTAAAATGGAATTATTACAATCCTTCTGCAATCCTCTACTACAGAAGCCTGGCGCTACCCTAAATAAATACTTGGAGCACATCCTCACCCCTTACAAACTATGGCATGAAGATGTCTCACTATTGATTCTTCAAGGGCATTTCCATGAAATTGAGTCAGCCCAACAATTGTTAATGTATGGTGCTGTTGGGACATATTTTCATTATTTTAATTAACTGTAATTACAGAATTAAATTATAGTTCTACAACATGAATCACAATCAAGAAACACCAGCTAAAAGGGAGGTATATGTTCTCAAATGTTCAGTTGCTAACCCTAACTTTTCTAGTTTTTTTCATTTTACTACTCTACATTCTGCATCAGAAAGATCGGCTTGACTGAGATAAACATGATTATTTTGCAGAGAGCTGTTAAGTCTCAGCCATAAATGGAAGGAAAGTGAATATACATTCCAGCTAAAAGATACATGGAAAGAAATCATCTAATTTGGACAAACAATGTTGACTGAAGATTATTTATCCAAGAAACTGCTGAAGTTTCAAGTACCTTGATGTACCTGCTAAAGAACATTGAAATAAATGTGTTTAGAATTAGGTCCAGTGGGATCCTGATTCCTGACATATCTGTAGTTACCTCCAGACTTTATTCTTCTGAATTAGGCTTAGAGCCTCTGCTCTCCATTAGGATGTTGCATAGCTGCTTAGTCCAGACTGTTCATGATCAATAGTCCATTGGCTTAACAAAACAGAGGCAGTGAATAAAGAGAAGCAAGCTGCAATGTGCAAAGGAATTTTTAGCAGGGAAAGAGGTATCATCGAAAAAAACTTCTTATTAAAGAAAAAAAGTCACATTCATGTAACTGTTTCTCAAGAAAGGCTAAGCAATAGTCCCTTCATTCCAGAACATTACACTCCCCGAAACAACCATTCTCTCATTATCTTTGTGTGTATATAGGTTTTTCCCCTGTCTATGGTGCTAAAAATAAACACACGCTCTTAATGACAAGCATTGCTTTGCTGGGCCAGCTGCTAAGCAAATAAACTTCCCAATAAAAATGTTGTCATTGTGAAATAAGAGATATTTAATTAAATAAAGGAGGGAAAAAAAGCAAACTGCCATTACAAGAACATAAAACTGTAAGGCACAAGATAAAACTAAATTATTACAAGACAGCTTACTTCATCTAATCCTTCAAGATAAAGATGAAACCCAGAGATTGCATGTGTTGTGAAATCAGCATAAGCCCTAAGCAAATATTAACTGGGGCAGTATAAACTGATTTATAATAAATACAAACAAGGATGCTAGGTTTGGTTGAGGAAATGCAAATGGAATTGCACTGGGGTATAAAATATGCCATGCTTAAGATGGGAACTCAAAAAACAATTGTATCTCATGGCATTCAAATCTTAACCAAGTACAGGTAGTCCTTGACTTAGAACAGTTAATTTAGTAACCGTTCAAAGTTCCAAAAGCACTGAAAAAAGTGACTTAGGACCGTTTTTCACACTTATGACCGTGGTCTCCATGGTCAGATGATCAAAATTCAGATGCTTGGCAACTGGTTTATATTTATGGTGGTTGCAGTGTCCTGGGATCATGTGATCAGTTTTTGCAACCTTCTGACAAGCAAAGTCAATGGGGAAGCCAGATTCACTTAACAACCATGGCAAGAAAGGTTGTGAAATGGGACAAAATTCACTTAACGAATATTTCACTTAGCAACATACATTTTGGGCTCAGTTCTGGTCATAACTCGAGGACTACTCACTCATATCTAATGTAAAAATCTGGGCAGCAACCCCGTAAATGAATAAAGAAGCATTTCAACTTAAACTTGATTCCTGCAGATGCTAGGCACAACTGATGTATGTATTCATCAGAAGCCTGCCACCTGCTTGGCATTCTGGGGAGGTTTTTGACTGTGAGATAGGACAATGGAAAAGTTAGCAGTTTCTGCCTTCTTTAATCTAACTAGCTTTCCAACTGTTCTCCTTCCCTTGGACCTCTAATCTTGCTTAAAGGGCAACATTTGGAATGAAAAGTGGAAGATGGGTACAACCCAGTTTAAGCACCGCAGCATTGTTTTTCTGCTCCAGATTGCCCTTGAGAGAAAACTGTTGTTGTGCTCTCATTTTATTATCTCTATATGCAATCTTCCCTTGGAACTTCAACAATGATTTTAAGAAACATGGCTGAGATAGATAGATAGATAGATAATTTATATTTCGCTGATAAAGAAATAAAGGCAAAAGGGATGCAGTATGCTCCCTCCCACATGCTGGGGTAGACCAGGTGTCTCTAATATATTACACACACACAAAAATACATACATATATCCTGTTTCCCCCAAAATAAGACATCCCATGATAATAAGGCCAATCGGGCTTCTTTTTTTTCTTTTTTTTTGCAAAAAGTTTTTATTTTTTCCAACACACAAATGACATCTTTTCGGAACAGAGCCCTGATCAGGTCATCAATTTATACAGGGTTTTTCCCCCCATCTTTAACAAAATTTTGTATATTCTATTTTGCCATAACACTTATTTCTTAATCTTAACTCACCTAGCTCAACTAATACCATCTTTTAAAAAAATTAAGTCAAATTTACTTAATCAAAACAATTACCCTTCTATTAACCCCCCTTAAATCTTCATTCAGTTAATACTTCATAGTACATTTCACAATTCTTACCCTAAATCCTCACTATTAACAATACTTAATCTTAAATCATCTATCTCCCCTATTACCGTCTTGCCAATTGGGCTTTTGAGCGCATGGCAATAAGGCCGAGCGCTTATTTCAGGGTTCAAAAAATTGTAAGTCAGAGTCTTATTTTCGAGGAAACTTGATGTGTGTGTGTGTGTGTGTACAGTTAATATCTCGGGTTCCTTCCCGTGTAATTGTAAACATATCCTTAAAAGGGTAGTAGCGACGTTTTGACGAAATCACATTCGTCATCTTCTGGCTGATGTTCTCAGCTTATGGGCAAACTATGTGATTGTAACTGCCGTTTTTCTATGAAAAGAGGCAGAGGTGTATTCTGATTGGTCGACAGTGTTGCTGTATTCTGATTGGTTGATGACGTATCTGTATTTTGATTGGGTGGAAGCACTGTTGCTTGGTTGTGGGTCGATGGATAAGTTATGCTGGAACTGGTGGCAACACAGGCTTTTTGGTGAACCCTTGATCTATGGTTTATATTTTGTGTTAAGATTCGTCTATCTATCTCTTAGAGGCATGCTAGGTAGGGGTTGTGGACCTATTTGCAGCCACTGCTCTTCCAAGCCATGGTTGTATCCCCAATAGAAAAAGCAATCTTAGAAATCCTAGAGGTGGATTCACCACTTTTTCTTTTCCAGTGAAGAAGTCAAGTCTCCTATGAGAGGAGGTGAACCCTTAGCAACAAAAGTGAAGTGGCTTATCATACCTTTTTTCCCAGCTTTTTGTTTGTTTGTTTGACTTTCCAGTCTGTCCTGTGCCCTCGTAATTCCCTTGTGTCTCCCATCCATATAGTAAACAGGTCAGGCCTGGCTAAGCTGTTTCGAGATCAGCCTCTTGAGCTAGATTACTTTTTAATAAAGATGTTTGTAAAAGCCACTCTACTTTCCTAGCTTTCTGCAAGAAGGGTTATTTTCCCCCCTTTCTCCAAAGGTTCTGTTGCATTGAGATCTTCAAAGTAGCCAATAGGCTTATTCTTGATTTGCATTTTGAGCTTCTTGTCTCAAAGGCTTGTACTATATGTGGTCATTTATGGCCACATTTATTTGAGCCAAAGCTGGCAAGAAAATTCAAAATCATGAGTGATCTTGACAACATTGAAATATTCATTTCCTACAATCCCTGCTTTTGGGGGGCTCTGACTTTCAGCCAGCATCAGCCATGGTGGTGCAGTGGTTAGAATGCAGTATTGCAGGCTAACTCTGCCCATTGCCACCAGTCTGATCCTAATGGAGCTCAAGGTTGACTCAGCCTTCCATCCTTCTGAGGTCCGTAAAATGAGGGCTGAGATTGTTTGGGGCAATATGCTGACATTGTAAACCACTGAGAGAGTACTGTAAACATTATGGGGTGGTATATAAGTGCTATGGCTATTGCTATTGCATGTGACACAGGCACTCCTTTGGCCTCTTCCAATGATGAAGCAACTCAATTTGCTTCAATGGGTTCCAGGTCCATGACAGGCTGTGCAATCTGAAGTACTTGAATTTGGTACTAAATACCACTGTTTAGTACGAATTATTCCTGAACAGGGGTTCATTGGATGGCAGCATTGCTACTTCTGGTTAAAGTAGGGCTACTGTATCTGATATCGAAAAAAAAAATATCTGAGTACCACTCAGGTGGTAATTAAAGTATCTCTTTTCCGAGATCTAGTGCAGGGATTTTGAAATACTTTTCATGCTATTGAAGTGGTTATTTAAACAACAACAACAGCAACAACCCTGAAACTTTTGATCAAGAGGCAAAGTGATAAATCATCATGAGCACAAATGTTACTGGGGGTGGGAGCTTCTGAATGTCAGCTGACAAGTTCCACCTTTCTAGTATTCCTTACAAAAATTGCTATGGACACCTCTGCCAACATAGTAAGTAAAGGTAAAGGTTCCCATCACACATATGTGCTAGTCGTTTCCGACTCTAGGGGGCGTTGCTCATCTCCGTTTCAAAGCCGAAGAGCCAGTGCTGTCCAAAGACGTCTCTGTGGTCATGTGGCCGATATGACTAAACCCCAGAGGCGCACAGAACACTGTTACCTTCCCACCAAAGGTGGTCCCTATTTTTCTACTTGCATTTTTTTACGTGCTTTCGAACTGCTAGGTTGGCAGAAGCTGGGACAAGTAACGGCAGCTCACCCCATTACGTGGCACTAGGGATTCAAACCGCTGAATTGCCGACCTTTCGATTGACAAGCTCAGCATCTTAGCCACTGGGCCACCTGCCAACATACAGGGAACTTTTTTCCTCCTTAGTTTTTCATGGAACATCATAAAGTTGAATTTGAAAAACCCTGCTTTAGTGGTTGCACAGATTTTTCTTGCTCAGATACGATAACCTTAGTTAAGGTATCACCCCGTTAATTGGCCATACAGACATTTTATGAAATAATGAAGTTATACAGACATGAGGCAAGATTACAGTCATTCTTTCTCTCTGTTTAAAGAACTTCACAATGTACAAGGCACCATCAGTATGAGGTTGCTAACCTAGGTTGTTAGAATCAGAGCTACAACTATTATGTTTCTCTGGCACTATTAAAGTCTCTGGGGGATTTAAGGCAGCAGTAACACAAAATGTTTCATACAATCTGGTTAAAAGAGGGAAAGTTCCTTACAAGCATGTTGAGCTGAAAAGTAAAAAGAAAAAGAAAAGAAAAGATTATTTCGGCAGGTTTTTTTCCTGAAAAAAAATCTATTTAAACTGTCATTTGCCTTACATTTGGCTTGTGAAGATGTTCTCCTAATCTAAAAGGTAAAGGTTGCTATGTGCTAGTCTTTTCTGATTCTAGGGGGCGGTACTCATCTCTGTTTCAAAGCCGAAGAGCCAGTGCTGTCCAAAGACATCCCTGTGGTCATGTGGCGGCATGACTAAATGCCAAAGATACACAGAATGCTGTTACCTGCCCACCAAAGGTGGTCCCTATTTTTCTACTTGCATTTTTTATGTGCTTTCGAACTGCTAGGTTGGCAGAAGCTGGAACACGTAATGGGAGCTCACCCCATTACGCGGCACTAGGGATTCGAACCGCTGAACTGCCGACCTTTCGATCGACAAGCTCAGCCTGTTAGCCACTGAGCCACCACATTCCTTACTCTCTTAATCTAGCACTTCTCAAATGGAAATTTTGAAATTTTGTGCACAATAATTAGTAAAATGGGGGAAAAAGTCATTTTACCAAAAAGTATCTAGGTATGCATCTGTAATTTCATGAATTCTATGTTGCTGAAGAACTGTCACTTTAGATCACCTTAAAGCTACATAATGCTTTTAATAAACAATCAAAAAGAAGCCACCAAACAACATCTATGAGATATCAATCAATGGAAAAGAGTTTTGCATAATCCCCCATTGCTTTGTAGTCAGAGAACTAACTTAACTTTTTTGTCCTTTCTTCTTAACCTTTCAATGACCTCCCAAAGGTGCTTTTTCAAAAGGCAACTGGACTTTGCTTTTTCCTTGAAGACATTTCACTTCTCATCCAAGAAACGTCTTCAGTTCTGGGTAATGAAATGTCTGCAAAATAGCTTTGGAGATTCTTAGTCATCCAGGTCATGAATGTCCCAAAGGTGCAGAACTGAAGAAGCTTCTTGGATGAGAAGTGAAACATCTTCAAGGAAAAACAAAGTTCAGTTGACCTTTCCTCAAGCCTTTTCTTTGGCCTCTGCAATTAAGCAAAGTAGATTTGCTGTTATTCCAGATGTATGTATGTATGCATCTATCTATCTATCTATCTATCTATCTATCTATCTATCTATCTATCTATC
>WNWU01000017.1:24228661-24238959 GCA_012654045.1 Ptyas mucosa | reverse complement strand
ATCTATCTATCTATCTATCTATCTATCTATCTATCTATCTATCTATCATTAATTAACTTCATTAACAGCCGCCAAGAATTCAAAGAATAATAATTGAAAGCTTACTGTGGTTGGCAGAATGCCCAGAAGCAATTTGCAGGAAGCTGATAAGATAAGCAAGACAAGACATGAAGGTATGTGAACGAAGTTGTTCCCTGCAAATTGCTTCAGTCGGCGTTCCTCCTTAAATAGGCTAAGGAAGTGGCCAATTAGCCCCAAGCCTTACTCTCGAGGAGACCTCCTCCTGAGGAGCCTTTTGGCAGCTCTGCACACCTGTGCATCGAGAAGAGGCTCCTCTTCTTCGTCCTCTTCACTTAAGGGAGCTTCTGGAGGTTCTGAGGGCCCTGGCTGAATCCTTGCCTCTGGCACCACATCTTCTCCAGCCTCGTCATTGTCCGACCCAAGTGCCAGTTGCACAGGCTGCTAGCGCAGCACCATACCAGCCTCTTCGCTGTCTGAATCAACTACTTGCTGCACAGGCCGCATATGGGCCACAACACACACACACATCTATTTGTTTCTTAACCACCCATCTCCTTCAGATGATACATGGACAAGTCCATGGTTTTCTGGATTCACTGAAAACCATGTGACACATTGTTAAATTCGGTGAGGTTGGTAAAGGCACTTAGACTTTTGGAAAGATCTTTGTTGCTAGTAAGTTAATGAAGTAGAATTTTGAAAATCTAAAGGCTGGAGTAGACTTCTGCTATACTGCAGTGCATGGAATGTATATGGCTATAGTTCAGGGATGGTTATATAGGCATTCTTTTTACACGTCAGCAAATTTTAACGTTTCCTGCTTGAATGTGACTTGCTATCTCCCACCTCCCAGCAGGAAGTTAAAATCAGCACGCAGGGCGCACACCACTGCACAATCTGCAGTTGGGATTCGGGAGGTGTTTGCGTTGGCCCATCTTCAGCCCTCTGTGACCTCTGCTTATCCATCAAACCCACTGCAGCTTAGGTATGCGATGATAGGTATTGTCAGTTGTGAGCCATTCTAAATCAGACTTAACAGAACACTTGCCTAGCTCAATTTACAACTGGTTAATTAAGGTGGACTTACTCTGAAACTTTTTCTCATATTTTCACTACCCTTAATTCAGGAATCATTTTGTCCTGTAATGGTCATGTTCCCACCTTCATGTTCCCAAAGTTTGTTATATACCCTATCACGCACACACATGTATTATGGTACTGCACTGTCCACAATGATTCCCAACATCAAATTATAATACTTCTTTGGTCAAATACTCAAATAGACCAGATACCTTTCATGTCAATTTTCTTTTATCAAATTTAAACCCAGACACTTCTTATGAGCTGGCAAAATTTGTCTAGACAATAAGATTGAATAAGTGCACATTAGACGTTTGATTTGGTGCCAGATTTTGTTGTTTCTAATCTTTTAATGGGCTTAGCTTCATAGTTTTAATATTGTTTTATATGTTATTTTAACTTTGGATTGGAAGACACGCAGAGTTGGTTAGAAAATTGGCAGCTATATAAATAAATAAAATAATAAAACAAAATAAAATTATAAAATAAAATATTTTTTCTGTTGCTGATTTCTAGATATGTTAGATAATATAAACCTTATTATCCCAGCCATGATGGCTCCGAATAATGGGAGTTCCATTCAAACAGAATTGAAAAGGACAGAATTGTGGAAATGGTTGCTGTAGAATTTAAGTTCAGCCAACTTTGAATCAAAAAATGACCTTTCAATCTCTGTATGTCCCCTCAAACTCTGCCTATTCCTGTTGACTTTGTTTCCATTTTTGTCCTCTAACATGACTAGCAGAAAGCTGTGGTTTTACTATTGTTATTTTTTAAAAAACAACAACAACAAAAAACAGTGCTCAAATCTTACACCTGCCAAGAAGCTCAAGGTTCAATGTTGACAAAAATAAGCTCTGCATGAGTTTCTTCTTTAGGGCAAAACAATAATCTTCCTGTGAAAAGATGGTTGGCTGAAAATGAACACATTAGTTGACTTGACAACTGGTCCTTTCAACAATTCCAAATTTTACTCTTTTTGATTGATATTTTTTTTCTTTGTGGTGGTGTCCTTCTATTATCAGCTCATTTGTTGTTCTGTAGCAATATAGTGGGATACCACAGACTTTCAAGGAATCCCAAGTTGACATTTTCTTGAGTGATGTTCTCTTTCTTCTCATGCTTCTCAGCACCATTCCTTCCTTCCTTCCTCCCTCCCTCCCTCCCTGTCCCTCCTCCTTCCTCTTTCTTTCCTTCTTTCTTTCTTTCTTTCTTTCTTTCTTTCTTTCTTTCTTTCTTTCTTTCTTTCTTTCTTTTTTCTTTCCTTCCTTCCTTCCTTCCTTCCTTCCTTCCTTCCTTCCTTCCTTCCTTCCTTCCTTCCTTTCTGTTGTTTTATTTCGCTTGTTCATTTTGCCATAGGGATACAGTGGAATATCAGAGGTTTTCCAGTTTTCCCACAGTGTCCCTAAAACCTCTCCTTGGTCAATTCATAATATGATCTTTAACATGTCTCTTTTTCAATTTCTGTTCAACATTCTTATTGTTATGTTATACAAGACATCTGCAGAAAATCCAGTTTGCTAACAAAGGAGAAAATATGGCTACAATTCCCTTTGCTTAAGTCTAAAAACAAAACAAAACCAGCTCCTATATAACTTGGGAGAAATGAATATATTTATCATTTCCCATTCCTCTATGAAGATATTATATATGTTGCTTTGATGCTATATGAAGAATATTTCAGTTGATTTGTTCCCATTATTTAATCCAAAATTGGAAGACTTCCATGCCATATTATGATTCACTTTCATATTGCACTCATTCCAGATATAAGTTGTCAAAACAATTGGATGAATTATATAGAAAACAAAGATATTTATTCTATATGGCCACTTTCTAATTTTGTTATGGCCCAAAGTAGCTGCTAAAATACATGATAGAAATAACATTTTCAATCAATTTTATTAAAAAATAACAGCACAATAACATCTCAGTGTTATATACACAATGGTTGCAGAAATGATAGTGATGAAAATTTAATTATACTTAGGGAAACCTTATTTGGAGCAATTGTGCCTTTATCTGCATTTCTGATGTCTGATGAAGCTGAAAGGTAAAACTCATGTTCCATGTGGCACACAGAAAAGCAGGCTCGTGTACAAAATGGTATGTCCATTGTAAGATTGAAAAACAAAGTAAAACAAAGCACAACTGAATAGATCTAGTGTTGACTTCTGAATGCAGATATTCCTCCATAGATGGTCCTTGTCTTTTTTTTTAAACAGGCTGACAAATCAATGTCATTGTATTCTGAAAAATGTTTCAACTTGATCCTTGCAATATTATCCCCCAAATGGAAAATAAGATAACATGGCTGTCTTCGTCTCAATGGGGCAGCTACATTATTTTGAAACCCTTGGCTTAATTAAAACATGAAACCTTGCCCCTTTGAGGATCTCCCTCCCTCCCCCTCCGCCTCCCCCTTATTTCTGAGTAGATGAGTCAAGGATTGGACTGTGAACATCTATAAGTATTTTTTTTTAAAGAAACAGCTTGGTGAAAACAAGTAATATTTCTCAGCAAAGTGTTGACAGAAGCTTAAAAATGATGTGAATAATGGAGCACTCGTAAATTCTCTCTGTCCCCTTTCTGGGAGAAAAAGAAAGAACGTTTAAAAAAAAAATCAAGCATATGTTCTGAAAATCTGATTAGTTTTGTTCATCTAAAAAAGTTTAGCCAACCCTTTTTTATTAGCCTGTCATACCATACTAGACAGATGTCTTTTCAATAAATCCCACACCTTTCAATTTCTTTTGTAAACATTCTTTTGGTATCTGTCAAATACTGATTTTATCAAGTGTTTCGCTTTATTGTATAAATGCATTTTGCCATGTGGCTCTACAGCTTTGCATTTTGAAATGCTTCTCTGAACATTGGATGGATATGATTTTAAATTGCAGCCACAGCAAACAGTATTCTAAACCCTATAAAGTTAGATTCCCTTGACTCTAATGGTCCAAGCATGTATAATTGAGAACAAGCCCCATTGTGCTGAATAGTTTATCTTTTTGAAGTGGGTCTTCTTACAAACAAAATAATGGATTGTAGTCATCTCTTTTACTTTTGGAGTGCCAACTGAGGCAACAAGCCAACATATATTTCTGTTCTTGCAGAGCAGAAGCAAGCAGGGCCCCCGCATGGAGCCTACAAGGCCTCATATGTACTGTAGATATTCATATTTTATGAACGTCCCGCTCTACTTCAGTGTAGAGAGTCAGAGAGATGGCCTTGAGGGGACTAGACAATGAATTTTATAGATTCAAAGAGGGCTGAAATGTTTGTTTGTTTGTTGTTTTTAACTCCGGGGAAGCATGGCATTATTCAGAAGTGATTCAGGCTGGTTCCTCCTTGATTCACTCGAGTATAAGAAATTTTCTTATACTTGAAATGTTAGGCCTCGATAGCCTTGAACTATGCTGTCTACGTTCCGACCTAAGCTATAAGATTATTTACCAAAACGTCCTACCTGTAAATGAGTACTTTAATTTCAACCGTAATAACACAAGGGCTATCAATAGATTCAAACTCAATGTAATTCGCTCTAGTCTTGATTGTAGGAAATGTGACTTCTTAGAACTTAGAACCTAGAAGTACAGAGTTGGAAGGGACCTTGGAGGTCTTCTAGTCCAACCCCCTGCCCAAGCAAGAAACCCTACACCACTTCAGACAAATGGTTATCCAACATCATCTTAAAAATTTCCAGTGTTGGAGCATTCACAACTTCTGCAGGCAAGTTGTTCCACTTATTAATTGTTTTAACTGTCAGGAAATTTCTCCTTAGTTCTAAATTGCTTGTCTTCTTGATTAGTTTCCACCCATTGCTTCTTGTTCTACTCTCAGGTACTTTGAAGAATAGTTTGATTCCCTCTTCTTTGTGGCAATCCCTGAGATATTGGAACACTATATCATGTCTCCCTTAGTCCTTCTCTTCATCAAACTAGACATACCCAGTTCCTGCAACCCTTCTTCATATGTTTTAGCCTCCAGTCCCCTAATCATCTTTGTTGCTCTTCTCTGCACTCTTTCTAGAGTCTCAACATCTTTTTTACGTTGTGGCGACCAAAACTGAATGCAATATTCCAAGTGTGGCCTTACCATGGCATTATAAAGTGGTATTAACACTTCACATGATCTTGATTCTATCCCTCTGTTTATGCAGCCCAGAACTGTGTTGGCTTTTATGGCAGCTGCTGCACACTGCTGCTTCATATCTAAATGATTGTCCACTAGGACTCCAAGATCCCTCTCACAGTTACTACTATTGAGCACGGTACCACAGTACCTGTGCATTTTGTTTTTTCCCCCCTAAATGTAGAACATTGCTTTTTTCACTGTTGAATTTCATTTTGTTAGATAGCGCCCAATGTTCAAGTCTCTCAAGATCCTTCTGTATCTTGAGCCTATCTCCTGGAGTGTTGGCTATTCCTGCCAGTTTGGTGTCATCTGCAAATTTGATGAGTTCCCCATCTATCTCCTCATCCAAGTCATTGATGAAGATGTTGAAGAGCACTGGGCCTAAAACACTCCACTGCTTACTTCCCTCCATGTAGATGCAGTTCCATTGAGGACTACACGTTGAGTGCAGTTGGTCAGCCAGTTACGAATCCATCTGGTGGTGATGCTGTTTAACCCACATTTTTCTACTTTATCTAGTAGTAGGTTATGGTTTATCAAATGCTTTATTAAAGTCCAAGTAAATTATATTGACAGCATTCCTCTGGTCTACTAATTTTGTCACTTTGTCAAAGAATGCAATAAGATTAGTCTGGCATGATCTGTTTTTGGTTGGCTTTCGGTTATTACTTGGTTTGCTTGGTTTGCTTCTAGGTGTTCGGTGATTCGTTGTTTGATTATCTTTTCCAGAATCTTCAGGCTGATAGGTCTGTAGTTTCCTGGATATATTTTTTTTCCTTTTTTGAAGATGGGAACTACATCAGCTCTTTTCCAATCCTCTGGCAGTTCCCTGTGCTCCAGGATCTTTGAAAGATATAGTTCAGTGGTTCTGAGATCTCGTCTGCCAGTTCCTTCAGAACCTTGGTGTGTAATCCATCTGGTCCTGGTGATTTGAACTCATCTAGGGTAGACAAGTGTTCACTTACCATTTTCTTCTCTATTTTAACTTGTGTTCCTAATCTGTTTTTTGTGGTGTTGTTTTGGATAGGTTGGACTGTTTCTGAAGCTTCTTGAGTTGTTTTCCCCTTGAGGATTGTCATCCTTGGAATCCTTCTCAAGCTCTCTCTAAGTTTATTGAAATTAGGTCTCTTAAAGTCTAAGACTCTAGTTTGACTTTGTTCTACTACTTGTGTTTGCATAATGTTGAATTCCAATATTGTGTGATCACTTGCCCCAAGGTTCCTGTAGCTTTAATACCTTCTATCATTTTGTCTCTGTTAGTGAGAATTAAGTCCAATATGGCTGATCCCCTTGTTCCCTTCTCTACTTTTTGGGAAACAAAGTTGTCTGCTAGGTTTGTTAGGAACCTGTTGGATCTTCCACTTGGTGCAGAGTTTGTCTCCCAGTTGATGTCAGGGTAGTTAAAATCCCCCATTACTATTGTGATGTGCTACCTACATACCTTAGTTAGCTGACGAACAAAAAGTTCATCTACTTCCTCTGTTTGGTTGGGTGGCCTATAGTATAGACCTATGGCAATGTTATTCCCCCCCCCCCTTTAATATTGACCCAAATGCATTCATGATAATTTTCATCATTGTTGTGCTCTAATTCTGTAGAGATGTAGTTATTTCTTATATATAGTGCAACTCCACCTCCTCTTTTATTTGGTCTATTTCTTTTAAATAATTTATATCCCTCTAACTGTATGTTCCATTTGTGGGTTTCATCCCACCAAGTTTCTGTAATGGCAATAATATCATATCTGCCCTCATTTACTTGAATTTCTAATTCAACCTGTTTATTCCTCATACTCTATGCATTGGTGTATAGATATTTGAGTCCATTTTGATTGACCCTATCTTTACCGTCTACATAACCTGTGTTATGAAAAAGGTGCTTTCTTGCCACCTGTTTGATTAATGCATAGTATGGCACTCACTATTAAATGCTTGGTTTTGGTTGACAGCAGGGGTGATAATCTTACTTGCACAGACATCTATGTTACATGCACTGATAGCCCTATTAATTTTGGATGGCTGGGGACAGAAATGTTCTGTATCAATTAATTCTCTGTCCCCAGTGTTCAGTTTAAATGTTTATCCAGAAAATCTATGAATTTATTGCTAAGTAACTCAGTCCCTTTCTTTGATGGATGCAGCCCATCTCTTTTGTACAGTTCTTCATTGGACCAGTTGCAGACATCATGACTAATAAAACCAAAGCCTTCCCTTCTACACCACTCCTTTAGCCACATGCTGGCCTTTCCCTTTTTGTTCCTTATATACTGGTAAAACCTCTGAAAAGATAAGCCTACAACCTATACTACTAAATTCATACTCCAAGCTCTGGAAATCATTCTGCACAGAAAGTACATCCTTTTGGGACAGATCATTTGTGCCAAGATGTATAATAGCATCAACATCACAGTCCTTACTGGCATTCTTGACTATCTTAAGAATATGCCTCTTGTCTCTACTTGCACTAGCACCTGGCAGACACCTGACCTCTTTCAAAACCTCCATATCTTTTCCTAAATTTACATCCCTTGCAATGGAATCACCAACCAGAAGGTGGCTTCTCCTTTTGGATACCGTGCTCTTCTTGTGTGACCGATGTGTAATACCTGGTTCAGACTTTCCCCTTTCCAAAGTAAGTTTTTCATCTCGGACCATGAAGTTATCAGTACTCAAATAAGTACTACTTCTGCAATAGAGTAGTAAATGTCTGGAACATTTGAATTATCACTACTCAAATAACTACTACTTCTGCAATAGAGTAGTAAATGTCTGGAACATTCTACCTGATCCTGTTATTAGTCTCATTATTTCCCATACCTTTTATTTTAAACTATCTACTGTGGACCTTTCATGTTTTTTAAGCGGTCCCTAAGGGGGCGTGCATAAGTGCACCAGCGTGCCTATTGTGCCTGTCCTACTGCTCATTTTATGTGTTTATGGCTATGTTTTTCCTATTTATATCCTTTTATTTGTGCCAAATTTTTTCCATGCGTTCGTGTCTATGTCTATATTATTACTTGTTTCCTTGTACTTGTTGACAAATAAATAAAAAGAAAGAAAGAAAGAGGGAAGGAAGGAAGAAAAATCAAAACAAGGCATGGAAGATTCTGTTACTGTTGCTTATTTTGATAAACATACTTGTAATGTTCCTGTGGGACTGGTATACTGATCTGGTGTACCTTGCGGGGCTCGCATCTAGTCTGCTTGAAGGAGATTACGGTCTGACATAAGTCTGTGTTTACATAGAGCCCTTCAGTTCCCAAGGGGAAAAAAAAGACACCTTTGGATCATATGTAACGTCTGTCAATTTGACCCAAATGTGTCTTTTCCTGGAATCATGCTGCAGCTATATAGAAAACAGCCACAGGATCCTTGGAGATACTGTAGAGCAGGGGTGTCAAACTTGATTTCATTGAGGGCTGCATCATTGAGGGCCATTGTGTTTGACTTCGGGAGGCCAAGTGGGTGTGGCCAGGGTGGGCATGACCAGCTCGACATCCTGCAGCCTGCGCATGGCCCTCCTGAGCTCCATTTTCTCTGGTGGAGGACTGCAGGAGGCCATCTCAGCCAAAAATGGAGCTCAGGAAAGCCGTGCGCAGCCCTCCGGAGTGCCATTTTCACTGCAGGCTGGTCCTTCGCTGTTTCCAGGGTGTTCCATGGGCCAGATCCAAGCACCCCATGGGCCTTGAGTTTGACACCGCTGCTGTAGAGAGTTTGCAATAGATGCTGTGTGAATATTCCCATAGGCTCCAGGTTATATTTTCCTCAGTGCTGCACAACTCTAGTACAGATAGCCTTGTGCAACAACCAAAAATGGTTCACCCCTGAGATTTCTAAATATATAGCTGTAAAGCATAGTTTTTGATGATGGAACAGGTTGTTGCATCTTGGCTTAAGTATATGGTGTGGCTTAATGCACCATGCTGAACTTCAAATCTGTTAACTATGGTTTGTTCCAAAAACCTTAAATGACTGAGTTCACATGTTCTCCTAAGCAGGGATGATAAGGTGTAATCTCAGGCTGCATGCCATCCTCGGTTCCCCCCCCCCCACTCTGTTTTGCAGTGTTTCCTATATTTTGAAAATTATAGTATAAACCTTGGGTTCCCAAACTGTGTGTTATGGTGCTTTGGGGGCACCGCAACAAACTGAAATGGATGCTGCAGAATATTTTAATATTTTAAAGGGAAACAGTGATATCTGGCATGCATTGGTCACTGTGCAAACTGCTGGGGTAGTATCAATGGTTCCTTCAAATATATCCCACAGTGCCTTTATGAGTTTGCTGCCTGTTAAGTTTACATTTCCCATATTGTATGCTGTAGTGCCCAGCCACACAAATTGGGAACTGTACGGTATTATGAAAAATTGTTGAGACATTGAAGTGGCCTTGGCTGAGAATGTTTGGGAACCTCTAGTGTAAACTAGGCAAATTTGCAGTGTGCTGTACATGGGGCTGCCCTTGAAGACCATCCAGAAGCTACAATTGGTCCAGAATGCAGCAGCATCCTCATAGTTTGCTCATATTGCATTTTTGTTTCACAGATTACTTCAGCTTCCAGTTTCTTTCCCAGTGCAAAGGAAAATGGAGGTAACTGGTTGGTGCCTCTTTCCCTTTGCAGTATCAGCCAAGCTAAGGAAGGGTGCCAATCTTTAGAGCCTGAGCGTCTGATTACCTACAAAACTGCTCCCCCGCTAGGAACTTATGTACCATGGCTTAGATAGGTAAGAGAGGCACTTCTGAAGATCCTCTTATGGCCAGATGTTTGAGTTTTGGAAGAACAGGTTCATCTTCTTTAGCTATGAATGTTATTCCTAAGGAGGTACTCCCCTCTCTCAGCATTTGATTGGGAGATTGATTATGTGCCATCAAATGGTTGTTGACTCTCAGTGATTTTCTCCATGACTCCCAGCATTTAAATAGATGATAAAAATAATGTCTCTTTCGATGTTTCATTATTATTATAATGACCTTGTGTTTGATTTTGATTTTCGCTATCATAATTCCATTTTGTTTTATATATATATATATATATATATATATATATATATATATATATATAT
>WNWU01000017.1:24207830-24228651 GCA_012654045.1 Ptyas mucosa | reverse complement strand
TATATATATATATATATATATATATATATATATATATATATATATATGATATATATATGGTATATTTTATATACCATATTTTATATGGTATATAAAACTGTATAAACCCTTGAGTCCTCCAAAAGACAGAAAGATGAGGGTATAAGTCAATAATATATGTACAAAGCAAAACACCTTTTTCAAATGCTTTGTATTGTCCTAATAATATTTTCTTTCTTCTATTTTGAAAAAAAAAATTGACAGTTTTGAAGAAGCAGGCAGAGCAGTAGCTGACCTGGCTCCTTTACTTATGCTTCTCTTGTCGGATTTCTGAAGTATTTAGGGCCAGTCATGATATTAGGAATGTAAAAGTTGTCTTATACCATTTATTACAGCAATACAATCTCACTCTCTCTCAACCAAAGCAACAAAAGTCATGGATTTATCAATTGATTGCTCTTCATCATATTACATGAACAATAATACAGAACAACAAAGCAAAACATATTTCTTGTATAGAAAATTAAAAAAAACCCACATCAGATACTGACACTGATTTGACATTCTCCCTTTATTTAAACACCTCTCTCTATCTGGATGGATCTCAGGTGTCCTTCATAAGCTTCTGTAACAATCCCTTGGGGAAAGTGGAAAACATGGCAGAAACTACTAATTTAAATGGGCTGCTTTCAAAATACTGACATGTTATTACCTGTGTTGAGAGACAAATCTTTACTTATGCAGCATGACACTGAAACAAAATAGAATGTATTGTAACACCTGATCTCATCAGATCCTAGCAGAAACATTACTGTAGCTGTGTCATGTTCTATAAAATGTTTCATATAACCGGAGAAAATGCATTATGGGATGAAATCTTTTCCAATATAATATTTTAAACCATCTGTTGTTTGTTTGTTTGTTTTTTAAAAAACCTCAACTGACATTTTAGACAGCCCATGTGGCACCTTCTGATTTGAAAGAACTAAGGAAAGTCTAGGACTACAACAGTAAACTGAATACATAAACAGAAATATTTAAAATAACATACCAGTTCAGCCAATATTAGGCAGAAAATTGAAGATAACAAAAGTTCCACCATGGATATTTTAGACTTATTCTTTGAGAGTGTGTTTATGTATATGTATGTGTGTGCGTGTTAATATATATATGAATGTGTTTTTACATTATATATGTATTTTACAATACAAATATATTTTGTGTATGTGTGTATGTATGTATATTATTTATTTATAGCCTAGAAACTAGTGAATGGGATTTCACTGAGCTATGGCTGTATAAAGATCTTGATTTACGTAGGAAAAAACCCGGCTGAGAGAAAAATACACATAAAGGGCTACGAAAAGACAAGAAAATAAATATTTGACCTTTACGGGGAGGAGACATGAGATAAGGGTGTGGCTTACTGATGAGGACTAATTAGTCTGAAATAGATCTATCTTAGTCTCCCTTTAGTCTCCCAATAGACAGAAAAATGCTGGTTTGATGTCTGAAAAAGCCTAGAAACAAGTGAATGGGATTTCGCTGAGCTATGGCTGTATAAAGATCTTGATTTATGTAGGAAAAAACCTGGCTGAGAGAAAAATACACATAATGGCCTACGGAAAGACAAGAATATATATATATATACACACACACACACACACACATAAACACACACACACACACACACACACTCATACATACATGCATACATGCATATGTGAAATCTTGTTCTGTCCCCTCCCTGCTTCAGAAGCCCAGACAAGCACACACACATGAACAGAAGTGTTCAGAAGTTGTTTATTTACCATCCATAAACAACAAGCTGGCAGCGAGCCCGGGAGAGATAAAGACAGCTGTTGTTTTGAGTTGCCATGGCCAGTCCCTGATAAGGCGTTCCGGCAAGTCCGACAACAAACAGTCAGGTTAAAACTTTGTTCGTCACAAAAGCCAACAAGGTAAGGTCAGCTCCTTTTATACCTTGTGGGGCATTGGCTTTGTGACTCATCACCTCGTGCTCGGCCCCACCCACTCCTTTGCTGAGCCCGTCTCTCTGATCGTTGCCACCTGGGATTAATCCACTCCCTCTCCTCATTAACGTCTGACTCAGAGGAGCTTTCTTCCACAGGGCTTTCAGCTGGGGCCTGGGGTGGTGCCAAACCAGACGGGCCAGGGGAGGGGGCCCTTGCCTCCTCCTCCTCTTCACTTTCGGAGGATTCTTCCTCCGGAGGTCCGGGCTCAGGAGCCGAAGACACAACAAATCTTAAGAAAGTTTGATGGTCTTCTCTACACTTTTGTGTAAAAGTGGGAGGTTCCAACTGGATTGGTGGTGAATTATTCAGGACGGAGATATCGTCTTAACATAGTATGGAAGGCAAGAGATTTTTATGCCAATGTTTTAAAGGCTGGAGGTTCATCTTCTCCAGAAACTAGAAGAAGAAAGGAAATAGAGGGAGCAAGAAAGAGAGAGAAAAAAGCCTTGCAGGTTCAGGTGCAGGCTCAAGGAGGGTTTTGATTATTGAAGAAAATTTAATACAACTCACGAGTTCGGTCCAAGACTTGGAGATACCTGATAAAACAGAGGAACCAAAAGACAAAAGACAGACTTGAGCAGCAACTAAACGTAAAGAGGAATTAAAGGCGCAGCAAGCTCAGATAAAAATACAAGAAACTACAAAAACAGAAGCTATTGGGGGGGGGGGGCAAGGCCGAAGATCAAAGTGAAAGATGACCTTCAGCTGATGCTTTCAAAGCTACAAGGTGCCAAAAATGGCAAGTAAATTTTTAACCTGGAATGTTAATAGTTTAAATTCACCACAAAAGAGAAGGAAATATTTCTTTATTTGAAACAATATAAAATGACATCATTTGTTTACAAGAAACACATATTAGAATGAAAGATCAAAAATATTTAATAAATGCAAGACTGGGGACGCACTTTGTGGCGTCTGCACCAGAAAAGAAAAATGGCATTGTTATATACTTAAAAAAAGGTTTAATAGCTAAATTGATTGAAGCAGAAGAGCAAGGAAGATACATTGCGATTGAAATTTTAATAGAAAGGAAAAAGACGCTTTTGATAGGAATATATGCACCAAACCAACAACAAGAAAGATTTTATAAACTTTTACATGCTAAATTAATACAATGGAATTACAAATCGCATATATTGATGGGAGATTGGAATGGAGTTTTGGACACTAAAAAGGACAAAAAAGGATCTTTGCAAAATATCCAAACACATGCTAGGTTGCCTAAATCCTTTTTTGACATGATGGAATATATGGAGTTGAGACACATCTGGCGTGAGCGGAATGTAGAAGAAAAAGTTTTTACCTTTTTTTCTGACAGACACCAGTCATTTTCTAGGATTGATTTTATATTAATTACCAATGATTTCTTTTCTAGGGTGAAGAAAGTGAAGATATGCCCAAGAACATTAACAGACCATAGCCCGGTTTGGATGGAATTAGAGCAAGAAAAGGGACCCAGGAGGTCTTGGAGGTCGAATGAAAACTTGTTTAGATATGGGGAAAATGTGAAAGAATGTAAAAAATTTATGAAATAATTTTTTGTGATGAATATGCATAAAGGTACATTTATTGAAATGGTTTGGGATGCAAGTAAGGCATTTATGAGAGGTACTTTAATATATTTGAATAACAAACATAGACATAGACAGGAAAGAAAACAGAAGGATTTAGAAGAGGAAATTAAAAATAAAGAACAAGCTTTAATAGCTAATCCAAAAGATAAGAAAATTAAAGAGGCAATTAATCTATTCTGAGGGCAATTTAATATGCTGATGGCAGACCAGGTTGCAACTGATTTGCAATATGCCAAACATAATACTTTTTGTAATGCTAATAAACCAGGTAGATGGTTGGCATATTTGCTTAGAAAAAAACAGAAGTCATGTACCATAGATAAAATAGAATATAGGGGTAAAGAGGTGTATCAGCAAGATATGATTAAAAAGGCATTTTTAGAATTTTATACGAAGTTGTATACTAGTGATAAAATTCAAGGTATAGCTATAGATAAATATTTACAGAAGGAGAATATTCCTATAGTCTCAGAAGAGCAAAGGGAAGGCTTGGATCAATCGATAACCTCGGAAGAAATTGCTTTAGCAATTAAACAATTGAAAGTAGGGAAAGCCCCCGGGACAGATGGATTGACAGTTGTTTATTATAAAAATTTGCAGACAGAAATAGTGGAACCACTTAAGGAATTATTTAATAAAATACAAATACAAAAGTACCTCCTACACGGCGAACAGCATTTATCTCTCTAATCCCAAAAGAGGATGAAGACCATACTCAGCCTAAAAATTATAGACCTATATCACTTTTAAACACAGATTATAAGATCTTTACTAAAATATTAGCAAATAGGTTGATGTCAGTTATGCAACAAATTATTCACAATGATCAAACTGGTTTTATCAATAAGCGATATATGAAAAGTAATGTAAGACAAATAGTTAATATGTTGGAATATTTGGGAAAGAACAACCAGATACCTGTGGTGCTTATATTTTTAGATGCGGAAAAGGCATTTGATCGATTGAACTGGAACTTTTTATTGAAATTAATTGAACAGATGCAGTTTGGAGACACAATCTATTAATGGAATCTTTTAATATAGAAAAAGGATCAAGACAAGGATGTCCTTTATCTCCATTACTGTTTATTTTGACTTTGGAACTTTTGTTGAATAAAATACGTCTTTCAGATAAAATAAGGGAAATTAAAATTAGGCATGAAGATTATAGATTAAGAGCATTTGCAGATGATCTGGTTGTGACTTTGACCCAACCAGTACAATCGGTTATGGGTTTAATGGATGTAATTAATCAATATGGTCAAGTATCTGGATTTAAAATAAATGCAGGGAAAACCAAGATAATAGCTAAAAATATGGTTACAAGTCAAAAAGAAGAAATAGAAAGAATAACGGGATTTGAAATAGTAAAGAAGGTTAAATACTTAGAGATTTATATTATGACTTCAAATGCAAAATTATGTAAGTATAATTATGAATTGTTGTGGCAAAAAATACAGAAAGAGATGGAAAACTGGAAAAAATTGCAACTTTAGTTACTGGGAAGGATAGCTGCTGTGAAAATGAATATTTTGCCAAAGTTCTTATTCCTCTTCCAAATGATACCAATATGGAAAAAAGATGGAAATTTGAATGAATGGCAGAAGGGTATCAATAAATTTGTATGGGCAGAAAAGAGGCCGAGAGTAAAGCAAAAAATAATGCAAGATGTATATGAAAGAGGAGGTCTCAAAATGCCTAATCTGAGATTGTATTATGAGGCAGCTGCCCTTACAGCAATTAGTGATTGGATTAATCTAACAGAACAGAGAGTATTGAATATTGAGGGATATGATCTGCTATATGGGCGGCATGCATATTTATTATATGACAAAAAGGTGGATAAAAATTTCAAGAGTCACATATTAAGGAATGCATTGTTACGTGTATGGAAAAAGTATCAATATAAATGAAATAATAAATTGCCTATGGGCAATACCTAGACATATGATAGAGAATATAAGTATTGAACAGAAACAAGATGTGATTATTTACAAAGAGCTTCTTATTATGGAAAGAGGTATATTGCAGTTAAAGTCCGTAGAGGTGTTAAAGGCAGAAAGGACAATTCAAACTTGGTTTCAGTATGGACAGTTGTATATTAGATGGAAAGAGGATCAGAAAACTGGTATTTTGCAAAATGAGGAAAATTTGATAAAACAAATTAGGGATCAAAGTCTAATGCATATTAAAAGATTGTATAATGCATTGATAGAAATAGATTCAGTTAGTGAAGGATTGTATGATAAAATGGGCACAAAATATCAAGGAGCCGATAATGATGGAAACATGGGAAAAAAATATGGATCAGAAATGTAAAATTTACTCAAGCCCAAAACTTGAGAGAAAATTTTTATAAAAAGTTTTATAGATGGCATTTAGATCCTAAAAAGTTATCTTGTATGTACCCAAATTTACAACCTACGTGTTGGAGATGTAAATGTGATGATGCAACGTATTATCATATATGGTGGACATGTAGAAAAATTAAAGCATTCTGGATTAAGATATGGTGGATTATACAAAATATTCTTTAAAAGAAGATAAAATTTACTCCACAGTTTTTTTTATTGGGTATAATCACGGATTGTACGGTTACAGAGACTAACTTGATTTTGAACTTAATAACTGCAGCCAGACTCTTGGTGGCACAGTATTGGAAGAAGGAAGATTTACCTACTATTGAAGAATGGACACTAAAAGTAACTAATTTGGTGGAGATGGCCAAAATTTCTGCGCATTTGAAGGATCACTCGAATGAGAGATATATACGGGAATGGAGAAGATGGATTGACTATATTCAAAATAAATATGGGACTAAAAAGTTGCAGACAGCTTATGAATGAAATATTTAGGTGAATTTTTATACTCTTATATTTTTATATTTCGGTATGTAGGGGGAGTTAAAGAGTGAAGGGGAGCTAAGAGCTTATAGTTAGTTTGTTTATGTTTGATGATGTTTGTTAAATGCTATACCCTGTATTTTGCTCTGGGAAATTGGGGTGGGGGGTGGGGGGAGGGAAGGGATTGGGTGGGGGGAGGAGGGGGGGAAATTTGTTTGTAATAATGTTTTAAAACTTTTTAATAATAAAAAAAAAAAGATTTGGCTATGGACCCAGAAGGGCTAAACTGAAATTTCCTGGTGTGGACTGGTTGTTTCTTTAGATGTTTTTATCCTTGATCTTCCAAGCGAATGAAATGAAGAAAGAAAATATCCTAAACCAAATCATCCCAAATAAAAAGAAAGTACGTGCACTTTAACTGACATGGTCTGCAACATACCTGACCAGGTGCGATGAGTATGTCTATTAGGCACTTAAAAACAATTCCCTTCTCACAGTGGTGGGATTCAGCCAGTTCGAAGCACTTCGGGAGAACTGGTTGTTAACTTACTGGGCAGTTTGGTGAAAAGGTTGTTGGAAGAAATCATTAGGGCAGAGAACAGGTTGTTAAATTATTTGAATCCCACCACTGCCTTCTCACCACTATGGGTGGTCTGTGTCTTCCTCAATCTTGGATCCTCTACTATGGGCCTTGGGCCTTGAGGTTTCTGTGCTGTATCATAACTGTTCCTAGCACTGCAGTCTTCTAAACTGAGAGCTTTGATGATGTTCCTAGGATCTGTTGGAGCCATTTCCCCATTTTAAGAGTCACAGGCCTGAGTGCTCCCACCACTACTGGAATCACTTTGGCGTTTGCTTTTCACATCCTCTCCAGTTCCTCCTTCAGGCCCTGGTTCTTTTTCTGCTTCTCATACTCTCCCCCCCCCCCCCAAGAGCCATGGTGGTGCAGTGGTTAGAATGCAGCATTGCAGGCTAATTCTGCCGACTGCCAGCAGTTCGGCAGTTTGAGTCTCACCGGCTCAAGGTTGACTCAGCCTTCCATCCTTCTGAGGTTGGTAAAATGAGGACCCAGATTGTTGGGGGCAATAGGCTGACTCTGTAAACCACTTAAGAGAGGGCTGTAAAGCACTGTGAAGCGGTATATTTATTTATTTATTTATTTTCTTAGATTTCTATGACGCCCTTCTCCCGTAGGACTCGGGGTGGCTCACAGAACAAAAAACATATAACAATAAATAGAACTAAAAACATCCAAATGTAAAAACCCCAACAACTAAAATCTCATAACAGATCAGGGAATTTGCTGAAAGAGCCATGTCTTCAGTTCAGCGTGGAAAGCGCGGAGGTCGGGGGCCATCCGAAGCCCAGTGGGTAATTCATTCCAGAGGGTTGGTGTGGCCACTGAGAATGCCATCATCTTGGGTGCCACCAGCCGACATTGTCTGGCCGATGGCACCCGGAGGAGGGCAGTCCTATGTGACCACACTGGGCAGTGGGAGGCCGGTAGGAGGTGGTCCTGCAAGTACCCCGGGCCCATCCCATATAAGTCTAAGTTCTATTGCTATTGCTAATGTTGATTTCTGATGTACACACACACACACATCTAATTTTATATTTATGAAATCTTGTTTCAGTGGATAGATGATGATGATGATGATGATGATGATGATGATGATGATATAGATAGATAGATAGATAGATAGATAGTTTTATACACATTCACAAATACACATTCCATCCTGTACACTGAGAACAAGGAAGGAATTTGCCTTGTTCATGCTGCATCTCATTCTCTCTCGTGTTGCATTTACTAAGCTTCTGAATGCCTGTAGAGGGCTCCTTTATCTTGTTATAGGCAGTAATACAAAGGAATCATGGCACCGGAGTAGGTAGCTGCTCCCCTACCCTGATGGCTGAACTTTAAATATGATTGCCACCCCTTGATTGAAAAAAATTGAATCACTTTGCCTAACACAGAGCTCCTGGTTTGGAATATATATTCTCTACCAACAACAGTGTATAAATTATTTCAAGAACTGATCAGTCACAAGCAGATGATTAAGTCAAATTAAAGTATTATCTGCAGCGAGTTAACTCGGTTACGATATTTAACAGCTTCACCTGGGTTGTGAAAATTATTCAGCTAATAATTTTAAAAACAGCAAGGAGGGAACGTAAGTAATGTAGAACTTAAAGAAAGAAAATTTGTACTGATGTGAGCTGGGGCTGTGAGCTTTCTGCAGGGGTTCAATATTCTTACCATCAGTCTGACCTTGCATCAGATGATGTGCTCCTTGTAAGAAATAGCTTCATTGTTGGATTCACTTCTTTTAACTGTTAACAACTACTTATCACTGACTTTATAGCAGGGATCCCCAACCCTCCATGGACCGGCACTGGGCTGTGGCATGCCAGGATCCAGGTTGCACAAACAAACAAAGCCCCATCTGCATCTGTGAGATGCAGGCAGCACACAAAATCATGCCCTCTCCGGTCCATGGAAAATCCTCTCTCCACGGAACTGGTCTGTGGTGATCAAAAGATTGGGGGTTACTGCCTTATAGTTCTACTCAGTCAGAAGAAGGAGTCTATAAGAAAATGGACAACGCCACAAGTCCTGCCTCTGCTTTGCTGAAGCATGAAGAACAGCCCTCAAAGCTGCATTCAGGGCAGTGGTAGGTTGCTACCAGTTCGCCCTGATTTGGGCGAACTGGTAGCGGCAGCAGCGGGAGGCTCCACCCACCCCGCCTGGATGTCATCAAATATGCTCTGTGAAATTTTCTATCTGATTTCTATTTTTAAATACTTTCTCTTCAACCTTATTAATTTCTTGTTTCTCATTTAAATTTTCCTCTTCCAACTCCTCTTCCTTTTCTTTTTCTGTATTTTTAAATGAATTTTCAAGCCTCTGCGCATGTGCAGAAGTGGCGCGCGAGAGCGAACCGGTAGCAAAGGTAAGTGAAACCCACCACTGATTCAGGGCATCCCATCAACAAAGGGGTGGTTAGGATCAAAATGATAGAATAGAGGCTGGGAGGAGAAACTTATTTCAAGTTCAGAAAGGTTGTTTGTTCTCAAATAGACCACTTTGGATCTCTTTCATTAGAATTTAGGCCAATGGCCTCATTTGCACTGGGCAAAATCGGAAGTAAAAGCCCTATAAAAGTTGACACCCCCCCCCCCCAAATGTTAGACATCTTTGATATTTCTAGGTGCTTGCCAGGAATGCCTAAGTTTCGCCTTAAAAGAATCCCTCTTCATTCCTTCTCTCAAGAGGCAATGACTCCAGTAATCTAAGGCAGAAAGATCAGATGAACTCTTTTCCATCTTATCATAAGGTTTGTTTTACCAAGGTATTGAAGCACATTTCTACAGCTAGTCCTCAATGTACGACCATAATTAAGCTCAGAATTAGGATCATCAGTCAAGCTGGTTTTTAAGTGGGTCACCATTCAACCATGCCTGATTTTACAACTTCTTTTGCAGCAGCCATTAAGTGAAACATCATAAGTGACTCCAATGTCCACAACGGGCATTTTTTTTTGCTTAAAACTGAAGTAAATGTCGGTTTGGGGCAAATAACCTTGTCAATCACGATCACATGACCAGAAGACACGGCAAATGTGTGCCAGTTGCCAGGCACCCAAGATTCAATCACGTGACTTTCGGGGGGTGGGGAGGGAGCTTCCATTGGAATGTTGAATTCAGGTTGTAAGGAGTCCTGGGGAGGTCTACTATAATTTTGAATGGTTGCTAGGCGACCACTTATAAATCGAGGACTACCTGTAATGTGAATACGATTTAGGGAAGGATTTTTTTTTATAAGAAACAAAATGTCATGCAGGTAAATTACAATTTATTTGTCCAGAATATCTGGGGAAAATATCATGAATCTGGCAAAGACTACAGGGCAATTAGTATGATCAAAAGGCATTATTGCACACTTTCATTTTCCATAACAAGTATCAAAGGCTGTTAAATATTCATTACTCTCCTTCATCTAAATCAAATTGTACACTCCTTTTTTTAATCCAGTTAAGTGAAATTCTATACCTTCTGAAGGCAGGCTAACAGGACCAAAATAAGGACAGTGGGTCCTAGTATTAAGCTCAGAAATCCATAAACATGTACAATTTTCAAGGAATTATCTTCCACACACACACACACAGAAACACATAGACATTCCTTGATTTACAACAGTTCATTTGCTGACCGTTCAAAGTTACAACGGCACTGAAAAAAGTGATTTATGACCATTTTTCACGGTTACAATCTTTGCAGCATTCCCATGATCATGTGGTCAAAATTCAGATGCCTGGGAAGTGACTCATATTTATGACCGTTGCTGGGTCCCAAGGTTATGGCATCCCCTTTTGTGATCTTTTGACGAGCAAAGTCAATGGAGGAAGCCAGATTCACTTAACAACCAGGCTACTAACTTGTCAACTGCAGTGATTCACTTAGCAACTGTGGCAAGAAAAGTCGTAAAGTGGGGCAAAACTCACTTAACAAACTTAACAAAAGAAATTTTGGGCTCGAGGACTACCTGTACATATAAACATATATATATATATACACACACAGACACACACACACACACACACACATTGCATTACCTACACATATGTATTGTATGTATATGTATGTATATACATACACACATTCACACACACATATATTGTGATTTCAAATCTTTTTCTCTATCTTCCTGCCTAACAGGACTTGTCAACCCTTGCAAGGCTGGAAAACTCAGGAAACAAGAGCCACTTGGATTTCTTGAAAGTGCTTTATTGCTTGGAGCATAATGCAGTAGCATCATGAAAGCCTGTCAAAGTAATCCTCCTGCTCACCTTACACCTGGCACAATTAAGGCAGAATTGCTTTGAGTCTCTTTCTGATAGTTCCCCCGTTCTCTGGACTGAGATGTCCCGTCTTCCTCCTCTACTTTCCCAGAGTCTGTAGACTGGTTCTGTCTTTTTTTTCCATTTAGAGACACTTGCTGTAATTTGAAAATGGCTCCTCCTGTAGCATGATTGCAATTTTTATTTACTGTAAAAAACAACACTTACCATCATTTTTACTGCCAGCTATAAATCTACGGCAGACATTTGTAACCTCTTATCTTACTGTTAGGTTGTATAACTCTTCCAGATTCTCCAGTCATAACGGTACTCGTATTTCCTCATGACCAGCAGAGCACAGGGATGGGTGCAAGCCTAAGTGTGTGTGCAGCTAGTGTCGAGGGTGTGTTTTTTTTAAATGAAAAATTGCCGGCAGAGAAATGAGAGCAAGGTATAGGAGGGGTGAGCACACAGACAGGGTGGAGGGAGAATAGCAAGACAAGCAGGAACAGGGTTGTTGTGGAAGAAGGCCTGGGAATACGTGAATGCATGCCCCCTTTTTCAAAAGCCGAAGAGATGGAAGCAGAACCAAGCGATCTCTTCTAAAATACAGTACTGAAATCTTGGAATTGTCAAGGAGAAAACAGTGGCAGTCATCAAAAGCAGAAGGCTTGGTGCAAGCAACTGGACTCAAGCAACTTGACTATGACATTATTGATATTCCCTCCCATTGGGGCAGGCCCTAGCTGCAGCTCCTTTTGCTCAACAGGCTCAACAGGCGCAACAGGTGCAAGGAAGGGGCAGCCAGCCTGCTGCAATCGGGAGAGGATGGCCTGTTACTTATAAGTTACTTACTTTGGAGTGGTATGGGGGTCTTCGTGCTGAGGTGGCGCAGTGGTTAGAGTGCAGTACTGCAGCTACTTCAGCTGACTGCTAGTTCAGCAGATCAGCAGATCAAATCTCACCTGCTCAAGGTTGACTCAGCCTTCCATCCTTCCGAGGTGGGTAAAATGAGGACCCAGATTGTTGGGGGCAATATGCTAATGCTAAAATGCAATATGCTAATATGCAATATGCTATATGCTAACTTTGTAAACTGCTTAGAGAGGGCTGTAAAGCACTATGAAGCGGTATAGAAGTCTAAATAAAAAAAAAGATGGCAGGGGTCCTTCCTGCTTCCTGTTGCTTATGCTGGGAGAGATCTCTTCAGGATGGGAAGCATCAAGAAGTTTGGTAATGGTAGTACCTGGCCTCCCCTGATTCACCTGGGCCTTGGGGCCTGCTCCTTGGGCCACAAACAGGTAGTCCAATATGATTGAAGGATTCTGGGTTGAAGGAAACTGGCCTATTAGGAGGTGTTCAAGAGCCAACTCCTGCTGACACTGATTGATAATGTGAAATAATAAGTGCAAGATTTTGAAATAGAAATACTTTTAATAACTTCTGATAATAATCAGAGAAATAGTATAGATGCTAGAACCATGATGGCGAACCTATGGCACGGGTGCCACAGGTGGCACACGGAGCCATATTGGTAGGCACGCGAGCTCAGCTCCAACACACATGTGTGTGCCAGCCAGCTGATTTTCGGGCCTTCTGGGCCCACCAGCAGTCAGGAAACACACTGTTTCCAGCCTCCGGAGGGCCTTCGAGGGGATGGAGAAGGCTGTTTTTGCCCTCCCCAGGCTCTTAGAAAGGCTCTGGAGCCTGGGGAGAGCAAAAAAATGGGCCTACCAGGCCCACCGGGCCATCATGGGCCAAAAGCGGGGGAAGTGGGGGGGGGCAGGGCACATAGAATTATGGATATGGGCACGAGTGCGTATGATCCCACCACGCTCCCCTCACTTTTAGCACGCGATAGCAAAAAGGTTAGCCATCACTGTGCTAGAATAACAGAATGACAGAATAATACAGTGGCTAGAATTGTATTTGCTAAAAACTGGAAAAATGAGAAAATACCTACGGAAGATGAAGTTATTAAAAAAATTATGGAATGCACTGGAATGAGTAAATTGACATTTGAAATTAGAGAACAAGAAGACAAACAATTTTACATGATATGGGACTTATTTTATCAATGGCTAGATAATAAAGCATGGAAATGAAATATGAAATAAATGTAAGGATAAAATATATGAAGCGGTTTTTAAGGGAATAAATGCCATTGTTAAATAAATGTTAAAAGAGAATAATAATACAATGAGATATAATAAATTGACAAATAAATTGGTAAATTTTGGATATGGGATTAAGCACAAAAGAATTGTAACAGATCGATACACTTTCTGTAATTGTAATGGATGATGGCTGTTTTTATGTTTTGTTTAAAAAAAGGGGGGGGAAAGAATGACAGAATAATCGAGTTGGAAGAGACCTTGGAGGTCTTCTAGTCCAAACATGTGCTCAAGCAAGAAACCTTATACCATTTCAGAAAATGGTTGTCCAATCTCTTCCTAAAAACCTGCAGTGTTGGAGCATCCACAATTTCTGGAGGTAAATCATCCACTGATTATTTTTTCCTACCATCAGGAAATTTCCCCTTAGTTGTAGATTGATTGTCTCCTTGATTGGTTTCCATCCATTGCTTCTTGCCCTGCCTTCAAGTGCTCTTCTTTGTGGCAGCTCCTTAGATATTGGAACACTGCTATTTGTCTGATTATTGACAATGCATTTAAATTCAAAAGATCTGGTAATATTGTAAAGAAAAGCTTATTTTGATTAAACAAAACTCTACTTATACGAGCTATTTAAGATTTATAGCAGGTGGCAAAATTCCAAATAATTCAGCTGCAACAAATATAGTAGGATGCCTGACTCCTTGTTGACTCTGGATAGCTCACAAATAAAAAAGAAAAGCATCATCTGTATATACAAGTGAAAAATCTGACTGACCAGAAAAACAATATACCAAGTTATAAGATTAACTATACTTTATATAGAAGTGATTTAATCATAATTTCAATTTTTTGCCTCTCTCTCATTTTCTCTTTCTCCCCTGCCCAATAAACAAATAAACAAACAAACAAATGAATGTAATTCATTCTTGTTAGGCATATAAGTGTTGTTCTTGTTAGGCATATAAGTGTGCTATTATTATTATTATTATTATTTATTATTATTATTATTATTATTTTATTCATTACACATGAATTAAAAATTATTATTATTATAAAACTGCCTTATTTGGAGGGTCTCTGACACTGAATACCAAATACTTTCAGCAACCAATGGAAGATATTCAATTTTTGCTTACCATAAACAAAGCAAAAAAAAAAAGGCTTATCACCATGAGGACTAGAAAGCTACATTGTGAATTCTTTAGTATGATCTATTTATTTTATTTATTTATTTATTTGATTTGATTTATATACCGCCCTACTCCCGAAGGACTCAGGGCGGTGAACAGCCGGCTATAAAATACATACATATAAAATTTAAAATAGAAATAAAATTGAATTAAATAGTTTGGCCCAGACAGACAGATTAAAACCCCAATCAATTTAAAACCAAATATTAAATTTAAGTATAGAAATATTAAAAATATTAAGATATTAAAACTATTTAAAATTATTTAAAAGAGGGAGAAGTTAGGCCAGGCCCGCCTGGTGAAATAAAAAGGTCTTTAGGGCGCGGCGGAAGGTGCGCAAATCCGGGATCCTCCGTATCTCTGGGGGGAGCTCATTCCAGATAGTAGGTGCCCCCACAGAGAAGGATCTCCCCCTGGGGGCCGCCAACCGACATTGTTTGGCCGACGGCACTCGGAGGAGCCCCTCTCTATGGGAGTGTACTGGCCGGTGGGAGGCTATTGGTGGTAGTAGGCGGTTCTGCAAGTACCCAGGTCCTAAGCTATGGATCTATGGAGTCTTATGGCCTATTATTCCACCTCCATAAAACATAAGACTTGATTTGCTTTGTGAAACTAAAATGTAGACTTTTTTTGTACCTCAGTATCAAAAATGCACACTTGGGTTCATTTGTCAACCAGCCTTATTGATTTTATAATGTGTATTTTTTCCCCTCTTTATTGAAAAAGTGCTTCCAGGTTTCAGATTATTTACAGAGTGTTGATTATTCTTTGGAGGCAAGCAAACAGTTTCACCATTTGTGAAAGACACTGAGTGCTGATATATGAATCTTTTAGATATGTCGGCTATCATGCTGGTGGAAATCATGACTACTGATTAAATTACACAAGTTTTCCCAATTAAGGGGTAATACAATTCTTCTATTGAGATTTCAGACCCAATACATTAATGTGAAAAGGAGATTCTACCTGCTCATTATGCAATTATTATATTCCTTTTTAATTCACTTTTATTGCTAATGGAAGTTTTCATAAAGCCACAATCTGATTATCTTCTGTGTTATTTATGTGCTGGTTTCACTGATTTAGGACCAATACGTTATAAAATAATCTTCATTTTATAATAGTTAAGGAATATAAGCAAACCACAGCTACATTATGAGAAAAATATTTTTATGGTTGTAAGCGAGGTATCCTATAAATAGGGATTGTTCTAAAGCACAAAGTTTGTGATATTCTAAGTCTGAAGTTAAGTAAGTATAAATAGTTCCTATGAATTACAAATAATTAGTGATTATTTTTCTTTTTGAGATAGCAAAAAGGGTTTGGATTTTTTTTCAGGTTTGAGCATGCCATATAAATCTATGAAATGAATGAGGAAATTGGCTGAGAATATTATTTTTGCTTCAGTTAAAACAATACTGGGTTTTCATTCCTGTTTAAATTAGAATCATACATATTCTCCAGTCTAAACTTTTGATTTGCCTAGTTGGAGATTTTATTTTAATGTAAACTCCAATAATAAAGTTTGGAATGAAATGAAAAACTGGTTTAGGAGTATTTTCATTTGTTATATTTCAATATTTGTACAATACTCATGAGCCATGATCCTTATATCTTCCCTTGTAATCTTAGGGCTGTGCACCACAGAGAGCACAAGGAGGGAGTTAAAATCTACAAGATGGTGAGAACAGTGTATGATTGAAGTTCTGTTCTTTGGTACATGTTATCCATCTGTACAAAGTGGGTGGGGCTTTGAGCATGGCACTATTCCTGCCATCTGGCAGATTTTGACCCTTCTCTTGATGTCAGTGGTGGTGCAGACTTTTATTAGGATTTTGAATTCTGCAACCCGGTTTTAAAGCCATGTCCAACTGGGCTGGCCAAGGCCTCCTGTTGATGCGTCTAAATGAAGTAATATTATTTTTTTTGTGGGAGTGGAAGGTTCTATCTGTTTTGAAGGAAGTGGTAAATCATCCTCTCCTTTAAAAAAAACTATTTTTGGTTCCAGACTCATGGACATTTTCATTCAGTGTCCAGCTTTTCCTTTTTAGAAAACCTTGCAATGTTGAGAAGATTATTGAGAAGATGGCCTTACAGCTTCAAATGGTCCTGGAGGAAAGTGATTTTATAGATCCTTTTCCCTTGCGTTTCAAGCTAAGATAGCATTTCTTGTGCTTGTATATGATCTCTGGCAGACTTGGGGTAAGAGGACTATATTTGCCTGACTCTCCTAGATTCTTCATGTTCTCTTAGTACTATTGATTGAGGGATCTTTCTGGACCCTATTAGCAGGTTGAGAGAAGGGAATACAGTTTTACATTGGTGCTACTATTTTTACCAAGGCTGGTTCCAATTGTTAGCATTGGGGAGAAATATAGCCTCAGGCCTTTGTTTTTATAAGGTGTCCCAGAGATCAACTCTTTCCCCAACTCTTAGTTAAGTTTCTGAATGAAACTGCTGAATATGAAGACGCGATGACCTGAAGATGTGGCTTTTTCAACAAATCTCCTGATCTGCTGGAAGTTTTAGTTTTAACCATTCGGGGATTTTAATTGGATTATTTTAGTATTCATTTTACTGTCTTGTTGTTTTATTGTTGTGAGCTGCCCCGAGTCCTTCGGGAGAAGGGCAGCATATAAGTATGATAAAAATAAATAAATAAATAAATATAGTAAGGTCATTTGTTGGTACAGAGTTACGTATCATCATTATGCTATTGATACTCAATTGTCAGTTTCCAGTGCCTGGAAACTATGAAGTTTTGGATAGAATCCTAGTAAGACTGAGTAGTTATGGGTTTTATGACTCTCTAGATCTGGAAAATTTCTATCACTAACTTTATATGAGGATTTCCTCAAGATGGTGCACTTTTAGACTTGTGACTCCTACTTGAGGAACAAATGGAAGCCATGGCCTTGTTCGTCAATAATGTTCTTTTCTGAATTAGTTCTCGGTTGCGTCTCTCCTTGATTAGTTTCTTGCTTCTTGTCCTGCCTCAGGTGCTTTGATCAATCTATTCTCCAAAGCACCTGAGGGCAGGACAAGAAGCAATGGGTGGAAACTAATCGTTCGCAGGCCGGATTAATTGCTCTCGGCCATTTCCGGCCCAAGGGCTGTAGTTTGAGGATGAGTGCAATATAAAAAATGCAAAAATACAAAGATTTCTCCACCGATCACCAAAATTTGGTGATCACTGGTATAGGGTTTCCTGCCTAAACAGGGGGTTAAACCTGAAGACTTTCAAGGTCCCTTCTAACTCTGTTATTCTATTTGTGATTCTATTTGTGACTTGGGAAATGCTGTTCACAGCCACTCATGCCTTAGTCACTTCCTAGTTGGAGTAAGTGCAAGTGTGCTGTATAAGAGTTTTCCTTTAAAGGGTATTAGAAACTGTAATTGGGTCCAGAATGCAGCAAATGAAAGTATTTAATAACTTTTATATTGTGGTTTCATCTATATTTTTGTTAGCTTCCTAGAATTATTTATTAATATGATTAGATTTTATAAATGAATTAATATGACAGATCTTACTGTCAATTTTTCATAGAAAACATTTTTTTCATAGGCATGAAAGTTATGGGGAAGTACTAATGTACCTAAATAATCCAAAAGCCAAAGAATTGATCTTGGAAATAAAATCTCCAGTGGAAGCCATTTGCCTCCTGCAGCCCTTGGCATTAAAAACAATAAAACAAAAATAATTAATTAATTAAAATAAAATAAGATACCAACCCCATCTGGTAATGATGCTCCATTTAGATGGGTTAGTCATCTGTTGCAAATACCCATTGATCATGACATTTGAGACTGTAAATTCATTATAACTTTTGTCACTCATATACTGGACAAACTTCCCTTTTTTTTACTACAGTCCATTTATTTCTAAAATATATGTCCTGACTTCTAGGATAAAAGCCACCTAAGGCACACAATATCAATATAACATTTGTCTGTTTCAGGCATAAAAAAGGAGAAGGTAAAATAATGCATCATATATGGTATTAAAAAGTTGTGCCAGGATAAGAATTTTCCAGATGCAACAGCTTCAGAAAATGGAAGCTTTAAAGTGTTTTGCTGTATGAAGAACAGCAATACTCTTCCACAAAAGTTATGGTCCTTAGTGTTCCTAGTAGGGAAACTTATGTGAGGAAAAGTATCACACATTCAGAATACAAACACAACAATGACTAGAGTAACCCATACATTATGGCTCTTTATGATAACCCATCTGGTTTGACTGAATGCTCTTGTATTTCTAATTAGGACCTCCAGGTGAATCTTTTCCAGATTTTGTCTCAGGAAACTTCGCTTAGCAACCATTTTTTTTTAAAAAAATCCAATTTCCTTTCTTAGCCCTTGTTCATACAAGATTTTTTTTTATTATGTCATCAAAGACTGAACATTGTACAGACAGGAAATTGACCCAGTCAGTTAACTTCACGGAAGCCTATTTTAGTTCCGAAGAGATTCAGCTTTATTTGGGGCTAAAGTAAATCTCCTTGGTCAATGATGACAAGTGACTTGTTGTTTGACTGGCTTAACTAGCTCTTACCTCTTTTGAGATGATATCCTGGAAAGCTCTAAAGAAATTAGCTCTCTCTAGGAACATTGTCTCTATTGTCTTCCTTCATGGGGAGAGTGTGTTGGAAGAAATGTCCATCTGGGTTTAGTTCCAAGTGGAGAGAAAGACACTGGAAATATGGAGGCTGGTGGTCCTGGTGCAGCTGAACATATGGAGTGGAGAGTGAGTGTTATTTATACCCTCTTTTGGGCTTTGAACCTGAGCTTCCTGTTCCTGTGGCAAGGATAGGTATCCTGTTGGTTGCTGTAGGGGTCAGGTACAAATCCTAGGAGTTTGTCTCAGATAAGTCTGGTTGAACTGTGCTGGGTGATGTAATATCTCCAGGTGCCATGTGGTGAGCTCTGCTGCTAGATGGGTAGAGGGCTAATCCTATTATGTCCTGAGGGTCATGTCTTAATCCCATCAGCCTGGAGCTGAGGTCTTTTGTTTTGTAGATAGGCTGGGCCAGTTTTAATGTGCACGAAATATCTGCTGGGGGCAGGGAGCTGCAGGGAGCTTATCTTTGTCTTTAAAAACCTGTTTCTCCTTTTTTCATCCAGGAAAATATATTATTCTGCCTTTTTAATATTTCCTAAAGTATTTCATTCTTCTAAGAGGGGTAGGCACTAACTGTCTTTAAGTGGAAGAAAATGGGTAATAATGGATAAACAATATCCCCAGAATATGGGGGAGGGAAGAATAGAGATATATTAGCAACCCCCTGCTTTCTTTGTGCTGGCTGAGGATACTGTAGAAGTGGGTTGTTGATGCACAAAAATGAGGTGAAACCAGAATCTGGGAGTGGAGATGGATAAGAATTGTGAACAGTTAACTCAAAGAAACTAATGTTTTTTTTTTTCAGACACTAATTTGGATGGAGTGTACTTAACAAAACATATTGAAGTGAAAGGATTACAAGAATTACAGCAAATGGACCATTTCCCATTAGAGCCAAATTTCATTAGTTGATGAAACAGAAGTTTCTTGTTTGCTAACTCTATTCTTTTATATTCACTCTTGCTGGGTTAAGCTCCTGATGGCTCCAGATGGCTCCTCCTCCTGAAATCTATTGTCATTAGCAGCCCCAGCCCATTAGAATGGCCTCCCACTGAAGATTAGGTTAGCTCCCACATTACTTGCCTAGAAGCAGCTGAAAATTTTCCAAGATTTGGGGACAGGATGCTGTCTTAATTTTATAAATGATGGCTGATGTCCTATCACGCCATGTTTGAGTTTTTATGATGTTTTAATACATTTCTAATTTTCAACTAGCCACGATTATTGTAACTATTCTACATTTCCTGTGAACCACTAAGAATCATTCTGGATTGTGGTGAGAGAGAGATATACCATAATAAATAAATGATAACGTAAATGATATTTTGATTATATTGATCTGTATAGTTTTCTTGTACTGTGAGAGTTTCTTTAATTGTAGCTGTCTTGGGAGCTGCTGTGAGTCCTGAAATGCAAATCTGCAAACAGAAGTAGAATGATTGTAGTAAAAGAAAGATAAAGAAAGTACCAATAGTAATAAGAGCAATCCTTGGGAGCAATCCGAAAACTTCTGGAGCACCATTTGAATACCCGCAACATTGACAAAATCACTATCAGGCAATTGCAAAAATCAGCTTTGTTAGGATTCTATATGGTATATATAATGTTAGAACCAGTTGTCCAG
>WNWU01000017.1:24184182-24207820 GCA_012654045.1 Ptyas mucosa | reverse complement strand
GTGCAGTTACTCTGCTGGTTGGTAAAACAACATCAATATCCTTAACAAGCTTTATCTGGAACAGTTTGCATTCTGTGTTGATAGCAATAGCAGTAGCACTTAGACTTATATACCTCTTCATTGTGCTTTACAGCTCTCTCTAAGAGGTTTATAGAGTTAGCATATTGCCCCCAACAATCTGGGTCTTCATTTTACCTCATGGAAGGCTGAAATTGGGTTGAACATGAGTGCATAGTCAATGATTGTGAATTGAATTCAAAAATTAGCACAGTACAAAGTGGTGGCTTGATAATAACATATAAAGTTATTAAAGATAACATATAAAGTTCAGATTGGAAAACAAATATATTGAAGAGTGATTGGATAGAGAGGCCAAGAAGACCAGAAAGCTGTAGATGAACATAGTTCTTGTTGTTAAAAGAGAACAAGAAAGTTCATGCAAGGTAGCTCTCTCAAGTACAGGGAACCTGTCTAATTCAGGTTATTCTTAGATCACAAAAGATGCTTTGGTGGTTTGGCCTTTCAGTGTATGTCAAGAGAATTTGCCTTCTTGACTCAGGACTTCTGAGAGGGCTCAGTGGCTAAGACACTGAGCTTGTTGATCAGAAAGGTTGGCAGTTCGGCAGTTTGAATCCCTAGTACAGGTCTCCTGCGTGAGCAGGGGGTTGGACTAGATGACCTCCAAGCTCCCTTCCAACTCTGTTACTGTTAGGCTGTCTATCAAAATAGTGGCCTGATGTTGCAGATACCTGGACTCCATCATCTGTTGCTTCTCTTGGAATATGACCCACACTCTGTCAAGGACCTACGAGTACTCATTTCAAAAGATCTAAGCCCCAGAGCTCACTGTAACAACATTGCTAAAAAGGCATTAAGAGTTGTCAACCTTATTTTACGAAGTTTTCTCTCTGGTATCACTACACTTCTAACTAGGGCATACAAAACCTTTGTCAGACCTATCCTTGAATATTGCTCACCTGCCTGGAACCCACACTGTATTTTGGACATTAATATATTAGAGAGGGTCCAGAGATACTTTACAAGAAGAGTACTCAACTCCTCTGCTCGCAATAAAATTCCTTATACCACCAGGCTTGAAATTTTAGGCCTGGATAACCTTGAACTACTTAGGTCTACGTTATGACCTAAGCTTAGTACACAAGATTATCTACCGAAATGTCCTACCTGCTAATGACTACTTTAACTTCAACAGCAATAACACAAGCGCTATCAATAGATTCAAACTAAATGAATCTTGATTGTAGAAAATAGGACTTCAGCAACAGAGTAGTAAATGTCTGGAATACTCTACCTGCTCCTGTTGTTAGTTTCTCTAACCCCATACCTCTTACCTTAAACTGTCTACCGTGGACCTTACATATTTCTTAAGAGGCCCTAAGGGGGCGTGCATAAGCGCACCAGCGTGCCTATTGTCTCTGTTCTACTTTCCCCATTTATATGTACTCATTTTATGTGTTTATGGCTATGTTTTGCTTATTTATATCCATTTATTTGTACCATTTTTCATGTGTCCATGTTTACGTCTATACTGATACTGTTTCCTTGTACTTGTTGACAAATTAAATAAATAAATAAATAAATAAATAAATAGGAACAAGCCAATGCCGAGCAACTGCCAGTGATATTGGAAAAAATGGTACTGGAGTTTTATATACCAATAAAGAAATGTCATGTTAATTTTCTCAATATGAACTCCTTGTCATCTGTCTTACCTCGCTTCAAAAACCAATCACATTTTCCAAAATCCTAGAATGCTTTCCTTTTTTGAGGGAGAAGCATTTTTTAATGCTTCAGTTATTAGTAATATCCACACATGATGTCCCGTAATGAGTAGGCAGTTTCTTCATCCTGTAGCTGCTTACCTAGAGAGAAAAGGTAAAACATGGACATGCAAATGTTAAATGTTTTATGTGCTACAGCTTGTTCACCACAAATACATTTTCCTTCCCCACAAAATGAGCTAAGATACATTTACATAATAATTCTGGTTCTCAGTTAGCAGCAAACCATGGTTTATTATTAAGACAGCAATTCTGGCACATATATGTATCTTTCCTCCACTGTACATGAACAGAAAGAAAAATCCAGATGCTCTTGTTAGAAGAGTGTCATAATTTTGTTCACAATTTAGTGCCCCAAATTTACTTTGGTTTGTGATCTTAATTAATGATCAAATGCGTTGAAGTAAGAGTTTGCTGCTTAAGATGCCTCAGCAAAACTAGGCTGCTTACTAGATTTGAAACATATAGATATAGAGAAATAAAAATACCTACATAGCTTGCACTTACTCATCCTCATAACACAAAGTGGATTATTTTCATACGTGCATTGAGCTTCCACTTTGTGTTGGAATAATCCCCATTAGACTTATTTCATGAGTCCAATTCTTTACTCAGTCCCCTTCTATCTCAGAGGATAAATGTACACTTTTCAAACCATCCTATGACTTTCTTACATTTAAATTGGGCTGCTGTTCAATGTGGATGTTGGGACTGTGTGAGGCAGCTTTGATTCACCTTTAATGAGGCTCTTTGTGCCACGACCCCAAGATGAGTGTTGAAGTACCTTGGCTTTACAAGTTACTTTAAGATACCTTTGAGTCTTTCCTTAATCTCCTCTGGTTCCTTTAAACCCACAAAGAGGGTCCTGAAAATGCCCTGTGATCACAGAAGTCTTTCATGATGCTTCCAATATTGCAAAATGCTAGAGAAAATTGCAGAAGAGACAGGATCAGAGCAAAGTGAAGGGACCGTGAAGCAGCTTTAAAAAGGTAGTTTATGTCAACTTTCATTGAAATGTGTACCCCTCAAAGCTTTGTGCATTCCCAGGGAACTCCCATTTATTGTGTCATGTCATAATTGCCTTCCTGTTACAAATTTACATCCTCATGTGTTTCCCGTACGGGAGCCTAGGTAGATGCATTTGGTCTGAGAATAATGGCACCACATGAACTTAGATACAGTAATTGATATTCAATTATGCAGTGAAGGAACTGTGTTGTTGGGAAGCACTCTTGCACATCTAAGTCATGTGGAATAATCCCATGAATAAAGGGATCCTCTATAGTTGAGTGAAAGATACCAATCCTCCCATTAATGTATACACTGTGCAAGTTTCCTTCTTCCATGAGTTGGTTGCAGAACCTCATTGTTTCTTTCCCTTTATTCACAAAGCCACTAAATAGAATGTTATATCTAATCATGAGCAAATCACAGCAGCTTTTGAGACTCATACACAATACTGGATTAGACAGTCAGCTTTAGGATAGATGGGAACACACAATGAAATGTGCAGTAGTCCAGCTAACTGGACATCCTCTAAAGTGATTGCTTGTGTTTTAGGTATTCCAAAAGTTTGCTGGATATAGTTTTTATTAATAGAGTTACACATGGGTTAGTGCAGAACTAATGTTGTCCTGGTTTAGAAATTTCTCAGGCATTAATTTCTTTAACTTTAGCTTAGCAACTTTATTCTGAGTGTGCTTGAAAATTTCTTTTGAATTTCTTCTGGTGGCCTTTTTGAACCTATTTTATTGCCAGAAGTGAGGGACAGTGCTACTACTATATTTTTATTTTACTTTACTTTATTTCGTCAAGCATGTATTTTATGACAGATACAAGTGTAAACATAATTATAAACACATGAAAAGGATATGAATAAAAGAAAACGTTAGGACAGGGATGGTAGGCACGTTGGTGCACTTATGCCCACCCCTTACAGACCTCTTAGGAATGGGGTGAGGTCTACAGTAGACAGTCTAAGGTTAAAGTTTTGGGGATTTGGGGAAGAAATCACAGAGTCAGGTAATGCATTCCAGGCATTGACAGCTCTGTTACTGAAGTCATATTTTCTGCAGTCTAGTTTGGATCGGTTTACCATGAGTTTGTATCTATTGTGTGCTCTTGTATTGTTTTGATTGTAGCTGAAGTATTCATTGGCTGGTAGGACATTGTAGCAGATGATTTTATGTACTATGCTTAGGTCAGACTGAAGACAGAAAAGTTCTATGTTGTCTAAGCCCAAAATTTTGAGTCTGGTGGCATAAGGTATTTTGTTGCGAGCAGAGGAGTGGAGGACTCTTCTTGTGAAATATCTCTGGACTCGTTCGATTGTATTAATGTCCGATATGCAGTGCAGGTTTCAGACAGATGAGCTGTATTCAAGAATTGGTCTGGTAAAAGTTTTGTATGCCCTAATTTGCAGTTCAATATTACCAGAGAAGAAGCTACACATATCTCTCCATATCTTTCCACAGGTCTGAAGAATCCTTGGCTATCTCATGAGAGGTGTTTTCCCCCAGTGTCTTCCTTCAGGGTTTAGTTAAAGCATTGCCCTAGTAATTTGCAGGTTCCCAGGCTTCCCGCACTCCTGGTCAGCATATAACTAAATACAATAATAGCGAGAACACCACATTTCCTACATGAAAATATTCCCAACATTCTTGTTTCCTGTAAAACAGATGTCTTTGTTCATCAAATTGAGAACTAAACAAAATGCAAAGCAACATTTTTCCACAGGCCCTAGTAGAATGATTTCTTGGTTAGCTGAAGGTCTTAGTTTTTCTCATTGACAGGTTCAATAGACATCATCCTTCTTAGTTAAACAAACAGGAAACACAATCAGATGACCTAATACTACTTTATTGTAAGGCTACATTAACAGAATCTTGCAAATCTGAAAGTATAAATCTCCCACCATCTCTTTTTACAGTCTGACCAAGTAGAGTACCAAGTAATCTAACCCTAATAGATGGGCCTTCTCCAGAACTTACTTTGATGCTCTCACACCAGTTCTACCAGTGGGAAGATATCATGGAACTCCTTAATTGCAGTAACTTTGTCCTTGTGGATCTAGGGAGGTAGAAACTCTCACTTATATTCTCATACAGTGTCCTTCTTATGATGCCCCAAGATGTACTCTGATCACTGAAATCATTTCCAAATATGATGGCCACATTGATAAATTTTATGTCTATCATTTCTAAGGGGTGCTAACCTTCACTCACCCATCATGTAGCCAAACATCTTCACCAAGATATACAACCGTATGAAACTTTAATTAGACATGTTATTTTATTTTATCTTATTTGCTTTACCTTTCCAAATAATGATTTTTTTTTTACTGTAAAGGTTGGTGAAATAGCATAATAAAGATACCTGAATTGACTATTAAGCAACTGTGGGTTCCTTCCCCTCTTGCCTGATCATTCCCTTGGTAGCACTTCTTCCTCTTTTCCTTCAAGGTAATTCATACATACTACTACACTAAGGTATGAAAGACTCCTGTTGGAGGACACCTACCCATGTCAACCAGAGTTAGACCAAGGACCTGAATCAATAGAAAGCAGCTGCCTGTGTTTCTTTGATTTAGAAGTGCCTTATAATAATTTAATTATAACTGTGCATATGTTTATGATGTTTATTACTTAGTATAAAAACGTGGTTTCTAAATTCTATTTCTATTTGTGCTCAGCTCAGACTTCTATGTCATTATGCATTGTGATCTTTGGTAGTGAGCCCATGAGCACATATGATTTATGAGTTGTACATTAATGCTCAGCCACTCTGTCCCTCTGCTCCCATGGATGGAAATTAAAATGTTTTCCAAAGTCTGCCTCTGTCCACTTAGATGGAGCACTGCTATAACTGCTCTGCGGAGGCCTCCAAAGAACTCAGCATGGCTCCTGGGATTAGTGATGAGATGCATTGTCTTTTGTGTGGATAAAATGTGAGCTCCAGCTGGAATGACTGAAAGCTTCTGGTCTGAAGGTGTTCTGCAGGCTGTCTAAAATTAGTTTCATGGTCTTACCTCCAGTGGGAAGGCTTCCATCTCAGCAAAGCCATTAGCACCACACGGCAGCTCAAAGTGGCACCCAGGTTATCTGACGTCAGTCAAAAGAGGCCAAAGACTATAATGCAATGATGAACATCTTTAGATCTCAGATGAAGAGTCCCAAGACCCTTTCTTTCCCTCTGCATGAACTATGGCTCTGCTATGACATGGCACATTGGCACCTCTAATTCTTTTTAATGCTTTAAACTCAGAAAGGAAAAAGGGAGACGAGAATAGTGAAAAATCAGATTTTTTTAAAAAAAAAATCAGCTTGCAATTTCAATTATTAGGATTATAAATGTTTGGTCTCTGTGTTATTTTTCTTTGTTTTTCTTATTTTATGTCTATTATTAATGCAATTATTACTAATGCAAGCATTCATTTGCAGTTTAATTGGTTGGCTCTGTCTTTTTCTTCTCTTTTCAAAGGGAAATATAATTGTTTAATGTTTTCCAGTTTTTGGTTCCTTTTTGTCACTGTTCATTTATGGGCATATTATTATTGCAAGGAATATCATCTTTATCCAATTCCCCATTCTAATCAATCTGTCCAATTTTCACTTAACGTTTGGACATTTGTATTCAATGTGAGAGTGTAATGGAGGAGAATGTGAAGATTTATCACTTGGATTCCCATAATCTGTCCTTAAAATGGAGGGATCCTTTGATACCTACTGTACATGAATTGACAACCTTGTGTTCAAGCCTAAATATTATCTGTTGCAGTTTTGGGACTTGCTTTAGATCAAGAGCAAGTAACTTTTTGGCTACCATGGGTGGAAAAACATTTCTGGGGAGCTAGAGAGCCAGTTTGGTCTAGTGCAGGGGTGTCAAACTCAAGGCCTGGGGTGCTTAGATCTGGCATGTGGGGCCACCATGAAAATAGCAAAGGACCGGCCCATGGTGCCTCTGCCAGCAAAAATGGAGCTCGGGAGGGCAGCAAGTGGCCCTCTTGAGCTCCATTTTCAGTGGCAAAGTTTCAGGAGGCCATCGCAGCCAAAAATAGCTTGCAAGGGCCCTCCCAAGCTCTGTTTTCACTAGCAGAGGGTTGCAGGAGGCTGTCACAGCTGAAAACAGAGCTCGGGAGCCCGTTTTCGCTGGCAGAGGGCTTGGGCCACCACAAGTGCCCCCAACACGAGTGATGTTGAGCTGGCCACGCCCCCTGGCCATGCACCCCATGGCCCTCCCGAGGTCAAACACAACCCTGATGCACCCTTCAATGAAATCAAGTTTGACACCCCTGGTCTAATGGTTAAGGCATCAAGCTAGAAAGCAAGAGACAGCAAGTTCAAATCCCACCTTAGCCATGAAAGCCAGCTGGGTGACTTTGGGTCAGTCATTCTTTCTCAACCTAGTCCACCTGATAGGGTGGTTGTTGTGGGAAAAACTGATTGGGGGAAGGTATGTTGGAAATGTTTGCTGCCTTGAGTTGTTTGTAAAAATAATAAAGGTAGAATAAAAATACATAAAATAACACAAAAATAATAAGTACTGCAAACTAGCTAGGACAGCATCAGGGGTTTGGTTTGGGTGATACATTTTGGAGGATTCCTTTGAACTGTGTTACTTAGTGTATGGCATATGATACATGGACTAGCAATATATATTAATATTTCAATTAGTAAAACACAATAAAATATAAACGTAAAAAAGATCTATGTTCAAATCTATGTTTAGGAGTCCTGGTGGCGCAATGGACTAATTCACTGTTATTAAGATCAGCTGGTTGCAATTACTGCAAATTCTAATCCCACCAGGCTCAAGGTTGACTCAGCCTTCCATCCTTTCTAAGGTAGATGAAATGAGGACCCAGATTGTGGGGGCAATAAGCTGACTTTGTATAAATATACAAAAGTATGAAGGCTATTGCTTAACGCACTGTAAGCTGCCCTGAGTCTCCGGAGAAGGGCGGCATATAAATCAAATTAAATAAATTAATTAAAAAAAATACTAATGCCTAGGCCATCTAATCATTGAAGTGCAGCATCATTTATATTAAAAATAATCAGATACAGGCCTGGCATATGGCCTCAGCTTGCAGCTGGTCATGATGTCATCTACAGTTTGATATTGGATCCCATAGTCTCACTGTGGGGAGGATATTATGCCCCATTTATACAGAGAGTCCCAGCAGATGCTACGTAAGGTGTGAATCCTATTCAGAACTGTCCATTGCTGACGTGGTAGATCAAAGCCTGGCACCTTTTTTTGTGAGTGTCTTCCTAAGTCTGGTTATTCAGGAACCCATTTGCTTTCCACTGGAAATCGACATTAAAGATATTGGACAGATGTTGTGCAAGTGCCAGTGGGGGCTTCCTGGATTTTAGTCTTTTAGCTGATAAATGAGGAAGGTCTGCATGCATTGGTAGGAGTTGTTCATCATTTTTCTGTATTCTCTCACTAGTGAATCTTGCCTTTGTAAACTGGAGGTGCTGTATGATTCAGAACAGGAAGCCAGCAAGTTGTAGTGGCTTTAATACAGCCGTTTATAATCCTCATGGTGTCATTGAATCTGGAGTCTAACTTACTAGCATGGCAACTGTTAAGCTGTACAGGAGCAGTAGACCAACCCTAGTGCTTCAGGGTGGCAGCTGCAGCTCCCCATTTAGCTCCACATAATTTCTGGAGTATGTTGTTCCTAGTATTGATTTTTGCTGCCGTATTCTCTGTGTGTATCTTGTAGGAGAGAGTCCAGTCCAATGTTACTCCAAGGTACTTTGGATGGGGGTCATAAGGGAGCAAGTTGTTGTTTAAGTAGACCTTCAGGGCTTCATACGTTAGTTTGTTGCTAAGGTGGAAGCACATAGTTACTGTTTTGAAAATAGGCATTTGAACTATAAAACGTCTATTTTCAGGACTTGCATCACAGTTTCCAATTGTTTCCACACTTCAGTGACTACTTCAGCTTTCATGTGAGAGGATGCTTTGAGGATCACACAAAAAAATGTGACTTCAGGACTGTACGTGGCCCTGGGACAGTGCATGGCACAGCTTTTCTATCTTTGTCTTAGGATACAAGTGTGGCATTTCTGTCAGAGAGTGATCTTGAGGAGTTCCACATTTCGTGGCTTACTGTTATGCCATCAGTTAAACTTGCAGCTAAATACCACTAATGTCTAAGAGATGGCTTTCTGGCTAATGTCCAGACTCTCATTCAATTCACCATCCTGTTTGGTTTGGATGCGATTCAACCCTCCTTGCCTCCCCATCTTGCCTGAGGAATTTGGATTGGCTTCCTTCCCTGCTGCCCACAGAGCACCATTTCAGATGGGCCAGGGCATTTAGAAACAGCCTGCCGGGTGTGGCAGAAATCACTAAAAACCGGTCTCTTCATCAGTGTAAATGGAAATAGATTTATTAGACTGCTAACTGCTTTCATACCTTCTGTATACCTTCGATTCATAAAATTACTTGGAATTTATTTCTTTTATCCATCAACGCGAGACATGGAGACTGGATAAATTTTGCTTGTTTTGTGCTGAAAGTGAATAGAAGTGATTGTTTCTAAAGCTGAGGGGAAAAAAATAAAACAAAACAAAACCCTCCGCTGATGAAGATTAGAAGCCAGGATGGGTTTCAGATTCAAGTCATTTTCTCTATTGAAAAACTGGCAGGACTCTGCTATATTCAAGACACATATGAAATTGCTTCAGAGCGCATTTCTATTTGAGAAACTAACAACAACAACATATTCGAAGCCCATATATTCAATCTATATCCCGAGCATGCCTTTTCCAATCTGCTGCCCTTGAGATGTTGTGATCTAGATGTTTCAAGCATTAGCCCTGCTAGTTGGAGGTGACTGGCTTGTCAGCCCTGTATCTTCTTTTACTCTTCTTCAGGGAAGACAGTTTTGTGGTCTTAGAAATCATTTTTTGATTTCCATCATCCCGGTGGGGGAAAAAAAATCACTTTATCTTATAACAGGTTCTTCTTTAGAATATAAAAAGACGTTGGAATTTATTCTTCCTTATTACCTGAATCTCAAGGTTCCTCCCCACCCCCCACCCCTAGCTATCCGGCAGAACAATGATATAATGTATTAAAGCTGAACAAGGGCTGCTCTGGTTTTTCAGTGGCACGTCATGGACCACACTCCAAAATGTGAGCCAGTCCAAGGCTATTAATATTAACCTCATTTATTCAATCATTTTTAGAGAAGATCTGGGATCACACCCAAAGCTTTGAAGTGAATTGCAGGAGGCTCATGTTGTGCTTTCCTGAATGATGTTTCAGACATTAAATGCTTGTTTGTTAACATTTAGTTTTTAATTATTTGATTGAAAATTCTCCCTGGAATGTTTAAGCCGCCCCCCCTTTAAAAAACCTTGTAGTGTCTATTTATTCCCTTCTTCTGTCAATGGTAACTGATGCTCTGTGTGTCTCTTTAAGAACAAGAGAAAGAATGATCAATAGTTCCATTAAGGCTGGAATTTGGGGCTTAGGTCCAAGACCTTGAATCCTGAAGGGTCTCCAGATGCTGAGCCTCAGTTTCTGGGCCAAAACCAAAAGCATAATTTATTTCTTATTTGCTGTCAGAGAATAACCGGCTGAATATTTACTGTATGTTTGTTTTATGATATGGCTTTAAAAATGCATGGATTCTGATCCGCAACAAAATGATATTTAATCAAAATAAACAGCTGCTGTCCAAAGTGAGCCCAGTTCCATAAAACCATTAAGCGTAAGACTTATAATAAACTAGCTGCATCACGCTTATTTCTATGTGAGGAAGGAAGGAAGGAAGGAAGGAAGGAAGGAAGGAAGGAAGGAAGGAAGGAAGGAGCAAAATCAGGGCATTTCCTGAAAATTATAGATGGAGAGATGGATCCCAAGTAGAGTTGATACATGCAAAGGTGTGTGTATTTATATGTGAAGCTGTAGTAGAATATTCAACAATACAAAGAAGTCTCTGGCCAAAGAGGACAACAAAATCCAGAAGATTCGTTTTTATTTTGGCAGGATATGGTGCATGAGAAATTAACTATTTATATCCTTTATAATATTTTATGGACCCTTCCTTTCACAGCAGAGGTGGGTTTCACATAATTTTGCCACCAGTTCGCTGCGCATCGAAAATGTGAGTGTGCGCTGATCCAGTTTTTGAGCTTAACTCGTGAGGATGAACCCTTTGTCAGAGAGGTTTGCCTTCTCTTGTTATTGAGCGGGTCTCCCTTTACCTGGGCCAACTAGCCAATCCAACTTGATTCTCTTCTCCTGTTCCAGAGATTCTTCTGCTGCAAGAATCACTGCTATTTTATATGTAGCATATGTCTTTGCATTTTCACCTCTGTCAAGGAACTGTGGCAGTATGGTCTTGGTGCTCTCTGAGGTTGCTGATTTCCTTACAGAAAGACATTTCATTACCACACTAGGTAACATCATCAGTGCTGGTGCTTCTCTTCTATTGGTAACTATGGCAATCTCTCTGATTAAAACTTTTTCTTCCAGTTGGACATAAGGTGCGATTTTTTTTAGTCAGTTGGAAAGGAATTTATGGAAAAACTTGTGAAGTTGTCAAAAATGTATTCAAGTTGCTTCAGGGAGGTGGGGAAGTGGATTTCTGTCCTTAAATCCAATTTCCTTTAGTCAAATTTTGTGTGATTGAGTTTATAACAATGTATTCAGTGGCTGTTAGTGTTGATTATTAAACAAATACTGTAGTAGAAAACTATTTTCCCTGGAGAAGACACTGCTTACATACAACAGATTATATAGTTTAAAAACAAATACACAAACAGAAAAAGAAGATCCACATCATTAGCTAAACGTATGTTAGAAAGATGGGAAATCTGGCCCAGAATATAGTGAAAATGCACTTAATTTTTTTTTTATTTTTTCATTTTTACAATGTGCTGGAAAATAAACTGGGTTATAATTATTTTTAACAAAGAAAGTCTCAGGAACTGGATGCAGCAGGGCGATCAGAATTATTTTACTTATAGTCATGATGTGTGTTTGTGTGTCTGTGTCTGTCTGTCTCTCTCTCTGTGTGAATGGCCAAATTCTATTGTTCAATTTTCCATACTTCAATAAAGAAAGAAATCCTGAAGGAACTCTGCCATGGTGGGGCTTTTTAGGTTAGGCAACCAGGTAGAAAGTAAAGTGCTGAAGAGCTTCTCATATTGTTGTATAAGGAGGGGGAAAATTCTATCCTATGCTGCCTCACTGAGGTGAGGCACTGAAAAGACCCCTCCCCCACCCTCCAAATTGTAAAGAAATTAGAAATGTCTATGAAACTTAGATAGAAGCCAGGAAGCTTCTTTCACAAGGAAAGAACTCTTTGGGGAAATTAAATGAGTGTGTGTGTGTGGGGGGGGGGGGTACAAATGGATGTGATGACATCTAATCTGCTTAAACTTGAAATAAAAGGGTAAAAAAGAATAGATAAATTGGAAGATGGTCAGGAACTGAAATTTCAGCAAGCTAGTTCATCATGGAAATCTATTGTGCTCAGTTTAAGTACTTATATATCTGTCTTGATTTTAAGAGAGGGAGGTCAAATATGAGATGTCTTATTCAGAACTGCCTGGGCAGATGCATCCCTTCCCATCCCACCCCTTCTTCCCTTCCCTTCCGTTCCCTTCCGTTCCCTTCCCTTCCCTTCCCTTCCCCCCCTTCCCCCTTCTCCCTTCTCCCCTCTCCCTTCTCCCTTCCCTCATCCCCCTTCCAGTGGTGAAATCCAATTTTTTTTACTACCGGTTCTGTGGGTGTTGCTTGGTGGTGTGGCTTGATGGGCATGGCAGGGGAAGGATACTGCAAAATCTCCATTCTGACCCCACTCCAGGGGAAGAATACTGCAAAATCTCCATTCCCACCACACTCCAGGGGATGGATACTGCAAAATCCCCATTCCCACTCCACTCTTGGGCCAGCCAGAGAAGGTATTTGCCGGTTCTCCAAACTACTCAAAATTTCCACTACCGGTTCTCCGAACTATTCCAAATTTCTGCTGCTGGTTCTTCAGATCCTGTCAGAACCTGCTGGATTTCACCCCTGCCCACTGCCCGCTGCCCCCTTCCCTTTTTCCCTTTCCCTTTCTTTCTTCCCTTCTCTTTGACTTCAGTTTGGCACAGGTTCACTTACTGCATAAAATCCTTTCATTTCCCTTTCCCAACAGCTGTATGTATGAATGTAACCATGGAAAAGTTATCTCTCTGGATAATTGTCTCTGCTGTCAAACTACTGTAATCTTCCCTTACAGTTAGGAAGATTTTTCTAGCATTTAGTTGGAATCTATCTTCTTATAACTAGTCCATTGTTTCCTATCTTTGCACTGTGTAATGACAGAGAATAGATTTTTGACCTTCTGGATGACATCCTCAGTCTTCTCAATACAAAAACATACTTAGTTCTTTCAATTTCTCTTCACATATCTCAGTTTGGTGTGCTGACCATTCTAAAACCTGTTCCAGTTTCTCGCAATCTTGCTTACACTGTGGCACCCAGAACAGTACAGAACACTCTAGGTAGGGTCTCAGATAAATGCTAAGTGAAATGGAATGATTGCTTTCTGTAATTTGGAAACTTTATTGCCTTTCCTTCTGGGAAGTTGTAAGTTGTGTCTACCTGGAATGGAGGTACCACTTTCCAAGGTGGTGTGAAAATTCTTGAAGGGAAGTTTAGGCACTGTACCAGTGGTGGGTTCCTCCTGGTTTGGCCGAACCGGTAATGGTGACAATATGATGTCACTGAACCGGTTCTGCCCCCTCCCGCCCCTGCCTCCCCGCATTATTCTTACCTTTTATTTGGCCCCACCCCCAATCTATTGCTGCCTCCTGAGTCCCAGCTGATAGGCTAGAAGGAAAAAACCTGTTTAAACTCTTGCCGCGGGGCTTCAAAGGGCCGCCCTACAGCTGATCAGTGTTAAAAGACAGTGTAGTGGTAGACCAGTGCCTTTAAAAACAAATGAGTAGACCAGTGCCTGCAAAAATAAATGGGTAGACCAGTGCCTCCAAAAACAAATGAGTAGATTGGTGCCTGCAAAAATAAATGAGTAGATCGGTACAGCTCTGCAAGCAGTTAAAAGCCTGGTAGACCAGTACCTCTGCTAAATCCTAAAGAATTGTCACATGACCATCAAGCCACGCTGACAAAATAAGCCACACCAACAGAACCGGTAGTAAATAATTTTAGAACCCACCCCTGCACTGTACTAAGGTTAAATCTGCCCTACTTAGGAGCTTTTAATGTGTCACTCTGAACACAAACTTTCTAATTGGATTATAATCTGATTTCTGGTTTCTGTTTGGTAGACTCCAATATTATGGCATTGGCCATGAGAATGTCCAATCTAGGGCATGTCAAATTTTTCAACTTTCAATTTCCAAACATTAAGGGTGTTCAAAAGTTGTCACGTGCCTTGGGGATTGTAAAGATATTTTGGTTACTTTAACGTTATTTAGATGTGCTTGGTAAGCAACTACATAAAAATCACAACTTTTTAACATTTTGTTTGTTTCATTTGTCCACAATCAGATGGTAGCTACTGACATTTTGAAGCGTCCCTCTCAAATTAAAAGCTTTGCTCTATGGATTCCTTTCTCTTTGTTTGTTTGTTTTTTTAATTCATTCTCAGCAAACAGATGGAAATACATCTATTGTCAAGAGGCATTTTGACCTAGTGGTTAAGGCACCAGATTGTAAAACCAGGAGATAGTGAGTTCTAGTCCTACCTCAGAAATGAAAGCTAGCTTTGGGCCAGTCACTCTCTTTCACCCTAATTCACCTCACAGGGTTGATGTCGTGGGCCAAAGGAGATGAGGAAGGACTGTTAGGTATGTTCGTCACTTTGAGTTATGTACACAAATAATTAAAATGGGATTTAAAAATAATTAAAATAAATAACTAAATATCCTCAAATAGGTGCTACAGGATATGCTAAACCTTACGTCATTTGCTAATCCAAAAATGACCTACTTAATGCTTAAGATGGCAGCAGGACTTGAAGAATCCTTGAAAGCAGGGGTGAAATTCAAAATTTTTCCCTACTGGTTCTGTGGGCGTGGTTTGGCGGGCATGGCAGGGGAAGGGTATTGCAAAATCGTCATTCCCTCCCCACTTCTGGGGGAGGGATATTGAAAAATCCCCATTCCCACTCCACTCTTGGAGCCAGCCAGAGGTGGTATTTGCCGGTTCTCTGAACTACTCAAAATTTCTGCTACTGGTTCTCCAGAACCTGTTAGAACCTGCTGGATTTCACCCCTGCTTGAAAGTAATAGGTAAGCAGCATGCAATACCTGCATGGAAAAGGAATGGGATGTTGTGGAGACCACAACCCAAGACACCCCCCCCCCAATAAAGATCCTCTTTTATTTAAATAGCATCAGCCTGGAATATATAATTCACATTGGCACTAAGATTTTTTTTTGAAAATTAGACTTAATAAGCTGGCATTATGAGATGCTAGCAGGAAGAAGCCAAATGGATTTCTGACACATGCTTACTTAGAAGTGTTACCGATAGGAAATATGATGAACTATAAGCTTATCCTATTTAAAATCCCTGCTGATCTTCATGCATCAAAGGCTACTCTTAGGGGACCCAATTGCTACAATTCTCTTGGTGTTAATGTTTTTTGTAATCATGACTGCAGTGCTTTCTTTCATTTTTCAGGAAGTTCAGCCGTATGCCGAGACATTATTATTTCACACTACAGAGTGTGATCCTCCCTCCAACCTAGCACGGCATAAAGATCAGCTTACATTAATTCTATTTCTGTGTTTTCCAACGCTTGATGTATTGAGTCTAATTTCCCGGAGGAGTAATTTAAAAGTTGTTGCCTTGACCTTAGGAGATCTTGGCACAGCTTATAACAAATGATGTTTGCAAAAGCAAGGTGGCTCAGAAAGGATGGACTCAATTGTGATTGTGATTAGACTCAAATTTATTTATTTTACTTATTTGTTAGAGTTATGTTCCACCTTCTTCCTAGCAACCCAGAGCAATGTAGTTCGTGATTTTCCCTTGCAACATCAACTTATGAAGTAGGTTGAACTGAAAGAATGTGACTGGTCCGTAGACATCAAATGAGCTTCCATGACAGAGGACTTGATCTCCTCAGTCCTTATCTACCACTCCTTGGTGCCTCCTATGTGACTGGAGATACCCGGAAAGTGGTAGATGTGAGCCCCTAAAAGCATACAAGTAAGAAGGAAATTAGTTTACTTTTCCAAAAACTGTCCATGTGGGCAACTTTGTATTTTTATATGCATATTGTACATGTCAATGTAATAGGCAGGTCATAATAGGCTGATTCTGATTGTAAGAATCAGATCTGTTTTTGTTGTTGTTAGTTGCAAAGTTGTGTCCGACCCATCGCGACCCCATGGACAAAGTTCCTCCAGGCTTTCCTGTCCTCTACCATCCTCTGGAGTCCATTTAAGCTCACGCCTACTGCTTGATTTGAAAAACGGAGAGAGAGGGTGCTGCAAAAGAGGCATACCAAGACTGTTATGGTGGAGAAGTATATTGATAAATGTTTGTTGTTGTTAGTTGCGAAGTCATGTCTGACCCATCACGACCCCATGGACAATGTTCCTCCAGGCCTTTCTGTCCTCTACCATCCTCTGGAGTCCATTTAAGCTCACGCCGACTGCTTCAGGGATTCCATCCAGCCACCTCTGTCGTTCCCTTCAACTTTTTCCCTCAGTTTTTCCCAGCATCAGGCTCTTCTCCAGTGAGTCCTTCTTTCTCATTAGGTGGCCAAAATATTTGAGTTCAGATCTGTTACCAACGTGCTTTTCTTTTTTTTAAAAAAAGAGTGTCAATCTTACATACAACTATATTTATAAACATAGCTTTATTTCATACATTTATTGATTTAGTGATAGAAGGGGAAATGTACTTTCCAAACAGCCTGCATGGGAAAAGAAAATAAGAGGCAAATATTCCATCTAGAGACCTCCAGATATACAAAGTACCTTGATTATCGGCTAATGTAATTACCTTACCGGCCATGTTTATTACCTTACATAAACATTGTGTACAAGATGGCACCTGATTTATTCCTTAGGCAACAGTGAAAATATTAGGTCTGTACCTAAACTGAATCTCCAGTGAGCTAAAACTGTTGGCCTATAAAATAGCATGAAAAGTGAAACGTACTCCTGAAAATGGTGAAAGACTTTTAATGGACTCACCATCTCTGAGATCAACTTGGCCATGTCCCCTAAGGTCCTTGGTTGCTGAAAACTGTGATTTATGAAAGTGTGTGTGTGTGTGTGTGTGTGTGTGTGTGTGTGTATTACCTGGTTCCTTAATGCTGTTCCAATTACTCTGTCTTGTCTTAAAAGGTTTCTTGGTTGCTCATGAAGAACTAGTTCTAATTCAGATGTATGCTACCTAGAAACCAGGGATAATCTGTCACTGCAGTGGTAAAGGCGCCAAGGGGACGACGGTATACAATGCTCTCTCCTCAGCCATTAGAGTTCGCTACCTGCTGCTTCAACTTTGGCTCTTTACTTTTCCAACTCTGAATTGTATCACCAAAGCTTTAGTACAGCACTTTACTTTGCTTCTGCACAGAATTTGGCAAGATCTCTCTTACATACGTACAATAACACACACATGCATACACCGAGACACAAATTATATGTGTTCAAATTTATACCTTTCTCTTTCTAGGGTTTCAGTGCAGAGAGGGTATGCTGCCCTATGCACATTATTAACAAACTTAATCCTATAATTACTCCAGCCTCATGCAGAGATTGGAAACTTGAAAAATTCTTTACAATGAGCAACTCTTAAGAAGGACCGGGCTTTCCAGTAGGAGAAAACTATAAACGCAGCAAGGTGCATAACACTGAAGAGAGATATAAAGAAATGGAAGGATAGTTTGGAGGTAGGAAGGGAAATTGTTCAGTCAGAAAAGAAAATTAGAGGTGTGGAACATTTTTCAGGCCAGATCCTGAAGATGAAACTCAAATACTTTGGTCACCTAATGAGAAGGAAGGACTCACTGGAGAAGAGCCTAATGCTGGGAAAGATTGAGGGCAAAAGAAGAATGGGATAACAGAGAATGAGGTGGCTGGATGGAGTCCCTGAAGCAATCGGCATGAGCTTAAATGGACTCCAGGGGATGGTAGAGGACAGAAAGGCCTGGAGGAACATTGTCCATGGGGTCACAATGGGTTGGACACGACTTCGCAACTAATAACAACAACCATTTTTCAATATACTTCTCCACCGTAACAGTCTTGGTATGCCTCTTTTGCAGCACCCTCTCTCTCCGTTTTTCAAATCAACTTTGATTTGACTCCCAATTGGATGTGATTGACAATTGACCGGCCAATTTGGGTGGATTTCAAAATTTGATTAATCTATAGACTATTCTGTCTGAAGCTTCAATATTTGATTGATCTATAGATTATACTGTCTGAATTTTGAGGGAGGGGGCAGAATGAGATGAACATTTCAGGAATGATAGACCTTTCAGAGAAGTTTAACTCTTCCAAATATCAGTCAGTTAGCTTTAAGGGTTTTATTGAAAGAAAAAATTGTTCCTTTTTCAGGGGAAAGATAACAAGACTGAAGAAAGGACAATCCAACAAGCAACAGATTGTCAACTGTCTAGCAAAACCTGACAGACAGGTTGGCTAATCAATATAGTATCCAACTCTGTTTTAAAACCCAAACTTTAAAAACTAAAAAAATGTTTATCTTTTAATTTGCTTTTTTTTTTTTTTTTTTTGGGGAATATCACACAGTTGAGCTTGTGAGATCCCGAGAGGGCAGAAATAGTTTTTGGCTCCTCCTAGGAAGAACCCCTTATCAGTAGTCTTAGAGGGCTCAGGCTGAGCCGAACACTTTGGCAAAGCTTCTGGATAGCACTTAGCAAAATAAAAACTGGCCTGCCTTCATGATGATAATGCTTTTTGTCCCTGGATCTCCTAGGATGCTGCAACAGGCAGGCATTAACTACTTAACAAACTTGGCCTCCTGCTGGAAGGAGCCCATAATCACTTTTTAGTTAATCAGAATTGCACCTTGCTGGTAGTATAGCCTGCTGATACCAGAGGTAGCTCAAGCAGACTGGAACAGCAAGATAGGAAGGCGCAAAGATAGGCAGGCCAGAGAGAAAGAAGCAGGAACAGACTAATTGATAGACATTGCCTTACAAAATACAGAAGGGAAAAAAAAGGAAATACATTCGGAGACAGCAAGTAAAAAAAATATGAAAACATTGCTGATCAAGCTTGAATTACATTCACTCACTGTAAAATGGAAAAACTTCAACCTGCTCCAGTCACACAATATACAGAAGTTTGTTTTGACCTAAGAACATATATTACTGGACTGGCCTTGAACCTTTATTCAGAGAGCAGAGAGATAACTTGAATTCCCACTTGTAATGTGAAATGTAACTAGATAGATAGATAGATAGATAGATAGATAGATAGATAGATAGATAGATAGATAGATAGATGATAGATAGATAGATAGATATAAGCTTTACTGAAGGGTGTTCAGTGGTTGACACCAAGTGCTGTTTTGGGATCTGTATGTATTGTATTTTTTAAAAATTATTCATGATTAATCTATTGTTCTTATTTGTGAACCACTGAAAATCTATTTATGATCATAGTGGGATATAAATCAATCAATCATAAATATACAGGGAGATACCAGAATTGTGCAGGGAGTGGCCTTCCCTACTTCCTTTATGGAAGTAAAAGTTGAACTTTGAACAAGCATCATAAAAAGATTATCTATGCTTTTGAACTTCGATTCAAAAGAGAAACCTCCTAAGAATATTATGAATAGGGAAGAAAACAAAGGGATCATAGAACAAATCAATCAGAGTTCTTATTCAAGTTGCAATGATCAAACTGAAGTTATGTCCAGATCCAGCTCCTTTCAGAAGTTCATAATACTAAGAAAGATGGAAGGGAGAGAAAAGGATGACCAGAAGCAAGATGGATGGATCAATTATAGCAATGATGGGTGCACTGTTGGAAGACCTAAAGGGCTTGGAGTGGAGATGGATCATCCTGGAGAAGGTCTATCAGTGTGATCAATAAGAGTCAACATTGAGTGCAACAGCTTCTGAGGCTCCTGAGATACCACAACTCATTAAATCCTTTAAAATGAAAGAAAAGCCTATTATTAGTTTAGATATTTGTTATTAATAAAGCAATTTGATAACGTACATGTTAAGAAATGAGTAGAATAAAAAAAAATCCTAGAGGTTCCTATATTGTCTAGACAGTGAGAAACTGTCACCTTCTATAACAAGAGTGCCAATGGAACTCAAATTATGACTTACACAGCAAAAACAATATTTAGAATTTATTGAACTCTATTACATTTGAATAGAAAAGGACTGTCAAAAACAGCACTTTAAAGAAGGATAATGCGTCCTTAAAACATGTTTCTACAATGTCCTATGCTTACCAAGTTTTGAGGGAAAGTAGTGGTTTATATAAATATGATTGTGCAACAAAAGCTACATTTTTCAGAGGATAATATTCTTTAAAACTATATACCAAGTACATGGAATTTGACAACCAGACAACATAAATGGATTCTCTGTGCCCTTAACATGGCTAAAAGACTGATACTGCTCTATTGGAAAGATAAATTTATGATTCCATTTGGATTGAAAAATCTGATTGCCACTTTCAGTATGAGTGGATTACCTCAAGACGTAGACCTTGTATGGAAAAGTATGGGACTCATCTATACAGATTACAGTAGGCATAAAAAAGATAGTTCTGTAAATATATAAGAAATGTACACTTATTTGAATAATATTTGCATTAGAAAGTATATATAGAATTGTAGTAACAACATATAATTATAATGACATTTCATATTATGTACTTTTCCTCTGTCATATTCCTTTCACTTTTTTCTTAGTGAAGTTCTTAGTTCTCATTCTTTTTCCTTCTCTTTGACAATTGTACCTTCGTCGCTATTTTCTTGTCTTTTGCTCATTTTTCTCTTTTTTGCTTATTAATTATAAAGCAATAAAATATAAATAAAAAAGAGTCAACACTGACGATGGTACATTGGATGATAACAGATCTATGAATGTATAATACTCCATTGGTACAAGAGAGAGCACAGCTCAGGTGAATGGTTCGCTGCATGAAAGAAACTGAGAAAAGTCAACTGCAAAGTAATAGAAACCTTGCTGCACCAAAAGTGCTGTGAGAGGCATGAAATTTGGTATTACTTCTTCACTCCAAATCTATTTATATAGCAGAAGAATCAACATGAAGCTCTGATAACATTTAAAGGATATTAAAGGCATCCAAATTTTTTGAAATTCTGAAAGGGAGTAAATACTTGTTTTAGAGAATTGGATGGGGGGGAAGAGGAAGGGGGAGGGGGAGGAGGAGGAAGATGGAGATGGAGAAAGAGGAGGAGGAGGAGGAGAAGAAGAAGAAGAGGAGGAAGAGGAAGAGGAGGAAAAAGAAGACCTTTTATCATCTTTGTTGTTCTTCTCTGGACACAACATTTCAAATTTGGCCTCACTGGTAGAATATAGAGAGATACTATCACTTCCTATGATCTTGATGCTATCCCTCTGTTGATGTAGCCTAGGATTGCATTGGCTTTTTTGGCAGCTGCAGGACATTGCTGGCTCATACAAAAGAAGTTATCATTCCTACCAGGGGTGGGTCCCACTTACCTTTACTACCGGTTTGTAGCGGGATTGTGTGTGTGCTCTTCTGCGCATGCGCAGACTAACAATGATGATGTCGTGCCAGGTGGGCGGAGCCTCCTGCTGGTTTTACTACAGAACCAGGAGCAACCCACCACTGATTCCTACCATATTCACAAATGGTAATAAGGTTTGGCTAGCATCTGCCTTTTATCAAAGAGCAGCAAGTATCAAACATTTTCTGAAGGAAGCCACTTATTGCTCTGGATGGATCAGCAGGGTATTTTTTATTAAGAAAAGAATAAAAAAGCCAAAACCTTCAGATTCTTCCTTTCAGAAATAAGTAAAATCCTCTTTTCCCCTAAGCAGACAATCGGATGTATAATTGGATATCTTATTAGCCATTTACCCTATAAAGTGAATTGGTGCCAGTTTCACATCCTTAATATCACACAATAATAATCTCGTCTTCTAAACTACTCACTCATGGCATTATTTACAACCCTCCAAACTTACATTATTTATTGATCTTTGCCTTCTATTACTTTCCCCTTTACTCACTTGCTAACACATTCTCTGACACATGAATGGAAAATACTCATTACAAATAGCAGTTAGTTCTCTTGCTACATCTAAGTGAAGGCACAAGGTGCTGCTTTTACACGGTTGTTCAACAAACATGATTCCCAAGAGCAACATTTTACAGGAAGGCAGGATAATCATACTATCTTCATTGTATTAAAAGCAGAAGCTTTTTGGAATGCAGGCAGCTGAGTAAATGGAGAAGTGGTGGGTGTTTCAAAAAGGAGTGAAACAGGACTGATCCACCTTTTCCTCAATGTTGCTGTGGTGGCGCAGTGGTTAGAATGCAGTATTGCAGGCTAACTCTGCCCATATACCAGGATTTCGATCCTGACTGGCTCAAGGTTGACTCAGCCTTTTATCTTTCCAAGGTTGGTAAAATGAGGACCCAGATTGTTGGTGGCAATATTCTGACTCTGTAAACCACTCAGAGAGTGCTGTAAGGCCCTATGGAGTGATATATAAGTTTAAGCGTTTATTGCTAATATTTATGAATGTAGTTGTCACCATCTCAAAAAATTCTTTCCTCTTGAACTTACAACGGGCAGTTATGCTTCTTTATGTCTATGACACAGCTACTCTGTTGCAGAATTTCTTACAGCTGCCATTGCTTTACTTGGGAAAATATTGTCTTAATTTTAGCATAAGTGTGTACAATATTACAAATGCTTTCCATGTGGTTTTAGGTCTTTCTGTCAAATGTGATGGAACTTCAATAAGGTTTTACTGAATCAGTCTTCTTTAAGCAACAATTATGTGAATTGTTGTTAGCAAGCACTTTGTAGTGCATATTATGGAACATGTGAATATAAATAATAACTTTGCCTCTCTGTTCAGTCTATTTCTAAATATATTATAGAGATGCTTTTCCTTTCCATGTACATGTATACATCCGAACTAGACTGCGTTGTTTCTCTGCGACATATAATATATGTGGGTATGTGGGTATATACATAATTCTGTCTGTCTATCTATCTATCTATCTATCTATCTATCTATCTATCTATCTATCTGTAGTGGGTTTCAAATTTTTTTACTACCGGTTCTGTGGGCGTGGCTTGGTGGGCATGGCAGGGAAAGGATACTATAAAATCTCCATTCCCTCCCCAATCCAGGGGAAGGTTACTGCAAAATCCCCATTTCCTCCCGATCAGCTGGTACTTGGGAGGTAGAGAATAGATGGGGACGGAGCCAGTCAGAATTTTTACTACCGGTTCTCCGAACTACTCAAAATTTCCACTACCGGTTCTCCAGAACTGGTCAGAACCTGCTGAAAGCCACCTCTGCTATCTGTCTGTCTGTCTGTCTGTCTGTCTGTCTGTCTGCCTGTCTGTCTGTCTGCCTGTCTGCCTGTCTGTCATGTTTATGTAGTGTATATTGGAAGTGGTGGCCCTTTGAGAGATGTATGCAATGAAATTTCATTTTAATATATGCTGATTAGTATACATTTAAAGTGACAATAAAGCTATTCTATTCTATTCTATTCTATTCTATTCTATTCTATTCTATTCTATTCTATTCTATTCTATTCTATTCTATTCTATTCTATTCCATTCCATTCCATTCCATTCCATTCCATTCCATTCCATTCCAT
>WNWU01000017.1:24156013-24184172 GCA_012654045.1 Ptyas mucosa | reverse complement strand
ATTCCATTCCATTCCATTCCATTCCATTCCATTCCATTCCATTCCATTCCATTCTTGAAACAGTGAGAATGGGAAGCTTAAGATTTCTTGTGTAGCTATATCCTACAGACTAGAAATTGTTAAATATAAATGTTAGAAACCCATCTCTGTTAGAGAACTCTATTTTCTCTTGATTATTTAGATGTGTGATGAGATCATAATTTAAGCATATGTATATTTTGTCTTCCTTCCTCAGTAAATAGTTCGCCATCCCATATTACCTTGTAGTTTTTGGTCTGGTGCGGCAAAATTATTCTTGTGCTTTTAATCATATATCACGAAGATCTCTCTGGTAGTATATCAATCAATATTAAGGGGGTTGGCCTTTGATCCCTGCATGTGTTCTTACCTTCAGAGCCAATGTATAGAAGTTTATTTCATTTTTTTAGAGGACAGAAAGCTCAATGCAATACACAGGAGAAGGAAGGTATGTGTTAGCCTGTAATGTTAGATGGATGCCTAGAATATGTCATTTTAAGTTCTCTTTTTTTTCTTTGTCTTTAGAGACTATGTTAATATTCTGCAACACCAAGATTTTAGACAAGCATATGGATCTTATGCCACTGAGCCAAAGTTTGCTTTTCAGATGACAAAGTGATGCTCTTCTAGTAGAAACAAGACACAATTTGACAAATTGAAAGTGGAGCAAACACTTTACATCATCATCAGAACTAGTCTGGAATGCCATGTTAAGATATTTCCCTAGCTTGCTCAGGTTAAAAATGTGCCTTGGGCTGTCAGATTCTTAGAGTAAATTATTCCCCAGAATAAGCTATGATTTCTGGAAAAAATAAAGGGCCTTGTTTGCCTTGTTTTCTGACATCTGAGGAGTGTTTCTTACTTGGAAAATATCTTCTCAGTCACTACATTGGGATTTATCTCTTGGTTGCTATGGTTGGGGGTGGGTGGGAAAGGCATGTAACACAGGGCATGGCTTTAAGACAGGAGTCCTCAAACTTTTTGAACACAGGGCCAATTCCTCAGTCCCTCAGATTGTTGGGGGGGGGGCAGACCGGCTGAGTGGTCATGTATCTGGGTGGGTGTGGCTAATTTAGCAGTCCATTTTGCCTTTGTCCTTGCTGTACTTGCTCAACCCAAGAAATCTATCCCCCCCCCCCCCCAAGGGAAAGAGAGTGCAAACTTTCTTGCCACTTGCCTAACTTTATTACAATAGCAGTTTCAGGCTCCTTAAAATAGGTCATTAAAAAAAAGAATAAAACAAACAGTATTTTCTTCAAAATAACTCCTGATCATACGTTTCAGATGACCTGTGAGTGCCTGCCAGCAGGGGAGGCAGCCAGGGAAGGAATAGGGACCAGTCTCCTTTTTTGAATTATTTGGAATTACAGGGCTAAAGGTCTTTTAAGCCTGGAGGAGAATTCAGGAACTGATTTGCTTTTTGCCACAAATGTGCATATGTATACACACACATTTTATTATTTATTTATTTATTTATTTAACTTTTATACCGCCTTTCTCCTAGCGGACTCAGGGCGGTGAACACCCAGGTAAAAAACATAATACAAAAGTTAAAATCATTTTAAAATAATTTAAATACAATTTGGCCCAAAATTTAAAACATGTCAATTAAAATCAATCAATATCAAACACTAAAACCAATTAAACATGAATGAACATGAATATCTACCAATTAAACATGAATATCTACCAAAATTGTTCAGCAACCAATTTGGTGGATGTACTTTATATATGGCAAGAATTAAAAGCAGTGGGTGAATTCTCCTTCAGGCATTATACTGAAGTTGCATTTGAATGAGTGTTAGCCAACTTCAGCTGATTTTGCAAAAGCTAGAAGACATGGAGACATGTCCCCCACCCACCCACTTTTAAAGGGCTACTTTAAAAGCAGCCCCTCCCCTACTCAACCCACCGGCCCTGGAGAATTTGGCAGTGAAAAGCATCCTGAAATGCTGTTTTTAAAGCATTTTAAGCACTAATTTACAAGCTGGAAGCTGCTTTTCAAACCAGCAGCACCCCCTCCCCTACCCCCCCCCCCCCCCCCCGGTTCATGTGGCTGCTCTGTCGGCAGCAGAGCTGCTTTGCAAGCAGGCAGCACTCCCTCTCCTACTCACCCACTGGCCCTGGATCACGTGGCTGTGAAAAAACACCCTGAAAGGCTGTTATAAAAGCGTTTTTAAAGCATTTTAAAGCCTTTTAAAGCACTACTTTACATGCTGGCAGCTGCTTTTCAAGCCAGCAGCAACCCCTTCCCTACTCACTCCACCCTAGTTCACGTGGCTCCACTGGCGAGATCACCCCTCAGTCAGCTGGCCCTCCCCCCACCTTTTGGCCTTACCTTCGACAGCAGCATATGATCAGCAGTGCAGCTCAACCGGTAAAATAACTAACCAAAAGTGCAGCTGGAGTGGATGATTGCTGGAAGATAAGGCCGATGGTGAGGGTTGGGGTGAGGGGCGGGACGGGGCTGAATCCCACCACTCCACAGGCTGGATACTTTGCATTGGCGGGCTGTATCTGGCCCGCGGGCCGTAGTTTGAGGATGCCTGCTTTAAAATATGCTGCGAGGAAACTCTGTTTCACATCCTCTATTTGATTTTTCTGTAGCAAGAAGCTTCCTGGAGATAACAAATCCAACATTTACTAGGTTCACAAAGTGCCACCAAATGTATGCAAGCTTTTTCATTCTCCAAATGTTTTGTCAAACTAGGTGAACTGGAGGAATGGAAGAAGCAAAACCTTCTCTAACCTAGTTGAGTGTCATGGCCAGGAAGATTTCAAACTTGATGTAGAATTCTGACATTTCATCAGCTTACCCCTGCTTTTGTGGCATTTGTGATAGTACTCACTAAAACATTGCCCTGGTTTAGCTTTCAGACTCTTCTCTCCTCATGAACCAAAATAGCTGTAGGAGGTGACCAGGCTGAGCCCAAGGGAGGGGTCAAATGCGTCATCAGTCACGAGTCCCTGCACACCCGCAAGAGATCTAAGTCCAGCCTATCTTGAATGCCTTCTTATTCCCGCTCATTTCCCTTGACTATTAGTAGGTCAGATTTTTGTAGAGAGCTTAAGCTTGCAATAAATTTGTATGCACATTTGAACTGCCTGAATCTCCTGATTTCCCCAGTGCTTGACAATAGCTATTTTTTGGGGGGTTTATTTTTGTTATGCTTTGGAAGAGTTCATGAATCTTTCTGTCATGTTAACTACCTGTACAGATGGAATCCATTTTAAAAAAGAAGGAGTATGTTGAAGTTGATTGAGAGATTAATTTAAGAAGGAAAAGGATTGAAAGTGACTGACAGCACAGGGCAAAGAAATATTTAACCACCTTCTGGACAGTCAGACCTGCATAATCCTGCCTTTTTAAGCAGGCCATTCCAAATGCAATTTGCTTCCCATTGAAATTATGTGTATTTTTAGCCCTAGGGACAACGCTGTTTTTAAAAACAACTTTGTATAATTTAAATATATTCACACTACAATTGAAATTAGAATTTATCCCTCTCCCCACCCCCTGCAACTCTTCTAAAGAACCGCATCAGTAAATATTCCAGAGCAACATGTTTGAAAGATCCCTATTTCACATACACAAAAACCTGGATTTTGGATGTTTGGGGAGACAAAATGTCATTTGTTTTCATTTGAGGTAGAACCTTGCAGACAGAATGCCAGGTTTCAGTCATTGCTAGACATGTCTTGAATACAGAGAAGGAGGCATAGAGTCCAGGGGTGTCAAACTGGTGACTGGCGGACTGGATGCTCTGCAAAGGCAAAAAAAATCACGATATGTCATAATACGTCACATGACATGATCGAGTTTAACACCCATGGCATAGACTAAAACTGGGCTGTCACTGAAGTTTGTCTACACATAGGTATGGTTCCATCTGTTTCTTTTTCTCCCTCTCTCTTTGGCTTAGAAATCCTGATCAACCCAATAAGGGAGTTGATACACCTAGTGAAGAGAACAGATTTTTCAGTTTGGCACTGTTATGCCTTTTTCCCTTTATTTTTTTATTTTCTAATAACAGTTGAAATAATTATCTGCAGCTACAGGCAGCTGATGAATACCATGTTTAATCTATGGATCGAGCTGCACACTCTGTAGCACACAGAAAAGGATAAACACCCAGAGACATCACTAATGACAGAACAGCTCAAAATGCTGGAGTAATTTTGGCTCCCCTTATTGATTTCACACACACTTGCATACAAAAGGGAATGTGCACAGAACAAAGTTTTAATTTTTCATAACTCTGTGTGTATGTGTGTGCCTTTGCTTTCCCAAAAGTTAATTACAGAATAATAGAACACTAAGTATGATTTTATGGCATCAAGCATTGGGTTGCAGCGCTGCAGAATTTAGAAATTACCACAGCTAAATATTTAGATCTGTTAATCCATCCTCTGAAACATAAAAAAGGTGTCACTTCTAATTTTCAGGAACGCCGCTAGGCATTAGCATCCCCTAGGAGAAGGATCAGGAATTAGTGAATTAGATCATGTGGTTATCTAGCACCCTATTTGTAGCCACCTTGGCACTTTGAAACCACATAGCCCGATGTTGGTATCCAAGCAGCTGTTTTTGAGTAACACAATTTCTGTAGGTTTCCCGCCTATATTCTAAGAAGTTGAATGGGATCTGCTGTTTTCTGGAGAAGACAACCCCATTTCCATACTTAACCTCTGTCCCAAACCAAACTATCTCACATAAAAAGAGTAAAGCCATTAAAAGGGGGTGGGAAAACACATACAGATATGCACACACTTCAGCCCCTTTTAGTGATTTGACATATCATCACACGGCTTCCTGCAGGCTTCTAATTAAGAGATGAACATCATGTAGCCATCACCTAGGACAGTGATGGCCAACCTTTTTGCTGTCACGTGCCAAAAGCACATGGGGAGGAGTGCATGGGGGGGCTCGTGCGTGTGTGCCCACACCCATAATTCAATGCCCCTCCATGCCCCTGTGCATGCGCGCACAACCTCCCACCACTTTTGGCATGTGACACCAAAAAGGTTAGCGGTGGGCCCAGTTGGCCTGTTTTTCGCCCTCCCTAGGCTCCAGAGGCTTTCTTGGAGCCTGGGGAGGGTGAAAACGGCCTTTCCCACCTCCCCAGAGGCCGGAAATGGCCCGTTTCCTGACTTTTGGTGGGACTAGAAGGCCCGAAAATCAGCTGGTCGGCATGTGAATGCACACTGGAGCTCAGCTAAGGGAATGTTCACATGCCCACAGATATGGCTCCGTGTGCCACCTGTGGCCCGCGTGCCATAGGTTCGCCATCACAGACCTAGGACAATCGCCCACCTCTCTTTTAGTGTAAGGCTAGACAGTCTGGTACTCTTTAGATAAATTTAACTTCAGTCCCTACAAACTCTAACAGATGACGTCCATGGTCAATTATGAGAGTTGTCCAAAATAACAGGAACATCTTGGATGGACCATTCCTGCCTTTCCAAACTCAAAACTCTAGCAATATATATGATGAGAAGTCATAATGGATGGCCTCATACTGTGCCCAAATCTAAGAAGTTTATTTATTTGTTTGTTTATTAATTAAATGTGTAAATTGTCCATCTGCCCAATAGGGCGAGTCTGGGAGGTTACATTATCATATAAGGGAGTTATGCAAATTCAGTCTGTTTAAATCCAATAGTATAAAAATAATAAGCCCATGATGTGCACATGAGATCCCATATATTGTCAGTAAATATAAATTTAACACAAAATAATTTGTCATGAAAGCAACGGCCTGAGGGCCCCTGGATTTGTAGCTTCTGTTCACAACAGAAAGGAAAGAGTAGGATTCCAATATTCAGCGTTATGATTATAGTAAAAGGATTTGATTACTAGGCAACCTACAAATTGTATTTACACTTAATACAAAGGACTGATTGATACGTTACAAGCCAGTATAGTTATCTTCTAATGTCCTGATTTGAATAAATATATACTGTATTCATTTTTTTAGCTCCTACTGCTTTACCCTCTTCAGACCTTGTTCAATTCTTATTTCTCCTCACAGTCTCTGAACCAAATATTTATTTAGTGCTTATGTATAACCCACTCAACAGTCCTTGGTTTATTAACTATCACCATTTTCCAATTTATTTTTTGTTCTTTCTTTCTCTATAGGCTCTCTTGACTAATTGTATTTGTTAAAATTTTATAACAGGGCTCCTTTTAATTATTATTTTATTGGATTTTAATCATGTTTTTATTATGCTGCTCAGCACCTTGAGCTTATTATTATGACTTCTCATTGTTTAAATGATGCTATGTTTGCAGGGATAAAATAGGCTACATGCAGATGTACTCTGTGTAGAACACTGTGTCTAGTTTTTGTCCTCCAAGAACCTGATATTTCATTCAGGAGACCATTGTGTTAATGTCTTGGTCATCCATAACCAGTAAATATGAAATACGGAGAGGCAAAAATAAATTCCCCAAGTGTTGAAGGTCTTGAATGAAAGGTCAGTGGTTGATGTTCCAACTGGCACATGCCTGGGTTACTAAAAGAGAACAACATCTAGATACATCTCAGTTTTATGTGTGAGATTCCATCATTGTCTTTCCCTTTTGAGGTGGGCTGGATACAGAAAATAGACATGCTCCAAATTTCTCAGCCCAGAAGCTACTATTCCTAGCTTAGTGGGGATGATTAAAACCCTTTAATCCATAAAGTATTTGCATTTGCTTCACCTCCAGGCATACCTTCACCTCAAAGCCTGTGTATTTGGCCAATGTACAGCACGAATAACTGTGTGATGATGCCTCTGGAGTGGTTGAAAGGTCTATGTTTGAACAGCTTGTCCCTGTCCAGCTGTCTCTTTGCTAATCTACTACAAGATGGCTTCATCCCCTCCCCAGTTCCAGTTTTATGTACAGAAGCTAATTAGATTGGCAGCTACTTTATCATGGGCAATGAAATAGGATAGCCTACACACTTGCAGGGCTAGTTAAGAGATGCAGGGTAGATTGGGTAGGCCAAGCAGCAGTTAATTGTCCTCCAAGAGAAAGAATGCATGGGGGAGAGATTCAGATGGAATGGCTGGAGCATTTCCACACTGTTCCTACCATCTACTGCCTGTAGTAGTTGCTCACTTCACCTAATGGCTAGGATAGACAATCTGAAGACTATTTTTCTGAGTCCTAAAAAGACTTCTGCACTTTATAGCATAGACCAGGGGCATCAAACTCACGTTGTCATGGCAGCATCACATGATGTATCAGGACTTTTCCTCCTTTGCTAAACTGGGTATGGGCATGGCCAGCATGTGACGCATGCAGCCTGTGGGCTGGGAGTTTGACAGCCCTGGCATAGACGATATTCATTAGGTCCAGTGATGGGATTCAGCCGGTTTGCACTATTTTGGGAGAACCGGTTGTTAAATTACTTGAATCCCACCACTGATTAGGTCCCAATGTGTGTAGCCAAATGACTTTGCTTATTCTATTTAATATAGTTGATTTGAACTGAATCAATCCAGAATAAGTTGACAGAGAGTGTAACACTTTTTAATCACTATCTTTTTTTTTCTTCCTGGAACATGTGGTCAGATTAAGCAAAGCATTACGGCTTGACAAAGGGACAAAAAACTCTGAATAGATGGGCATGGGAGTTAATCGCTCCTGATTTGTGAATGATAGAGCCAAAGCAGACTTCTTTGGCCTTAGTATCCTTGAAAAGAAGACTTGTACTGCTATTTGGCATCTGCAATCTCTATAGAAAGATTGGTACCACAGATACTGTATAGAATAAAATTCCCCAGTTCTGCAAAATTAAGCCCTTTATAAAGCAAACATTTAGATGAACAGTATGTGCTTGAATAACAATTGCATGCACAGAAACATATGATCTCCGGAGATCACAAGACAACAACAGCTCCCTGTTGCACACAGAACAAATTAGAAACATATTCTTTCTGAAAAGATGTCTCCAATGGGATAAGAATTTTCTGATTTCTGTTTGATTATAACTGCCAAGTAGGAGTGAAAATGGCCTAAAATAATTAACCAAATGGGAAAGTTAATTTTCTTCCTTTTCTAAGTATAAATACACATGTACTAGATTTTTCACATAAGTTTGACAAGCGTTCTTTGATGGTATGGGGTGAGAAATTGGGGTGGGTCAAAGTATTATTTTGTTCAAAGCTCCAACTTTGGCCCATGGTCACATACATCATCATAAAAAAATATTTTAGACAGGTAATCCTTAATTTATGACCACAGTTGGGAATGGAACTTTTGCCACTAAGCAAGGTGGTCATTCAGTCAGTTTTTTCAGCAGCATCATAACGTCAAACAGTTGCTAAACAAATACCTTTGTAAAAAAAAAAAAGAACTTCACTAGATAATTCTATGATAAATTCCTAAATAACTTGGCATATGACACATATCAGAACTCAGTTGTGCCATTAGTGAAATGTTTCCCAAACTTTACTGTAGGTAACGGATGACTGATTTTCCGGACTAAACAGTACAGGAGTACTGTTTAGTTTGCTATTTTAAAATATTTAGATCGTACTTCATTCCTAAAGTCAGCTTGCCCTCATGTTAATATTTAAGAACTGAAAATACTCCTCCGCATTATGTGAAATGAAAAACTGGCAGTAAAAACTTAATGGCAATCAAAACTGAAAAAAAAATAAGTTGTGGGTCACCAGATATTACCCCAGACAATAGTCCACATTTCAGTTGTTATATTAAGCACAAAATAGTACACCGAATGTAACATCAGTTTGTTATTTTTCAGATTGAGGATATTTAACTAAACCTAGTTTATAGTACTGGATTCCCCAGACTTCCTGTTACAGCTCCTTTATAAGTAAAGAGGACCTTAGAATAATCTGATTGATAACTGAATTTAGCACACATTGTATAGGCTAACTAGTCCTTATATACCATAATTTAGTTTTGTTATTTATTGAGGTTTCCAGTTGTTTCTTTCAATATCACATTTTCTGGAATACATTCATTCATTCATTCATTCATTCATTCATTCATTCATTCATTTATTTATTTATTTATTATACCGCCCTTCTCTCGAGGGACTCAGGGTGGTGCACAGCCGCAATAAAACACATATATTCATAAAATGTAAAAACAATTTAAAACATATTAAATAATTTGGCCCTTATATTAAAAAACTAAAACACCCATTAAAATTTGTTATTTAAGCCAGCCCAGCCTGTTGAAACAATAAAGTCTTAAGGGCATGGCGAAAGGTACGTAGGTCAGGGATCATACGTATTTCCTGGGGCAATTCATTCCAGAGGGCAGGTGCCCCCACAGAGAAGGCTGTCCCTCTGGGGCTCGCCAGTTGACATTGTTTGACCGACGGCACCCTGAGAAGTCCCTCTCTGTGGGAGCATATTGGCCGGTGGGAGGCTATCGGTGGCAGAAAGTGATCTCTTGGACTAACTAATGGCCTACTTCGTCAGATATTTTGTTGTTTTCCTTGGAAAGGACAGCCACAACTAGCATTGCAGAGAATATTCCTTGTGTCCACGCATTCCAACAGTGAAAGGCCATAAATAAAATCTCTGTTGAATTGAAGGCTGGTTGAAAAATTAAGAGTCATGTGGTCCAATTTGATCTTAGTAATTATGAAGTAATCTTAGATCAAACTGGGGCGGGCTTGAAATTGCTGGAGAATTGTTATGAAAATATTGGATTCTAAAAATAATAACCAGTGTACTACTAAGAAATTATTTTCATTTAAAAGGCATGTAGTCTGCTCATTGTTTGGAAAGGTCAAAATTGGGTTCATTCAATTATTTCTTTTTAGTTATTCATCCTATTTAACAACAATTTATGATTTTTAAAAACAAATCTGGGTTACAATGCCTGCATTTTTTTCAATTATATAGTACTTCTTTTCACACTTACATTTTTGTTTGATATTTTTTGGTCTATAAAGTGGTATCTTGGTACTCATCGCTAATTGGTTCTGGGAGGCACGATGAGTACCAAAAATAATGAGTACTAAACAAATTACTGTAATCAATCAATCAGAATAGAGCTGGAAGGGATCTTGGAGGTCTTCTACTCCAACCCTCTGTTTAAGCAGGAGACTCTATACTATTTCAGACAAGTGACTCTCTAGTCTCTTCTTTAAAACCTCCACGGATGAAGCATCCACAACTTCTGTCAGCAAGCCGTTCCATTGATTACTTGTCCTCACTGTTAGGAAGTTCTTCCTTACTTCCAGGTTGCTTCTTTCCTTGATTAGTTTCCACCCATTGTTTCTTGTCCTGCCTACAGGTACTTTGGTAAATAAGTTGACCTCTCTCTCTTTGTGGCTACCCTACTGGAGTACTGCTATCATGTCATCCCTAGTCGTTCTTTTCTCTAGACTAGCCAAACCCAAATCCTGCAACTATTCTTCAACATCTTTTTTCGTAATATGGTGACCAAAACTGGATGCAGTATTCCAGTTGTGGCCTTACTGAGGCTTTATAAAGTGGTACTAATACTTAATATGATCTTGATTCTATGACACTGTTTATACAACCAAGGATTGTATTAGCTTTTTTGACTGCTGCTGGACACTGCTGCTTCATATTTAAGTGACTGTCCAATAGGACTCCAATGTCCATCTCAGAATTACAGTTTTTGAGCCAGATTTTGCCTAATCTGTACTTGTACCTTTGGTTTTTCCTGCCTAAGTGTAAAAGCTTGCTATTCTTTACATTAAATTTCATGTTGTTGGATAGGGCCCATTGTTCAAGTCTTTCAAGATATTTTTAGATCCTGAACTTGTCTTCCAGGATGTTGGCTATTCCTGCAGTGTCATCTGCAAATTTGATGAGTTCCCCTTCTATTCCCTCATCTAACTCATTTATGAAGATATTGAAGAGTACAGGCCCTAAGACAGAACCCTGTGGCACCCCCATGGCTTACTTCCCTACATGTAGATGTATTGCAGTACCATTAAGGATGACTCGTTGAGTACAGTTTATCAGCCAGTTACAAATCCATCTGGTGGGGATGCTGTCAATTCCACATTTTTCTAGTTTACCAAGAAGTAGGTTGTGGCCTACTTTCTGAATACCTTACTGAAGTCTAAGTACTCTATGTCTGCAACATTTCACTGGTCTACTAATTTAGTCACTTTGTCAAAGAATGAAATAAGATTGGTTTGGCATGACCTGTTTTTAACAAATCCATGCTGGGTTTTAGTTATAACTTTCTTTGTTTCTAGATATTCACAAATCTGTTTTTTAATTATCTTTTCCAGTATCTTCCCAGGTATTGATGTTAGACTGATTGGTCTGTAGTTTCCGATGTCTGGTCCCCCCCCCTTTTTTTTTAAAGATGGGAACCACATCAGTTCTTTTTCAATCCTCAGGTCATTCCCCGGTGTTTCAGGATTTTTGAAAGATATGGTACAATGGTTCTGAGATAACATTTGCCAGCACCCTCAGAACTCTGGGATGTAATCCATCAGGTCCTGGTGATTTATATTCATCAAGATCTGATAGGTGTTCTCTAACCATTTTCTTGCTTATTTTAATTTTTATTTCTAGTCTGTCTTTTACAGTTAGGTTTTTGTAGGTTGGGCTATAGTTTCTTTTTGTGTGAAGACTGATGCAAAGAATTAGTTAAGCAGCTCTGCTTTCTCTCTGCTGCCTGTTACTTCCTTGCCATCTTCTCTCTTAAGTGGACCTACTATTTCCTTGACTTTTTTCTTGTTATTTGTATGTTGAAAGAAACTTTTTAAATTATCTTTGACTTTTATTGCAAGACTTTGTTCATTCTGAGCCTTTGCTTTTCTGACTTCATCTTGTATCAATTTTCTTTTTTATATTTATATATGAGGTCATTTTTTTAGAAGCTGTTTGCTTCCTATTGTGTTTTATTTTGGTGTAGTCTTCTTGTTTAGGTTGGGATTTCTCACTTTGTTCATTGACTTTCACAGTGGCTAGAGTTGCCTCTAGACTCTTTACTTTGTTCATTCTGAGCATTAGCTTTCCTGATTTCATCTTTGCAGATTCGGGCTATATGCTGGTATTCTATCTTAGTTATGTGTCCCTCTTTCCATTTTTTATACTTGTCCTTTTTGTCTTTCAGTTTATCAGAGAGACCTTTATGCAACCATGCTAGTTTCTTCTTGAATTTCTTGTTTTGTTTTTCCGTGGTGCTAGACTGGGCTTTTATGATCAAAATTTTCAAAATTTCCCATGCTTCTTGAGGTGTTTTTCCCATTTAGGATTTTCATCCATGGAAGTCTCCCTCTGAGTTTATTAAAATCAGCTCTTTTAAAGTTTAAGACATTGATTGGCTGTATTATGTTCTATTGCTTGTGTTTGCATTATATTAAATTCCAATATGGCATGGACACTCTGTCCAAGGTTCCAGCAATTTCAACTCCCTCTATCACTTTTTTTTCTATTAGTAAGAATTAAGTCTAGTATAGCTTTTCCTTTAGTCCCCTCCTCTACCTTTTGGATGACAAAGTTGTCAGTTAGGTTGCTTAGGAATCTGTTTGATCTGCCACTTGCTGCAGAATTTGTCTCCCAGTTGATATCAGGGTAGTTGAAGTCTCTTGTTACTACTGTGGTATATTTCCTACATGCATTTGTTAGTTGTTTAACAAAATGTTCATCTGTTTCTTCTGTTTGTTGGGTGGTCCGTAGTATACGCCTATAGCAATGTCATTCTTTTTTCCTTTTATATTGATCCAAATGGATTCTAGGAGGTTTTCATCCTTGGTTTTGTGGATTTCTGTAGAAATGTAGTGATCTTTTATATATAATGCAACTCCACCTCCCCTTTTGTTAGGTCTGTTTCATTTGAAAAGTTTGTATCCTTCCATCAGTACATTTCAGTCATGATTTTCATCCCATCACATTTCAGTAATGGCAACTATATCATATTTACCTTCATGTACTAGTATTTCAAGTTCACCCTGTTTGTTCTCTATACACAAGCATTTGTGTATAAGCATTTGAGTCCGTTATGGATCTTGGGCGTGTTTCTTATATCTCCTACTTTGTATCTGAGTTGTGGTGAGTCACAAAGCAGTCAACGCCAACAGGTTCTAGCATGTGCGTTGAGTACCACACAAACTATGAACACTGGGACAACATTTTTGCATCAAAATGTGCTGAGTTCCAAATCTGATGAGTTTCAAATCAATTGAGTACCAAGGTACCATTGTACATACTTTCTGATGCATTTTCCAATATATATTTTTTTAATAAAAAAATTCCTAATACACATTTTAGACAACATTTAGACATTTTCTCTAAGTTAAATGTTTGTGCATTTTCTTTTAATTTATATACTTGTATGCATATATCCTTTAAAATAGTTTGCATACATTTTTTTTTTAAGGTGGAAGCAAATGCTGAATTTTGGTTCAGGGAATGTGAAATGGATAAATTCACATTCAAATAAGAATCCAATGAATTTGTCCCCTTTATTCTTATTTTTGAATTTTAAAAAATGCAACTTCAAAGTTCATCACTAATTATAATAACATAGCTTGTGATGATGAATGAATAGCTGAACTATGAATGAATTATAGACATGGAGATTGCCTAGAATGTCACCGACAAATAATCTTTACCTCTTGTTTTCTTTCTATGATGGTCCATTTGACTCAAAGTATGTATAAAGACATGTTCCTCAGTTCCTTTTGATTGTGGTGATAATATACCAATAAAAGACTGATTTTTAAGGGAAAGAACAACCTTCTGTTTAACTCCTCTGCATACTTGTTTTTGCTTTTGAACTGCAATAAAAAAGCAGTTGCCAAGAAAATCTAACACTGGTGCCAGTTAATAAATATATCAGATTACCAAGTTTCTTCCTCCACAGGACGATATCTGCAGGTGGCTGAAAGATTTAATCCATTTGGCTTTCTGCAATGGTTATTTAGTTCCTCTTTTCAACCAATCATGAATCATTAGGAATTGGCCAATGTCTTCGACTATGAATGAAAACATATTATTAGGACTGTGCTGAATATCCTCACTAATATTCATTTCAGAATTAGCACATTTGGCATAGGAAGACACCTTCCAAAAATACTCCCTCTTCACTTTACAGAGCATTCATGCTCTTTCATAGCTGTTCAGTCAGACCTCCTTCCAGCTGCTATTTCTTTTCTGTCACACATTGCAAATCCAGCTGGAAGAGGTAAAGATTGGGTTTGAAAAGCAAAAGCAGAACTCTAATCTCAAACTATTTCAAATATTTGTTATCAGGAGAAGTAATCACATAGGGACCAATGGGGAAAACCTACTTTACTTTGCATAATAATTCCAACTGTTAAATCCACATCCAATTGTGGGGATCCTTGGTGATCTCTGAGCTTGGTAGTTTTCTTGAAGATGTTTCATTACCACATTAGGTAACATCATCAGTCACTTCCACCAACACTAACAGGGCAAGCCACTAGTATGTCAAAATAAGAGCAAATCCCAATCTCCTCTAGCCAGTGGTGGGATTCAAATAATTTAACAACCGGTTCTCTGCCCTAATGATTTCTTCCAACAACCACTTTGCCAAACTGCTCAGAAAGTTAACAACCAGTTCTCCTGAATTGGTGCAAAGTGGCTGAATCCCATCACTGCCTCTAGTCCGATTGCATTACATTTTCAAATTTGGATAATGAAACATCTGAAAGAAAACCAGCAGCACCGAACTTCCGGTGGGACTGCGACATCGCCGGACGCTTCTTTTTGAAGCGCCAGCCCAGGGCTTCGTAGAACCGCAAGAACAGCGACTATCGGCTGTCTTGCGGTTTGAAAACTTTCCCCCTGGTATGAGGGGGGAAAGTGAGTAGACGGGTGGGGTAGAGCTCCCTGAGAGTGCCAGATTTTACCCATAATCTGGCGCTCGAAGATGAGAGCTCCCCGTTAAGCCTGTCAGTACTCCGGACCCTGGATGTCTCTGCTTTGCAGAGCTAGATGTCGTTACCATCCTAGCAACCAATTTTAAACAAATACTTCTTGAATCAAGCTGGCGGAGCACAAGTTGCATGAATGAAACAGCAAGTATTTTTTTTCTTTTTTTTTAACTCCAGGGATCTATTTTCTTTAAAAGATTTTCCCTAAGTGGAAAGTGAAAGCAAGATGGCATTTGAGTTTCAACGGGGCATGAAGAAGTGAAAGTTAAAAGTAATTATTGACAAGCCCCTGTTTGAAACGTAAAACTCCTTTTTGAAAAGTGGATGAAATAAGAAAGGATGTAATAATAATAATTCAAGCAGCAATACAAATTACAAATTGTAAAGGGTCTTTTTTTCTTCTTCTTGAAACTCTTTTTTTTCCTTTTTTTCTGTCCTTCTGGAAGGGGAGGAAGAAGGGGGGCAAGATGGCTGGTCTTTTTGAAAGGAAAGAAAGCAAAGGAGGGTTAATTAACCCTCAATGGTCTGATTTTGAGGAAGCTTTGAGTTCAATTACCTCTGTTTTATTGAAAATAATTGATACTATATTTCAAGCTTCTCAAGCTGGAAACAATGAAATACATGGAAATACTGAGTTGCAATCTAGCAGTGGGGGATTGAATGAAGAGTTGGGAGATGTAAAAAAACAACAACAGATCATAGCAGTTTTTACTGAGGAGAGAAAGATGAATGCTGAGCAGAACAAGGAGCAAGAAATTTTAGAAGCTGATGAAATTTTGGTTATACGATTTTTTTTTTATAAAACTCAATTTGCATTTAAAGAGCTGTTTCCAGAAGAAGCTACATTTCTGCAAAAATTTTATAATATGCAATCCCAAAAACCGCAAAATTTTATTGGAGTTAAAAAAGGCAGAGGGATCAAAGTTAAGAAGAAAGTTCGTAAAAAGGAAAGGAAGAAAGACTGGAGAAATGGAAAATAACCCTGCTTGATGAGATGATGGTCCTTAAAAAGTATTGTTTAACTGTTTAAAGATTTTGAATTTTTGGGGAAAAAAAAGCAGACAGCAGTTTAATGCCAGTTAACTAAGTGATGAGCGACGATGAGGAGGCAATCTACAGCTGTATTGGAATATTTTGAGAAGAATAAACAGATCACAGCAATGCTGGTGTGTTGGGCTGTGAAATATGCCCTGACTTGAATGATTTGGAATATTTTATTAAGGACTGTAATAAATCTGGATCTAACTGTAATCGCAGAAGTTTTATTGAATATAGTAAATTGGAGTTTCCTGTTTGATGGTAATAAATATAAGGCAAAAGGACTATGGACCTAGAGCAATTGCAGGTGATCTGGTGGTTTCCCTAATACGTCTGATGAATTTATTAATCTAATTTTTGACTGGATTTGATGGATACTATTTCAAATATAATTATAAAGTCACTCGGGGTTTTTTTTTTTATAAAGAAGCAATTTTTTATTTAGGTGGGTAGACGCAAATGAAGATATTCTATATGCTGTTGGAAGATGTGAAGACAAGAAGATTAGCAACTGGTTTAATCTAGTATGAAGAATTTAAATGTTTGATATAGTTATTAAATGATGTTTTATCTGTATTGATAAATTAATAAGAGGTTTGATTGTTATATAATTTTTTTAAATTAAAAATTTATTTATTTTTTTTATTAAGTGTTTTAACTATAATTGGACCTTGATGGTTTAAAAGTGGAGGACGGAAGATTTTATATAGTATTTTATTTTAAATTTGGGGTTTTTTTGAATGAGGGTTTCTTTTTCTTTTTTGTTGTTGGGTTTTTTTCTTTGTTTTCAATGAAAGAAGTTATAAAATATCTTGTTAAATTGTGTAGACTTAATAATTTGTTAAGTATTAATTAGCTATATTGAGTAATGATAGGTTTGATTAGGTAATACTTAATTGTTTTATTAACTGCTGTAATTATAAATGGAGATTAATTCTGTTGAATTAGATGGAATAAGAAGAAAGAAGACTTGCTTTCCTTTTATTTACTTGTTTAATGATTATGATTATGATAAGTGTGAAATGGAGTTTAATTTAGAGAATTTGAGCTGTATTTTATCTTGTATTTGCTCTGGGAAGTCGGGGGGGTGGTTGGGGAGGGGGGAGAAAATGTATGTAAAATTTTTAAAACTTTTTCAATAAAAAAAAGAAAAGAAAACCAGCAGCACCAAAGACCCCATGATTCAATCCTAAACTACAAATGTTATCTTCTATTGGTACCACAGCTAATTGCTAGAAGGCATTCCTACAAAATGCAAAAAAGTTGTTATATGTATTTTCACCTACCTTTTCAAGATAAAATATCCTATGAGTTGGAATTGACTTCTGTGATGTCATAGGTAGTATCCTGTGTGGGTGCAGACATGGTTTTGCATTTTCTACAGTTGTCTTCAATCTAGTCTTCAGCTCTAGTGTTTCCTATCAGTGTCTCATTCAAATACTTATATCAAGTTTTGGTATTTGTTAGGATAAAGTTGGGGCTGCTGCATACCTGTCCTCCATTTTTAAAAATTGGATCTAAAATATTATTTACTATTTATTAGTAAATACTAGTTTACTATTTACTAATACTAGTAATATATATATATATATATATATATATATATATATATATATATATATATATATAAGTCAAATATATATCACAAAAACTACAATCAGAAAAACTCTTGGTGGATCATAAAAATAAACACACAGCATTAAAAAAAAACACAAAACACAGGAATGTAACACAATTATATCTGAAGACAACACAAGGCATCATACAAATGTTGAGTTGCTGAAAGTCAGGCCGCATATACATTTCAGAAATAAAAAACTCTCACCAGCTCACAGACACAATTAAAAGCTAAAACATAGGAACATAACACAAACAAACCTAAACACAACACAAGGCACCACAAGTCTCCTGGAAAAGGACCAGAAAAATAATTAATGATTATTAGCTGCAATCCCTCTACAGCAAAGGGGCTCACCTCAAATGAAAGATGCCTCAGAAACCCCTCAAAGATTTTCATGAATTAAGACAAGGAATACGTAGTGACTTTCACCCCAATTACTCCATCCTAGTTCATTTATTTATTCCTTTATATCCCATCTTTATTATTTTTATAAACAGCTCAAGATAACCTAATATTCAGAGGCAGAGGTGGGTTTCAGCAGGTTCTGACCAGTTCTGGAGAACTGGTAGTGAAAATTTTGAGTAGTTTGGAGAAGCGGTAGTAAAAATTCTGACTGGCCCCACCCCCATCCATTCTCTGCCTCTCAAATCCCAGCTGATCGGGAGGAAATGGGGATTTTGCAGTAATCTTCCCCTGGATTGGGGAGGGAATGGAGATTTTATAGTATCCTTCCCCTGCCATGCCCACCAAGCCATGCCATGCCCACCAAGCCACTACCATAAGCGCTAGACCAAATTGATTTTACTTTAGGGTTAAGGTTTACTTTAGTTACTGCTACTCACTTTCTTCTCCTAGCCATCCCCCAACCCTTCAGTCTTCCAGGCCTTACTCACCACACTTTTTACATCTTGTGACAATACACCATCAAACAACATCTGTTTATCCCAGGTCCTTAGGGTTGTTGATAGGTGGATAAAAATGCCAAATCCACTCTAAACATCTGGTTGACTGTGTGACCAACCATCATCATCATCATCATCATACATCTTTCATCCCATATCTCATCCCTTATCAATAAACAAATTATTAAAGAAATCATAATTCAGTCCCAATCAGCAAAAGTCTGTTAAGAGTTATCAGGAATAGTAACTTACATATTTTAGCCTTAATCAAATAATTGTTTTTTAAAATCCAGCATATTAAGACTCTCCTATTCCAGCAAGCCGGCCTGGCCTAACTTTTCCCCTTTTCTTTCTTTCTTTTAAAGATCTTTTAAATTTTTTAAAGTGAAATTTTAAATTATTGGGATTTTTAACTGTCGCGGGCTAAATTGTTTAATTTGGTTTTAATTATGTTTTAACTTTTGTATTTATGTATTTTATCTTGTGCCTGTTCACCGCCCTGAGTCCTTCGGGAGTAGGGCGGTATACAAATCTAATTAAATGAAATAAATGAAATATCACTTTCTCTAAAACATAAAACTAAAAGAGTTCTCTCCCCATTTATAAACATTCCATAAAGCCTCACCATCCAGTCCTTTTTCCAAAGGAAATCTCATCAATATCTACAAGAAACCACAACATATATATTTTATTCTTGGTCAGATAAATCTACTTCTGCTTTCTTTTAAAACGCTTGATCTTTAATCCCATCCAATAATGTCCCAGAAGTTGATTTCTTATCATTTTCTCTTTGTCTCCTTTCAGAAATAGCTTAAATAATGTCTCTCCTCTCCTCTCACGAATGGCTTGATTAGTTTAAACACTTTCCTTTTATAAATCTGAGATGAGAGGGCTTTCCAAATCACTCTTTTGATTTATTATTTGTATGTCCCCTTTAATTATTAAAACATTGTCTGGTTTCATTTGTAAACCCATTTTGACATAATTTTCCAGTTCACTGGCATTTAAAAATCCATATTCACAACCACGGTGTCTTTTTTCCACTTTTATAACCCTGCATGTTTTTAAAATCCAAATCCACATTCAAATCAGTCTCTCAGTCTCTGTTTTATTCAGTGAAATCCATTGCCCTTATATATTATCTGCTATAGTATTAAACAACCTGGAAGTAATTTGTGAGTATTTTCTTCCCAAACAGCGTTTATTTCTTCTATGGGCAAATAGAGTTGTTCCATTGCATAAATGGAACTGTAATCTTTTGTTCCGGTTTCCTCCAATCAGCCTTCAAATCCCCTCTCACCATCTATTTATTTTCAAATCAGCAAAACTTTAGCACGGGATGGTTTCTTATAGCAAATTTGAAATACTTACTGTATATACTCGAGTATAAGCCTAGTTTTTCAGCACATTTTTAATGCTGAAAAAAGCCCCCCTCGGCTTATATTCGAGTGAGGAAAAATGCCTTTTTTCCTGCAACCTGTTTTGGCTTCCAGGGGCTGCAGGGAGGCTTGCTAAGGCCAAAATGGGGTGTGTGGGGTGCGGCGCCCCCCCATGCCCCGTTTTGGCTTCCAGGGGCTGCAGGGAGGCTTGCTAAGGCCAAAAAGAAAGAGAGAGAAGAAAGAAAGAGACAAAGAAAGAAAGAAAGAGGGGGAAAAAAAGAAAGGGAGGAAGAGAGAGAGAATGCAGGTATCTCTTAACAGAGGCTTGAATTTGCCTGAAATTAGATCAAGCCCTACATCACTTAACCCAATGTATCAGATTAAATTGTTATTGAATTATTTTTGAGATATATACTACATTATCTTGTGTAATTTAGTTATAGTGTAGTTTATACTATGCACTTACAGAGCTAGTTTACTGTTTTTCTTTGAAATAAATATTCAAAAACATTTAACCTACTGATGCCTCAATTAATGTAATTTTATTGGTATCTATTTTTATTTTGAAATTTACCAGTAGATGTTGCATTTCCCACCCTAGGCTTATACTCGAGTCAAAAAGTTTTCTCAGTTTTTTGTGATAAAATTAGGTTCATTGGCTTATATTTGGGTCGGCTTATACTCGAGTATATAGGTACTATATTCTTTTACAAATATTCATCCCACATGAATATGCCATATGAAAGAACAATTTTTCAAAGTCCATCTAGTCCTATAACTTTCCAAAATCAATATTTTAGCCCATTTTTCTTTCTGTTTTCCAAAAATTAAAGCTTTTGTTGTTAAGCCTTAAACTGACTTAGAGCTTCTTTCATCCAGGGTAGAAAATCTGGTATAATACAGCTTATCTTTCAAAAGGTCCTTATCTAGAAACTTGTTAAACAAGCAACTCCCTAAAATAGTTTAGAGAGGGAGTAACAGAATAACAGAGTTGGAAGGGTCCCTGGAGGTCTTCTAGTCCAATCAGAGGTGGTATTCAGCAGGTTCTGACCAGTTCTGGAGAACCGGTAGCGGAAATTTTGAGTAGTTCGGAGAACTGATAAATACCACCTCTGACTGGCCCCGTCCCCATCTATTCTCTGCCTCCCAACTCCCAGCTGGTCGGGAGGAAATGGGGATTTCGCAGTAACCTTCCCCTGGAGTTGGGAGGGAATGGAGATTTTACAGTATCCTTCCCCCGGAGTGGGGTGGGAATGGAGATTTTACAGTATCCTTCCCCTGCCATGTCCACCAATCCACGCCCACCAAGCTATGCCACATCCACCAAGCCACGCCCACAGAACCAGTAGTAAAAAGTTTTGAATCCCACCACTGAGCAGGAATCCCACTCAAGCAGGAGATCCTGTACCATTCCAGACAGATGGATGTCCAATCTCTATTTAAAAACCTCCAGTAATGGAGCACCCCAACTTCTGGAGGTAATCCATTCCACAGATTAATTATTCTCATTGACAGGGGAACTCAGTATCACTTTGAAGCTGCCAAATCATGGTTTAGGCAGAATATCTTGTCCCCTGATTCACAGAGTTCTCAACCATGCTATAGATCACTATTTTCCAATCTCTTTGCAAGGAGGCTCTGGCTTGAGCAAAGTTGTGGGTTATCAGACCTAATCCTTTTCTTAATCTAGAAAGGAATTCCCAAAAGTTGATATATTCACTGACTCCTCTTTTGTCAGCTCAGCTCTTGTGGAGCCACCTTCAATCCACTTTGCTTCTCCAGAGGTGAGACAAGCAACTTCTTAAACTAGGTAGTGCCCTTAATCAGCATCAGATGGGAAACCAAGTTTTTTTTTTAAAAAAAATTCTCTCTGTCTCTCCTCTCATAGTTCTCCAGCATCTTATGAATATTTTCAGCAATTTTTAAATTTGATTTTTTTATATGCAATAATGTGAAATTGCCTTCTGTTTAGAAGATAGTCAGACCTTCAGCCGTTTTGGTAGAATGGTGAAGGCACTACTCTAGAAATCAGGAGACTGTGAGTTCTAGTCCTGCTTTAGGCACAAAAACCAGCTGGGTAACTTTGGGCCAGTCACTCTCTTTCAGTCCAACCCAACTCATAGTTTTGTTATTGTGGGGAAAATAAGAAGAGGAAGGAATATTAAGTAAGTTTGCCCCCTTGAGTGACTTATAAAGTAATAAAGGTAGGATAAAAATCTAATAAATAGATGAGTAATATGTATTCTAACAGCTGATGTCAGAAAATGATGAATACAGAGATTTCATTCACTAGCTAGCATTTCAGAAACATTGACATCAAGGATCAAGAGTATCACCTATGCATCCACTAGTCCTAAGAGTATGTGACTTTATTATCTTTCCATGCCAAAATTCTTCTCCCCAAACCTTTAATCTCTTTGCATATTATCCTGCTGCATAAATCAGTTTGAAATTTATATAATCTGACCTGAAGATCAGTGTGTAGGTGTTGAAAATAAAAATATGGGGAATACATATTAGATGAAATGAGATACCATCACTCTGAAGGACATTGAAATTCAGCAGTAGCTAGAAGCACATGCTCTGAAAATCTTTTTTGTTTGTTTGTTTTCCAATTTAATGTAGAATAGATTTGTAGACTCTGGGGGAAAAAATGATCTTTATTTTACAGGCACTTGGTTATACAGCAATTTCACAACCGACTCATTGACCAACAAATGACAAAAAGTAAAGTGTGTCTTTTGGAAGTGCTTCTATAAATAACAATATTCTAAACAGTGACTTCCAGAATCATGGATTCTCTGTATCATATTGGGATGGGATGGTTAGAGTATGTTGCTGTGGAGATAAAAGCAGCTTGTCTAACTCTTGTTTAGGTGTCAGCTGCTAAACCTGAAAGCTATATGTTTAGTTTCCAGGGTGAATTACTAGCTGCATGAGAAATCCACATCTGAATAGCAATATTGGATGGCTTTTGCCCTAACAAATTGCCAAGAGGTCCCTTTGTGTGTGTATGGAAGCTACCAGCAAGGGTGTGGAAATTTTCAAATGCTTCTGCTCCAATTGAATCTGAAAGATTGTTGGTAGATATGACTGCCCCTCCAACTAGAAGAGGCAAAACCAGAAGACACAAACAACTGTATGTATATTTTTTAATAATTTGTGTTTTTCAGCTACTCAGATCAGGTATGATCACATGATATTCTCCACTCCTGTTTGGGATCATTCCCCCCATCCCTTCTAAATAGACAGTATACCATAGGTGCTAACAGACTCCAGATTTTTTTTCCTTCTGAGAGTGAACAATGGAATTGTTGTGAGGATGACCTATCAGAAACTCCAATACTATTCAAAGCTATAAATTGGGATCTAATCTGGAGTTCTGAAAGAAAAGGGATTATTTCAATTAAAGGATAACACATCTTGGTTTGTAAGTTATCACACAAAAAAATGTTTGGGTGGAAAGTTAAAATGAAGATGGATTATCAGGGTGTTTCTGCTGACAGATGTTCTTCCGTTAATGACAAGGATCATTTTCTGCTCTTTCCCATAATGGTCTAAATCACCTTCAAGTCTACTTTATAAAAATACTGAATACTTTAGAATAGGTTTCCCCCATTTCCACCAAGTATCCCCTATGGATTCATTCCTATAGAATAAGGCCGCTGTCTTTCTATCTGATGGCTCTTTTTCAGAGCCTCCATTCAAACGTTTGATTGTTCCTTTCGTAGTTTTAAACTTCATTTTAAGTTGTCCTTAAAATTCCTATCCTTACAGTCCCATATAAGCTTGGCTGACTGTCACAATGATTTCCCAAGAAACTTTCTGAAAGTAAGTGCAATTAGGATTGCAATCTAAATTATTCAAATGAACAGAAAGCAGGCTAAATGGACTATATTGTCATACTCTTTAAATAAGTCAAACTTGAATATTAATGGAAGACAATGAAGCCTCCTCTGTTGGAGGGATACTGGCTGAAGTCTTCCTCTATTTCTTTCTCACTACATTAACTAGTTTCAGAGACAGTTGTGTCATGGAAATAATGCTTTGCCATATCTTTCTAGCATGGGCTATTTCCTTACAGCCAAACTAAGTAGGATTATTAGGTTGTTGTTTTTTAACGTATTTATTGATGAGTTTTACATCCTGCTTTTCATTCAGAATTTGAGGTGTCATACAGTGTTTGTTTGTTTGTTTGCTTATTAATAAAATGTATTTGCTGCCCATCTTGTACCAGCAACTCTGGGTGACTTACAACATAAAAACATTGAAAAACATTAAAATCATCCATTGTAAAAAAAGATAACCACAGCAGATTAAAAGATAAAATCAAGGAGACAAAATAGCAAAGAAGGGAGCTGGACACACAGGAAGTGGGGAAGTGGTGTTGAATTTTCGCCAACCACTTCCAGTATTAACCTTCCACTTTGGGTCCCCAAGGTATCTGGCAGAGCCAGATCTTGAAGCTCTTTTGAAACATCAGGAGTGTGGGAGACAATCTCATCTTGGGGTAAGAGGTACCTGAGAGCAGAACCAAGGCAGAGAAGGCTCTTCTCCTGTGTCCCTTCCTCCATCCCCCCCCACAAGAATCATCCTATGAGATAGGTTGAGGGGGAAAAAGTGAATGGCCATAGTCACCCAATGAGCTGATTCTGACTGAGGGTAGCCTTGATACTCACCAATCTTAACCTAGCACATTACACATACTTTACATATATAATTAGATGCCTTTTATTTGTTTCAAAGATGCCATGGTGATAGTGAGTATTTAAGCAACCTTAAACACTCAAAGAGCCATTTGGACCCGTTTCCCATAGAAAAGAAAACACCGGGAGCCACAAAACCTGGACATGGTCAACTTGACATCACTCACTCCCATCCAGTCACATGACCCCTTAGCCATGCCTACCTAGCTGGTCATTAGGGCAGAGAACTGGTTGTTAAAAAACACCGGGAGCCACAAAACTCCTTTGACATCTAAAATGATGTCAAATGATCTCTCTCTCTCTCCCCTTCTCTCTGTATCTCCCCCCTCTCTCTGTCTTTTTCTCTCTCCCTCTCTCTGTATCTCTCTCTTCGCCTCTCTCCTCCTCTCCATGTGTCTCTCTCCCCCTCTCCCCCTCTCTCCCTCTCTCTCTGTAACTCTCTTTGTCCCTCTTCCCCTAGCTCCTCCTCTCTCTCTGTATCTTTCTCTCTCCCCCTCTCTATGTATTTCTCTCTTCCCCCTCCCCCCCTTTCCCCCCTCTCTCTGTATCTATCTCCTCCTCCCTCTCTCCCTCGCTCTCTCTCCCCCTCCATGTATAGCTCTCTCTCCTTCTCCTCTCTCCCTGCCTATCTCTCTCTGTGTGATTCTGATTCTCTGGCATCTCATCCAGGGGTCTCGCTGCCTGACAGACTGAAGCAGGAAATGGCGGGCAGCTACTTCCAGCTTTTGTTGGTGCTGGGCGCGCTGTGAGAGCAGCGGGCAGGCCATGAGGTGGAGGCCATGAGGTGTCAGGCAGGCTATGAGGTGCTCTTGCAGCACCTTGTGCTTCACAATGGGGGAGATGGGTCCCCTCTCCCAGGACCCATTATGACACGGAGTCACAATGCAAGCCTGCCCCACTCACCCCTACCAACAGGATGAGCGCAGTGGGCCTAGAGCAAGTCTCTTCTTTTCTCAGGTAAGGCAAGTAGTGACTGTGAGGAGAGGGGCGATGGGCGGGGCCAGCCAGTGGTGAAATCAGCCGGAACTGCTGAAAAACTTAATTACGGGTGGTGTGACAGAGCGCCACAAGAGAGGGGCGAAAGAGCCACATGTGGCTTGGGAGACGTGGGTTGCCAACATCTGATTTAGGCCAAGACTGCAAAGTGGGAAAAGGGATACTTCCACACTTTTCCATATTGTACACTCACAATAAAAGTAACCTACATTAGAGATACTAATGCATTCATAATTAATAGACCATTCTTCTTTGCTGGTTAATATTTACTTTTGTTAAAACCCACAATTAACAACATCTTCAGAAGGTCTTTAAGAGCTACCTGTGGACTTTTGTTGCCTAGAGTCATGTCTGAAAGAAAGAGGTAAAGGCAATACAGTGATGGAATATTTGTAGATCTGAAGCAGTGAGAAAGAAATAAAAGCCCAAAGACAGGGTAAGAACAGAAAGATCTGGAAAAATATATATAAATATATATATATATATATATATATATATATATGGAAAAAAACAGCTAGGAACAGAAGTATTGATTCATCCACTCATTAAGCCACAGTCTATTTTGATACTTAGTACATTATGGTTCACAATGATCTGTGGACATCTTGGGCAAAGGAAAGAATAACTGCCCAGTGAGTCCATGGGTGAAGAGGGATACCAGAGAATTAATTTCAAAGAAAATCATAGAAAAGTCATTAAAAGCCATCTTGTTACTCTCTGACTTTCTTCTAGAGCAGTGATGGCTAACCTTTTTGCCATTGCATCCCAAAAGCAGGGGGAGCACAGGGAGGTTGCCCACGTGTGTGCCCAAACCAATAATTCAATGCGCCCCGCCCCCGCCCACATGACCCCCCCTGCACCTCTGCTTTTAGCATGTGATGGCCTGGTGGGCCCGGTAGGCTTGTTTTTCACCCTCCAAAGGCTTTCTAGGAGCCTAAGGAGGGCAAAAACAGCCTCCCCCCCGGAGGCACTCCGGAGGCTTGAAACAGCCCATTTCCCAACTTCTGTGGGACCGAAAGGCCCAAAAATCAACTGGCCGGTGCACACATGCACACTGGAGCTGAGCTACGGCAATGCTCACGTGCCCACTGATATGGCTCCATGTGCCACCTGTGGCACCCATGCCATAGGTTCACCATCATGGTTCTAGAGGGTTTGGTTTCAAAATCAGAAGTAAAAATGGGGGAAAAAAGGGACAGAGAGAGCTAAAAAGGAAGAAGAATACAACAGGACTATCATTTGTTGGGGAACTCGCTAATTCTGTTATGAAGAATTAAGGATATAGCAAGTTACACATGAACCAACCACACCTAGAATCACAATAGGGCCTGACAAATCCCTAAAGAATATTTCAAAAGAACTTAAGCCTAAAATATGGAGTGCTGTGATTAAAAATTAGCCCAGAAAAGGATTGCCCTTAAAAAAAAACACTACTCCAACAAAACAAACATAAACATCTCTGCATTTTGAAATACTGTGAACTGGATATTAGGAAGTGGTTTTCAAAATTTCAGCTTGAAATTCACCTGCGGAGAGAAGAGGATACTTCTCTATGTTGAGTATTTTGATGTTCTTTCATGAAGCAAAAAAAAAAAAAAGAAGCCAATTGCCACATAGAGCTCCGTATGTCAGTGCTATCCACACCCAGCAATCTACTCTGTGGGATTTAATGCAACAGTTTTTCTGTCATGATTGCACCATATTCTAAAGGTGTATCTGAGTCAGCTGCTCCTGAGTTATAGCAAGCAGCCATAACAATGAAAGAGAGAATTTATTATGGTTTTTTTTTTTAACGAACAGATATTCTGATGATTAAAGTGCCACTTTATGAATATGGCAGGAGCCTGGCTCTGTATATGAGTGAAAAGCTGAGCACTGATAAAAAAGCAACAGAGGACATTCCTACTAACCCATGATGCTTTTGCAATGTGAAGTAAGAGAACGCAGAATATCCCTCGCCCCGCCCTTGCTGCTGGTTTTTCAGAAAGCATCCTTGTTTGTCAGAAGGTGGACTGGTTGAATGTTGACTTTGGCTCATTTGCACAACAATGGGTAGATAACCTATTTTGTTAAATCAAGCTCACAGTGGTGGGTTTCAAAATTTTCTACTACCGGTTCTGTGGTACTGGCTTGGTGGGCGTGGCTTGGTGGGCGTGGCAGGGGAAGGATACTGTAAAATCTCCATTCCCACCCCAATCCTGGGAAAGTTTACTGCAAAATCCCCATTTCCTCCTGATCAGCAGGGACTTGGGAGCCAGAGAATAGATGGGGGTGGGGCCAGTCAGAATTTTTACTAGCGGTTCTCCGAACTGCTCAGAATTTCTGCTACTGGTTCTCCAGAACTGGTCAGAACCTGCTGGAACCTACCTCTGAAGCCCCCCCCCCCCCAAAAAAAAGACATGGAAAGAAAGTAGCTGATACAGATGAGAATAGAAAGGGAATGAAATGCTGGAAGCATTATCAATGAAAGGATGACCACGCGGTAGATAATCAATAAAGTGGATTAATATCAGACCAATGAATAAAAGCAGAATAAGCAATAATTTCAGAATCTTGTAAAAAGTCTCAGATTCGGTTGTCCAAAAGACAAGCTATTGCTGCAAGAAATTCCCAGAAGTCTATCTTCCCTACA
>WNWU01000017.1:24136345-24155613 GCA_012654045.1 Ptyas mucosa | reverse complement strand
TTGCCCAACCTACTCTCCCCAGACATTGATGTGTATGGGTAATTGTACCATCTTAAATATTATCCTCCTAGCCTAGGGAGAGACAATAGCACTATTTATTGTTAGAGCTCAGGCTCAAATGCAGGCTGTCCCCATTAAATCCTGAGCCAACAGATTATATCCAAAGATGTGAGGGGGCAGGGTCTTTCACTCATAGAATATCTCTCCGGGTGGGACAAACATGGGTGGGCTCCAGTGGATTCTCTTGCCGGTTGAAAAAGGTTTAGCAGCTATTTTGTCTCTTAGGCCCAGCTTGGTTTATTTATTTCCATAGACAGTAAACAATGCTATTAATTCTAGAAGAAAAAGATAACATCTTGCAGACAATTGCCATGCTTTTCATGAAGTTCCCCAAAAGACAGCCTTTCTCAAAATATTTGTTATTCAGAGATTTCTGAGAATACAAAGGGGCTCAGATTGATAACACTAAATTTGAATATTTGATAACTCTGTCAATTATAAGTGGGGGAGAGATTCTGGAGTGTAGAGAAAGGAAAAATGGCCATGTCCTTTCCCTTTGCCTCAAGGCCCAAAATCCTTCTTCTCTTAGGATTCCTACTAAAAGCTGTTAAGTGTCTTAGCTACTTTTAAGTTTCTCTTTATTTCTTTACTACTTCATCTGCATCCTTAACCTTCTCCCTGAGTCATTTCCACCTTGTTTGTTTAAAACCCCTTACCTTAAAAAGTGGCTGCCATATTCACTGTGGCTTATTGGTGAGGGTGGCATCCACTTACGGATTTTGGGGGGCTTAATGTTATCTCTTGTCTTCATCCTTTATATCAGGATTGCTTTTCTTCAGTTGCATAATATGGGAAACCCATTTGTGTGGCTCGGAAAAACTGGAGCTTTCCTTGTTAAGGGCCAATGGAGAGGGGGGGATGGGGGGTGTCATTGTCCAAAAAGAAGCATTCAGAGACCTTTCATAAATGATGTTCTCTGGCTGAGATCAGTGGGACTACTACAGTGGCATAAGGGTACTTGGAGAATGAAAACTGTCTTGTGTAAAGGTAAAGGTTCCCCTCGCACATATGTGCTAGTCATTCCCAACTCTAGGGAGCGGTGCTCATCTCCGTTTCAAAGCCGAAGAGCCAGCACTGTCTGAAGACATCCCCGTGGTCATGTGGCTGGCATGACTAAATGCCAAAGATGCACGGAACGCTGTTACCTTCCCACCAAAGGTGGTCCCCTATTTTGCATTTTTTACATGCTTTCGAACTATTAGGTTGGCAGAAGCTGGGAGAAGTAACAGGAGCTCACCCCATTACGCGGCATTAGGGATTCAAACCGCTGAAATACCAACCTTTCAATCGACGAGCTCAGCATCTTAGCCACTGAGCCACCTGTCTCTTTCTCTTGTATTTCTGATAGGAAACTAAAGAACGTGGGATGGCATTGGGCCTCAGCAAGTCTAACTGGTTCAAGGATTCAGCTACCAATGGAGATATTTATCAATGGAGAACATACTGAAGAACTGGAGTCCCTGACAAGAGCCATATTAATAATGCTCCAGCTATACAAAGTTCACATTAGTTAAAGAAAAGGGCACCTTGTTACAGCTTGTTTTTCAAAGCAGCATGAGGGGATATGACTCAGTTAAAGACTTCTTGATAGCCTACCTAATTATAGCTTTGCACACCTAACACTATTATTACTTTTCCTGTGGTGGGGGGAAATCCTTCCTTTCTTCTTTTTAAAGCAACAAATTAAATATGAGTGCCACAATCCTCTGGTGGTCACTTCCCTCCTGCTGTTTGATCCCACATATGGAAAGCAATGCAAAATTAAGCTCTGCTTGAGTCGAGAGCAGGGGAAGACAATCAGGCAGGGGATATGCTCTCGGTTAACCTTGAACTTGCCTTCACTTCCCTTTGAAAACAAGCTGTCTCTGGGAAGACAAGGGTGGAAGTGAAGCACTTCGCAACATCAATATGATGTTATAAATGTCTCCAAACAGTGCAGCAGCTGAGAATTGTTGCAGACTCTGCAAAATATAAAAATCCACCGATGCCTTTTTAAAAAATTATTATTATGCTGATTTTAGAATCAATGTTGTTCTTACAGCTATGGTAGAAATGCATAATAATAATAATAATAATAATAATAATAATAATAATAATAATAATGTTACCACCAACAGCAAGTGCTGCCTCTGTAAGGAGAAAGATGAGACAGTTGACCACCTGATCAGTGGGTGCAGCAAAATTTCACAAACTGACTACTTACAACGCCATGACCGCGCTGCTAAGGTTATTCACTGGAAATTGTGCCAGAAGTTTGGATTTGAGTACAGCAAAAACCACTGGGAACATCAGGTTGAGAAAGTTTTGGAGAATGAGAAACTCAAGATCTTGTGGGACTTTAGGATTCAGACTGACAGGCACTTGGTCCACAACACACCTGATGTAACAATAGTTGAAAAGAAAAAAGTATGGTTCATTGACATTGCAATACCTCATGATGCACGGATTGAAGATAAACAGCAAGAAAAAATCATAAAGTACCGGGACTTGCAAATTGAAGTTGAGCGACTGTAGAAAAAGAAATTGTGTGTTCTCCCAATTGTAATTGGAGCCCTTGGAGCAATACCCAAAGGACTACCCCGCTATTTAGAAATCTTAAATTTACCGGAGTTGAACATTTTGACTCTACAAAAAACTACCTTACTTGGAACAGCTTACATCTTCCAACGATACCGTAACAGTTTCTAGGTCCTTGGTTAGGACTCGAGCTGCTGAGCTATTAACCAGCCTCAAAGGCTGTGAATTTCATTAAAGATTAAATAATAATAATAATAATAATAATAATAATAATAATAATAATAATAAACAACTGGGGGTAAAAGAGGAAGAGAAGGTACTTTTACCACCCTTTTCTCATGATGTGAATTAAATAATGGACTCAGAGGATTGATGACATTTTTAGATATGTTTCTCCAGTGGGTATATTGAATTTAGGAGTCTGCATTGCTTAGCATAAATTAAATTGTTGGGCTTCTTCTTTCTCCAAGTTTGGTTTAGCCAATCACTTCACTAACATGACCAATCTCCTTCCTATGACAGAGCAGCTACATCAGAAGTAGGCAACATGGCATCCATAGGCTCTGCTTCCCCCATCCCCCATATGACTATCTCAGTGTTCATCAGGTTTCCTATATCACTGGACTTTTGTTTTCTCAAAATAAAAAGAAAAAAATGTAGGAAGCTGGCAGGAATCTTTTCCATGCCTATCAATTACATGCTCTGCTCCTGGCTTATCTATTTTCTTGCCCGGGATAGGAACATTTCTTACTGTTAAGTGAAGGAAGCTGAAGCACAAAAGCAATTTAGGTTTATAATCAATGGGAGCTGAGACTTCCATGGCTCCTTAGCAAATTCATTCTAAGAATAGAACAATGGTGACAGATAAGGGAGAGGCTGAATCTGAACTCCAGGGTTTTCAGGTGGTTCCCATTCCTGCCCAATAGAGGGATCCTTACAATGGCTTTAACAATTATTATATGGTATCATTGTTTCTCATCAAGCCAGTGTGAGGTCTACAGGCATGTTGTTGATGTTAAGCAAATTTGGAACTGCTCTTCCCTTCCTTTTTAAAGAAAAAAATATTTCATTCATCTATTTAAAATATGAAAGAAAATGATCAAAAACATGGTGCTTTTTAAAAATTATTTTAAAAATAGAATTTAAAAAAGCATCAGAAGTAGAAGTAGACATCACGCTTACATGTAATTTATTTTTTAATTAAATTGTGTACAATAAACTAAATCAGGTGGGGCCTAATCAACTCCATAAGAGATGCCTGTAGGCATACTGATGCTATGCTGTGGAATCTCAATAAAAATGCTTTAAAGCATATAATAGATCCATGATGGTGAACCTATGGTACGCATGCCACAGGTGGCACATGTAGCCATACTGGTAGGCATGCAAGCTCACCTGTGGCATGCATGTGTGTGCTAGCCAGCTGATTTTCAGACCTTCTGGGCCCACCAGAAGTAGGGAAACAGGCTGTTTCCGGAGGACCTTGGAGGGTGGTGGGGAAGGCCTGTTTTTCTCTCTTCTCAGCTCCAGAGCCTTTCTAGGAGTCTAGGGAGGGCGAAAACAGCCTTCCCCACCCTCTCGGAGGCCCTCCGGGGACCAGAAACAGGCCCACCAGAAGTTGGCAAATGGGCCGTTTCTGGTCTCCGGAGGGCCTCTGGGGAGTGGGGTGGGGAAGGCCATTATCACCCTCCCCAGATTCCTAGAAATGCTCTGGAGGCTGGGGAGAGCAAAAAACGGGCCTACCGTACCATCAGGTGCCAGGAGTGGGGGAAGCAGGGGGTGGGTCACACGCGCATGCATGGGGGCAGGGCACATAGAATTATGAGTGTGGGCCCACGCATACGCACGCGTGATTCCCCCCCCCACTCCTGGCACGCGATGGCAAAAAGGTTAGCCATCACTTTAATAGATCATTTATTGATTGCCTTGTTGATAACTTGTCATCAGCTTTGCAGGTGACTTCTTGGAGCTGTCCACATATTTGCATTGGCAGCAGTACTGGGTTGAATCACCACTGACTTCTTGGATAGTTTTTCAACTTCTATGACTAGTCTACAGTGTTCAGTGGGGTGTGTGTGGCTGAGGTACCATTCATTCTAGGCATGGAACAGATAAGGCAGATTCTGAATCCAAACTCCCCAGTCTGGTGTCCAGCCCAGGTGTTAAGCCTAGGTCTTAAATGTGGTCTGATCCTACTTTGCTTTCTCAGATTAAATGAGGGTGAAGAAGTGTTATCATCTGCTCTGATGACATGATATTTAACGCAATTCCCTACAAGGTTTTGGTCTTAGCAGGGAATTTGCCTTGGTGGGGTTACAATGTTTGCTGCCTAATGAGATACGTGTGTCAGCAATGCTTAAGGAAAATAACACATTAGAATGTTGACATGATTGGCTGCTTTCTTTAATGTTGGCTAAATGTTGGGGAAAGTTTACTTGCTTTACTGCCAATATGGTCCCGCTTTACATAGTATTTGTGAAACCTGATCAGAACACATTTCCTAAAATGTCAAACAATGTAAGAAGAACAAATGATTAAGATATTTATTATTTATCTAAGCCAGGGGTCTCCAAACTTGGCAACTTTAAGACTTGTGGACTTCAACTCCTAGAGTTCCTCAGCCAGCTTTGCCAGCCAAGTTTGGAGACCCCCTGATCTAAGCATTTGCATTGATAAGTAACTGGAGTTTAAAAGGCTTGGAAAGGAGTTAGGAAGAAATGAATGAGAGTATTTTGGAAAGTATTGGATTAGCAAGTAACATTTCAAGGTTACTGAATCCATTTGTTAAAATAACATACGCTACTAGCAATACAAATGTAATTTTTTATTTTCTCAACTGCCAATTATTATTATTTTTTTTAAAAAAAGGGTTCATCTAGAATGAAAATAGAAAAATGCTTGCAATTTGTTTCTTTAGTTTAAGGAGGGTGAAATGGTTCCTCATTCAAGCAGTGCAATTTAAGAACTTTAAGATTGCATTCCAGGGGTGGGCTCTAACCAGCTTTACTACTGGTTCTCTTTGTGCACGCGCTTCATGCGCAATCGCCTCTTCAATGTGGTAGCTTCACCGCTACCGGCTCAGCCGAACTGGGCTGAACCGGGAGCAACCCACCACTGTTGCATTCTTAAGGAAGGAAACAGAAGATTGGCAGTAGGAGAAGCATCCTTTGGATTATGTAGAAGTGCCATCCATCTGTTGCTAGAGATTCCATGTGTATAGCTCACAGGCATGGTGGGAGAAACACTATCTGCTGTAGCTGATCTCTAGGGCAGGGATGTCAAACTCGCGTCGTGACAGCATCGTCACATGATGTATTGCGACTTCGACCCTTTCACTAAACCGGCTGTGGGCATGACCAGTGCATGACGCATCTGGCCCATGGACCATAAGTTTGACACCCCTGCTCTAGGAGTTATAGAGCAGTTTGGAGGCAGGGATGCTGCTCATACAGATCATTCAGGGCCATTAATCAAATATAGGCATTGTTTGTGACATGATAGCAATGTTCCAATATTTGAGAGACTGCTACAAAGAAGATGGGAGGTGGTGGTGTCAACCTATTTTTCAAAATACCAGAAGACAAAAACAAGAAACAATGGACTGAAACTAATCAAAGAGAGAAGCAATCTAGAACTAAGGAGAATTTTCCTAACAGTGAGAACATGGCATGCCTTCAGAAGTTGTGTGTGCTCCATCACTGGAGGCTTTTAAGAAAAGGCTGGTCAGCCACTTCTCTGAAATGATAAAGTGTCTCATGCATGAGCAGGGTGTTGGACTAGAAGACCTCCAAGGTCCCTTCTAACTTTATTGTTCTATATTCTCAAATGCAAACTTGAAATGAGTCCTGTAAAAGAGGGAAGGGCTTTGTGAAAATGTCTGTCCGTCCGTCCATCCATCCATCCATCCATCCATCCACCCATCTACCTACCTACCTATCTCTATCATCAGCTTTTTTTTTATAACAGTCTGCAGAATTTTTACCACATTGTGAACTAATCATTATACATTATGCAGATGACACTTCCAAACTTCTAATGCAACCATATAGAAAACAGAATTGTCACATGGAACAAAGAGAGGTTTTGCATAGCCCTAGGTTACTTCATCAGATTTTGCTGTTAATGTACACATTAAGACACACTAATTAAGACACATTAAGACTCGCATTATGTAAATGTGCATCGTGCATTGAATATTCAGTTATAGACAATTTGTATCCGTAATCCTGGTTACAGTAAATATCAAATGGTAAAAATGATTGATGATAATAATAATAATATAGCCCAGAGATCAATTTTCCAAGTAATGGTTAAAATACTGATAAATAGCCTTATACAAATGATGTGCCTTGTAGAATCTGAGATCTGGAACAAACTTTTGACTGTGCAAAGTGAACAGTGTCTTCATTTGAACTTGTTAGGGCTTCAGTTGCCTGCTTTCAAATTGCACGTTGTACTGGAAATACACGAAAGTGACTCCTCCTCCCTGCAGTTGCCCCAAATACCTCTAGTGGATCAATCAATCAATCAATCAATCAATCAATCAATCAGAATAGAGCTGGAAGGGACCTTGAAGGTCTTCTAGTCCAACCCCCGGCTCAAGCATCAGAGGGGAAGCGTTGTCTTTGTGCTGAAAGAAAAGTACTTGACCAACTAACCACTGTGAATTCTGTGGACCGTGGAACAATGTATTTTCAAGAAAGAGTTGAAGCAACAGTAGTTTATCAGCATGAGTCACCCCTTGCTGATATTCACTCTGATAGACATATTGATCATTGAATTCCAAAATGTAGCTATAGTGGGTCTGTTGCTGAGCATAGGCTGTGGATGGGGAGGTCGAAACAGCTAGAAACTAAAGGAAAGGAAAATATCCATGGGAGACATAAGTCCAACAGTCTGGGCATCATTGGATCAAATTCCCCAAAGCTTAAGTTCCTACATGTATTCCTATTTCAATCTGCCAAACAGCCAAACATTTATTATTTATTATTTATTTTTCACATTTTTGAACCATTGGGATGGGTTTGAGGCATGGTGGCCATAATGGTGCAATAATTAGCACATTGTAAGCCGCCCTGAGTCTCCGGAGAAGGGCGGCATATAAATCAAATTTTAAAAACAATTAGAATTCAGTATTGCAGGCTAATTCTGCTGACTGCCAGGAGTTCGATCCTGACAGGCTCAACGTTGACTCAGCCTTCCATCCTTTCGAGGCTGGTAAAATGCAGGCCCAGATTGTTGAGGGCAATATGCTGACTCTGTAAAAAGCTTAGAGAGGGCTGTAAGACACTGTGATATATAAGTCTAAGTCAGTGGTGAAATCCAATTTTTTTTACTACCAGTTCTGTAGGCATAGTTGGTGGGCGTGGCGTGGCTTGGTGGGCATGGCAGGGGAAGGATATTGCAAAATCCCCATTCCCTCCCCACTCTGGGGCCAGCCAGAGGTGGCATTTGCCAGTTCTCCGAACTGCTCAAAATTTCCTCTACTGGTTTTCCAGAACCTGTCAGAACCTGCTGGATTTCACCCCTGGTCTAAGTACTATTGTTATTGAACCACCCATCTCCCTCATAGAAGGAGTCCGGGTGGTGTACAATACAATGTTAAAATATAGAAATTATATATATAAAAATTATAAATTTAGAAGGAGGCAAGAATAATGAAACATTGTTACAATCAATTAAAAGCAGGGGGGGCTTTCAGGCCACTAGCCCCACAAGTGGGTCCTCCTCTGGACTCCCCACATGAGGCTGCAGTGCCATGTTTTGACTCCTTTTCAGAAGGCCAGAAGAATGGGGGGCTGACTCACCTCTGGGGAGAGAATATTCCACAGGATGGGCGCAATGGCAGAGAAGGGTCTCTTCATGGACTTTGGCAGTCAGTATACTTTAACTAATGGGGTCTGACTCAGAGTGGAATGGACTGAGGTAATGGGAGAAAGACAGTTCCATAGGTAGCCTGGCCCCATGATACACTTCGTGGGCCAGACAGAAAGCCATTTCAATTCAGTCCAGTCAGGAAAAGGCCCAGTGATGAAATTCAATTTTTTTTTTACTACCGGTTCTGTGGGCGTGTCTTGGTAGGCATGGTGTGGCTTGGTGGGCGTGGCTTGGTGGGCATGACAGGGGAACAATACTGCAAAATCCCCATTCCCTCCCCGCTCCTGGGGGAAGGATATTGCAAAAACTCCATTCCCACCCAATTCTGGGGCCAGCCAGAGATGGTATTTGCCTCTTCTCCAAACTACTCAAAATTTCCACTACCGGTTCTCCAGAACTTGTCAGAACCTGCTGGATTTCACCCGGAAATGGCCTCAAGATACTCCATCACCATCCAGTCCAAATATCTAAGCCTCTATCTCTTCGTAACATACTAAAATCTTGAGGGGTCCTTGGTGTTCTCTGAGGTTGGTTGTTTTCTTGCAGATGTTTCATTACACAAACTAGGCAACAACATCAGTGCAATGAAGTTGTTGAGTTGGCACTGATGTCTCCTAGTTTGGGTAATCAAATATCTGCAAGAAAGCAACCAACCTCAGAGAGCACCAAGGATCCTTCATTTCAACCTTGAGCTACAAATATTCTCCTTTATTGATACTAAACTCTTCCAACAAACTGCACCCATTCTAAACATACATACATAAACTTAGTGGCATCTTATAAAAATGATTTTTAAAATGTTCTTCTCAACCATATTTCAGTAGAGAACAACTTTCCATTGGCATCACCCCAATTCACCCTTCACAGCAGCTGCAAAACACTCACACGGACACATACACATAAACACACACATGTCCTTACATAAAAGCAATATAGTTCTGCCACTACTCCAATGTAGCAACAGCAGAACACAAATATCAAGTGATTGCTGCGTCCTCTTCCTCCTCCTGTCTCACTACATGACAGCTTTAAAAATAAAACAGCAAACACACAGACACCAATCATTTTGTGCTGTAAAAGATGAGTAATTAAATTCTACAATGCTGGTGGGTCATAGAAAAAAGCGAATGGTTTAGTGGAAATAGTCTTTTAGATGCTTTTATGAAGTGGGGATAATTATTTATTAGGATTATTATCCATTTTCTCCAATATGCAGATGATTTATTACTACTGAAGAGCCTGATTAAATAATGGTAAACCGAGGCTCTGTGGTTTTGTTTTTTTTTTCAAAAGCACATTGGAGTGGCTGTTTCAATCTTCTTAAAATCTTCAGGAGCTGTCTGCCGACAGCGTTTCTTGTAAGAGAGAAAGCTGTCTACTCCGGGTCTTAACCTCCCTGGGAGTTTGGGATGCTCGATTGAGTGACTGAAGGATCCAGCTGGATGCCAATCATTTGACCAGCCAATGGCAGCTTTGTCAGGCTGAGCATGGTGATACTTTTCAATTTGTTCCTCTGTTCCTCAAGCATTTTATAATGTAGCAGATAACTTGTTAGTCCTATTCCAGTTCTGGTCACATGGAAACTTATCTTTCTTTTCTTAGATTTCAGTGATAATACCTCCATTTCATTTAATCTTCAGTGGTTAACATGGAAATGGAAGATTGGATTTCTGGTGTCACCTGGTATGGTGTGTATAGATGGATAGATGGATGGATAGATAGATAGATAGATAGATAGATAGATAGATGATAGATAGATAGATAGATGATATAATTAAACTTTCCTTGATATGAAATGGAAATAGAAATAAAGACAATGGAAAAATGAGAAAAGAAAGAGAATAGAGGGGATAAAGCGAGGGAAGGGGAAAAAAGAAATTTAAAAAGCAGTGGCTTCCAATTTTTTTTTTTTTGGTGCAGTAAGATTCAAAATAAATTTATAATATCAACTTTTTAGTTATGCCAAATAATAACCACTATCATTTCTGTAACATTAGCTGACTTAATTTTCAAAACCCAAAAGTTTCATCCCCCCCCCCGTTTTTCACACAGAAAGTCCAGAAGTGATTTCCAAATAACCACAAAACTATTTACATTTTTGTCCCTAATTAATGCAGTCAGCTTCTCCATCTCTGCCAGTTCAATCTTTTTAATCTATTCTTCCATTGTTAAGGGGCCTAACACCCTTTTCTGGGCATATAGAATTTTTGCAGCCCTCAACCTGTATAGCAACAGAGTTCCACATTCTTTCTTTATCTAATAAGACAGATCAACTATGTAAACATTGTTTTGGGGTTGAAAATGACTTAAAATAACTAATATACAAAATAATATCAGAAAATGAAAACATAAATCTCTCTAGCTTTATTACAGGTAGTTTTCAATTCATAACCATAATTGGGACCGGAAATTTCATTGCTAGATGATACGGTCTTTAATTGAATTGTGCCTGATTTTACTATCATTTTGCCATGGTTGTTAAGCAAATCTGCCTCTCCCTCCCCCATTGACTTCACTTGTCAGAAGCCAACTGGAAAGGTTGCAAATGGTGATCTCATGACCAAGTGGACAACAACTTAAATATAAGACAGCAGTGTGCTGCAGCTGTTTAAAAAGCCAACATAGTCCTAGGCTGTGTTAATAGAGCAGTAGAATCAAGATTACATGAAGTATTAACACCAATTTATAACCCCTGGGTAAAACCACACTTGGAATATTGCATCCAGTTTTGGTCGCCACAATATAAAAAAGATGTTGATACTATAGAAAGAGTGCAGAGAAGAACAATAAAAATGATTAGTGGACTGGAGGATAAAACTTACAAAGAACAGCTGCAGGAATTGGGTATGTTTAGTCTAGTGAAAAGGAAGACCTGGGGTGACATGATATCAGTATTCCAATATTTGGGAGGCTGCCACAAAGAAATGTGGTCAGCCTATTCTCCAAAGCAACTGAAGGCAAGAAAAGAAGCAATGGATGGAAACTAATCAAGGACAGAACCAACTTAGAACTAAGGAGAAATTTCCTGATAGAACAATTAATCAGCGGATCTGCTTGCCTCCAGAAGTGGAGGTTTTTAAATTGAGATTGGACAACCATTTGTCTCAAATAATATTCAGGGGTTTCCTGCCTGAGCAGGAGGTTAGACTAGAAGACCTCCAAGGTTCCTTCCAACTCTGTTATTCTGTTATTCAGTTTGCCAAGTGCCCAAATTTTGATCAGGTGGCACACTGTGATGGTCATAAGTGTGAGGATTGGTTGTAAATCATTCACATTAAGTGAATGGCTGTAGGTTAAGGACTACCCCTACATAGATTCCCTCTTGCTTTGTTCCCCCTTCCTACTAGTAGCCTCAATGTCTTGCTTTTAATTTGCAATTCCTAGTCAGAGTTGTGTCAGTTTTATGTCACTTCACATTAGGTTTTGGATCTTCTTTTCTTTGTGCCATATTCCTCTTCTTTTCTCTCCTCCCCTCTTCTGTTTCTCCAGATAAAATGAGATTGACTTGGCTTATTCAAAAGAGTCTGGAGGTGATCGGAAACCACAAACAGGACATGAATCACTAACTAGGTGTTGTACAAAGTAACAGTCCTTTGATGATCAATTCACTCCAAGTGGTGGGAATCACAGTATTATTTCACTTTGAACAGGTTGGGTATCAGTGCAGTCTTCAAAGTTTTATAAAGTCAGTTAAGACAAATGGGAAGATAACAAAGAGAAGATCAGAAGGATCTTTAGTGGGACATATGTTGCGATGCAGATAGGATCCCTCATGAACTACTGGGATGGAAAAAAAGGATGGGTCATCAACAAAAGCAAACAACAACAAACCACATATGACTCCATTTCCTCTATTGAAATGAATAGGAAGGTCATGCTGTCATGAAAACTTAAGGAAAAAAGTCCTTTCTGCTTAGACACTAAGTAGGAAAGGGCACAGGCAGTTTCTCCATATAAATAAACCCCTTTTAACAAACAGGAGACAAAATACCATTACACACTCTGAGATAAATTGCCAATATCTTAGGTTGAATTTAATAGGGAGTCATGAAATGGAAAATGGCTTGTTGAAATGACTAAACTGATACGGAAAACACATGGCATAAACAAATAGAAATAATAACTGCAAGGAAAATAATAATGACAAGATAACTTGCTTTTGGCTGGAGAACAGCTTCAGACTAACAGCCCCATGCAAATCAAAAGCCGGATGTCATCTAGAGAACCATCTAGGAATTAGTGTTCTCTGAGGCAACTAATACAACTCTAAGCTAGATTAATTTGAGAATATCAAACACTGTCATCATTCCGAGATGTTATTTTTGGACCCCTGTAAAATCAGGCAGACAGCAGATTTGGGGGAGAAGTATTACATTGTCACAGTATGTACCACTTGACACTTGTCCAGCGTGCTATAAGCCCAAGTGAAATAATCTTTCTTACAGCCCCAAAGTGATACGTACATTTCCATGGCTCAGATCCAGACAATGGAGGATAAATAAATTGGTTGGGCATCCAGCAACAACCAATAAAAATCCTGAGCATTATGCAGCACAGCAGGCTACCGATAATCTGGGACAGAGATGGCCTCAAGTTGCTAATTATTGGAAAATGTTTCGTTTTCATTTCCCTTTTTGCATAATAGTTGTAAAAAAAAAAACCTCTCATAGTCTCCCCATCAGGTTTTCTTGATAACAATTGACAAATAGAAAACTCACAAAAACTGTCCCTAACATTTTGTTTTATTAGATGGAGTGGACAAACAATAATAACAAACTGTAACAACAACATACTTCTCAAAATCAAATAAAGATGTTATAACTTAGCCTAAGGACATAATTAACTTGTGAGTACTGAGATCTTTGATTGCATTCCTAGCATGATCTTAATTGGAAGTTTAAACTTGTAAAAAGACCCAGTGGTCTTTGGAAATAATTTGAAATGGTTGGCTGGCAAATCTTTTTGATACCTATCAAGAAGATTGTAGGCAAATAAATGCTTCTGGCTCTTGGTAGATACCAACTATTATAGTCCCAAGAAATACAGCAGCAGTGATAGAATAAAAATAAAGCAAGGTGCATTCATGAATGTGAAGAGGAAAGAATTCAACTTGCTTTTGGTATGTCTACAGCTTTCATTGCTGTTTCACACCAAAGATGTATTAGATGCCTTCATGTATTATTGTTGCCCAACTTTCATGTAAAATCCTTGTAGATGGTAGGACAGTGATGGCTAACCTTTTCCAGACTGAGTGCTCAAAGCATGCGTATGTGTGAATGCACGTGCGTGTGCCTGAACCCCCAAAATGCAATGTGCCTGCACCCCCATGCACATGCTCTGCCCCCTGTGCACGCACACATGGTCCCCCACACGTGGTCCGCCCTCCGTGCATGTGCAGCAGAGACCCGAAGACCAGCTGGCTGGCGGGAGGCATGCGTGACGGAGCTGAACTGGGGTGATGGCTCATGTGCCATCAGAGAGGGTGCTGCATGCCACCTCTGGCATGCGTGACATAGGTTCACCATCGCGGTGGTAGGATTTTCCCAAATAATGCCTAGTATATTTTATGCTTAGTTTTTAACTTCAGGAAATAAAGTAGATCCCCACCATGCAAGGTGATGGAACATAGCATTTGAAGGAGCACTTTCCAAAGCATGCCGTCATGAACAAAGTTTCTCTCTTAAAGCAGCTGTGGTCCTGAAAGTCTCAGCATGGATGTTCCAAAGTTCTTCCCAGGAGTTTGTGCCACTCATATTCATGCATAGATAAAATTTCTACTAGGAGTTCCAGCAAAGTGAAGTGGCGATGTGTGTACCACACATAAGATGTCCTGGGGAACAGTTGTACCAAGCCTTCTAGACAAGAGGGTTAACTCAGTGTTACAAAGAGAGATGCTTTATTCAGTTCAATGTGCTGCATAAAGTACTTGCTTAAAGCTTGGCACAGCGTTATGCAAGAGCTTCTGTTGAATACTAAATGTTATCTTTAATTATGCATATTCCAAAGATTCATCTTTTGAAAATAACTAAAGTTCAACCGAATATGTAGAACATCAGATGGCTAAAAGAAACTTGCATGCATCATACTGTTCTCTGAGATGCCATGAGGTAAATGAAGTAGACTCCTGTTTTAGATGGTGTTTCAACTGAAGGGAATGTCACTTTTCCCTCCTCTGATTCCGAAATCAGTAGAAGAACCCATAATGGGTTTATTTTTTTCAAAACAGAAATTATCCTGGCATAAGTTGGCATGGAGCCATCAAGTGCACTAATGACTAATGAAGCCAAGAATCAAATAATTCTTGGCTTCAAAACCCGAGTCTAAAAATGTATTAGCAAGAAAAAGTTGCATATAAACTCTGTACAAAATGTGTATGTTAGAGAAAGCTGCAAAAACAAAACAAAATAAATCACTGTCCACAAACAGTGTTTTATAGAATTCGTAGAAGAAAACTAATCTTCCCATATATATGATATTGGCACGATCTATCCATAAGCCTGTTCTATATATCCCTATTTCACCTGATGGATGGATGGAAACTAACCAAGGAGAGAAGCAACCTAGAACTAAGGAGAAAATTCCTAACAGTGAAAACAATTAACCAGTGGAACAAATTGCCTTCAGAAATTATGGTTGCTCCATCACTGAAAGCTTTTAAGAAAATACTGGACAGCATCTATCAGAAATAGTATAGGTCTCCTATGAGAGCGGGGGTTGGACTAGATGATGTCCAAGGTCCCTTCCAACTCTGTTACTTACAAATGTCATAATGTTATCTTTCCTTGAGAATGGTAAGAAAGCACAAGAAAAATATTTGAGCCGAGGTGGCGCAGTGGTTAGAGTGCAGTACTGCAGCTACTTCAGCTGACTGCTAGTTCAGCAGATCAAATCTCACCGGCTCAAAGTTGACTCAGCTTTCCATCCTTCTGAGGTGGGTAAAATGAGGACCCAGATTGTTGGGGGCAATATGCTAATGCTAATGCAATATGCTATTACGCAATATGCTATATGCTAACTTTGTAAACTGCTTAGAGAGGGCTGTAAAGCACTATGGAGTGGTATAGAAGTCTAACAAATAAATAAATAAATACTGACTCCATGGGAAGACTCTTATATTCTCCTCTGTCAAATGTACACCTCTCCACTCATCTGTGAGCCAGCTAAAAACTAAACTGACATGCATTTTGCTGTTTCCCTCACAATTTCGCATTGTCTCAATTCTGCTTTGCAGCTGGCGAATGGTACCTTTCCCCCCCTCACGCATAAAAGGCTGCTCCACTTTTCAGTGTCACCATCCTGAGGGAAAATCACTTGCGAATGATAGTATTTTTCTGATGGGTGATGATTTTGACTGATGATTAAAGTCATCGGTTTAGCCATATCTCAGAAGATGACCTTGCCCCTCCCCAGCCTCCCAAGTATCAGCTGCCTAGGCTGGAAGAGATGCAGTGGTGGGATTCAACCAGTTCGCACCACTTCGGGAGAACCGGTTGTTAATTTTCTGAACAGTTTGGCAAACTGGTTGTTGGAAGAAATCATTAGGGCACAGAACTGGTTGTTAAATTACTTGAATCACACCACTGAAGAGATGGCAGACAAGGGGAAGAGTGGCTCTTTGTAGCTGATTCTGCAAGCTGATGCCTGACTTGGAGAGCTGAATCAAGCTAAATAGTGGCCGCCTTAAACAAGAGCTGCAGGACTGAGGGAATTCCATTAGCCAGCTCTTTTTGTCTGCCACTTCACATACAAACCAGCCTCAGTACTTGTTGACTGCCACCCAGAAAGTTTTTGAATGTGAGTTAAGTATTCTTCCAGAAGAGGGCTAAACCCACTCTCTTCTGAACACAATATATGGGATAGTTGTACCAGGAAGTGGCAGATACAGCTGGTTTGACTAACTCTTTCCATGACTCTGAGCCAACTTCCACTTTAAAGTTGGCTCAGAATTGATGCTCTAAGCAGCTGATGGCTTGGGAGAGTTGCATGAAGTAGCTTTCTCTCCCTCCCTCTCTGCCTCCCTCCCTCCCCCCCTCTCTCTCCTATTTCACTGTACCATCAGCTGACCATTGCCTGTCAGCTGTCACTCAGGCTGTATCTGAACATGGGTCTAGCGTTATTCCAGAAGAGGGTTGTCATCAGCCCAAGTTGTTCTGTTAACAAATGGTCAATGAAACACATCAGATTGTACCCTAGTAAATCTATTGTGGCTTGTTGACAGTTTAAAAGGGAAAATATTACTTGACATAGCTAAGGACATCTTAAACCTGCCTGAAATGTGGGCTGGGGAGAAGATGACAACAATATTGTGGGAACATAGCAGATAAAAGCATTTACTAGGACATGTTTGCACTAGATCAAGGGAGAGAAAGACTCAATAATGAACTTTTTTTTCCATTTCAATGCTCCTTTTTAATTGAATTTTTCGAAATACATAAACAAAAACAAAAACAACCAAAAAAACCCATAAATAAACATCACCCAGTGTATAATACAAAAACAAGGGAAAGAGAGGAGTTCATATCTTTGTTGTCAGTTCCTCCAAAAGTCTCTTTGAGTAGGTACTGGTGTCGTCTCTTCCAAATGTTCAATTGCACTGTCCACAAACAGTTGCCAGATCTTCCAGAATGAGTTTTCCTTTATTAAACCTTTCCTGAATTTTAACTCACATGTTAACTTATCATTAAGGGCAAATTTCCAAATTTCTTTATACCATTCGGCCAAAAATAATGAACTTTTAATTGTAAGTCTTACTGATATCTAATGCAGGTAAATGTATTCTTTATATTTCAGGTAGTTCTCAATTTACAACGGTTTGTTGAATCACCATTCAGAGTTACAACACCACAGGAAAAAAGTGGATTATAATCAGTTTTCACACTTCTGATTGTTGCAGCATCCCCACAGTCACATAATCAAACTTCTGCTGCTTGGCAACAGGCACTTTTTTACATGTCTCGTGGTCTTGGGATTGTCATTTGCAACAATGATGAAATTCAGATTTTTTTACTACTGGTTCTGTGGGCATGGCTTGGTGGGCGTGGCAGGGGAAGGATACTGCAAAATCTCCATTCTCACCCTACTCTGGGGCCAGCCAGAGGTAGTATTTGCCGGTTCTCCGAACTACTCAAAATTTCCGCTACCGATACTCCAGAACCTGTCATAACCTGTTGAATAGCACCCCTGATTTGCAACCATCTTAGGGAGCTTTTGACAAGCAAAGTCAATGGGAGAAGGTAGATCCATTTAATGGCCCTGTGATTCACTTAACAACTGTATTGATTGGCTTAACAACCATGGTACAAAAGGTCATCAAACGGGGAATGACTTACTGAGCAACTGTCTTGCTTAGCAATAAAAATTTTGAGCTCAACTGTGGTCAAAAAAGGTCAAGAAAGTATTCACCATTCTTCTTTCAAAACTTGTGCCAGGTTAGTTCTTGCACTCTTTCTCTTTAAATGCCAAACTCTTGGCTTTCAATTAAACACTTTCATTCCAGTGACAATATTGGGGCCACTTCTTGTATATGATTTACACTCCTGAAACCATATGGCAGCAGTAGTCATTTTGCAGCAAAAAGTTTCACGCTCGCCTTTCCCTCTCTCAAGATTTTCTGAATTTTTAGCCACGGATTTTTCTTTTCTTTTCTGCTTTTCTGAAAGCCTAAAAAAAGAACAAACAGTGAACTTCATGAATGTAGGGGAAGGGGGAGTGTACTGTCTTTTTACTGCTCCCTGTAATTGAAGAGGAAATAATAGCTAGACAAATAAATTGGCAGCAAATACAGTGTAGTGGGTGTTCTGAGATGCCAGCTACAATACCTTGCCTCAATATAACTCACTCTTTAAGTCTTTTTTTATTTCTCTCTTCCTTATATTATAAGAACCAAAGCAAACTATTCGTAGTAAATCCTGAAATGAATACAAGTAAACCAAACCAAAACAAGCACATTGGTATTTATTCCTTGCCAGTTCTTCCTCTCTTTTGTAGTAGGGAAAGCAACTTGGTGCTCTCCAACTGTTGGAAAGCTCCTCTCTCATCAATCCTCAGATACCGTGATGAAAAGCAACAGATTCTAGGAGTTACAGTCCAAACATTTTGCCCCACCACTAGATAATCTTCCCATGATTTAGTGCAATTCATCCCACTTGCCATGAGACAGTGATTGTGTTATTTTTTTAAAAGGGAATTATGGATCAGAATCAGGGGTGAAATGCTCCCGGTTCGGACCAGTTCAGCCAAACCGGTAGCGATGGCAGCCGGTGGTTTAGAGAACCAGTAGTGATGGTGGCGCGAGGCTCTGCCCACCTGCCCAGTCATCGCTACTTCCTGGTTTTAACCAGGAAGTAACCTGTTTTTTACCCTCTGTGCATGTGCAGAAGGGTTTGTGCATGTGCAAAGGGACCGTGCATGCACGCAGCGCGTGCACTTCCAAACCAGTTGGGAAGGTAAATAGATTTCACCCCTGGTCAGAATTCCACTTTGTATCCATTGAAGAGTAGGCAGTTCTATATAGCTCCCTGTTTCTTATGTCAGAAGCTCAGAAAATCTATATCCACTGAAACCTTTGCTCCATCTAGCAGAGGACCAGTGTCAGTGGTTTTCTGGGTTTCAAACTTCCTCAACTCTTCTTGGTGTTACCATGGATTGACCTTTCACATGCAAACAAAGAGATCTTGATCTACATTTTCTGAGTGCTCGCTGGGAATAATAAGATGAAGCAGAAGAAGCAGTTTTTAAAAGAATATTTATTAGATGTTGCCTTTGAAGAATAATAATAATAATAATAATAATAATAATAATAATAATAATAATAA
>WNWU01000017.1:24113929-24136335 GCA_012654045.1 Ptyas mucosa | reverse complement strand
AATAATAATAATAATAATAATAATAATAATAATAATAATAATAATAATAATAATAATTTTATTTCTATACCGCCCTTCTCCCGAAGGACTCAGGGCGGTGTACAGCCTATTAAAAGCACAAGACAGACATCAATTAAAATAATTTAAAAATTTTAAATAATTTTGGCTCACTTTAAAACCCCAAAATTTAAAACACCCAATTAAAATTACGTTGATAGCCCAGCCTGACGGAACAACAGGGTCTTAAGGGCACAGCGAAACACCCGGAGGTCGGAGATCTTATGCATTTCTGGGGGCAGTTCATTCCACAGGGCTGGGGCTCCCACAGAGAAGGCCCTCCCCCTGGGTGTCACCAGCCGACATAACTTGGCCGATGGCACCCTGAGGAGCCCCTCTCTGTGGGAGCGAACTGGCCGGTGGGAGGCTATTGGTGGCAGAAGGCGGTCTCGAAGGTACCCGGGTCCTATGCCATGGAGCGCTTTAAAGGTGGTGACCAACACCTTGAATCACACCCGGAAGACCACTGGGAGCCAGTGCAGCTCGCGCAGGAGGGGTGTCACGTGGGCACATCGGGTTGCGCCCATAACCACCCATGCGGCCGCATTCTGGACCAGTTGGAGCCTCTGAGTGCTCTTCAAGGGGAGCCCCATGTAGACAGCATTACAATAGTCCAACCGGGAAGTGACAAGGGCGTGAGTGACCGTGCGCACAGCGTCCCAATCCAGAAAGGGCTGCAACTGGCGAATCAAGCGGACCTGATAAAAGGCCCCCCTGGCCACGGCTGTCATATGCTCTTCTAAAGACAGCCGTGTGTCCAGGAGGACACCCAGATTGCGAGCCCTCTCTGTAGGGGGCAGTAACCCAAAGCCAGGAGTGAAATCCAGCAGGTTCTGGAGAACCGGTAGTAGAAATTTTGAACAGTTCGGAGAAACAGTAGTGGAAATTTTGAGCAGTTCAGAGAAATGGTAGCGGAAATTTTGAGTAGTTTGGAGAACTGGAAAATACCACCTCTGGCTGGCCCCAGGAGTGGGGAGGGAATGGGGATTTTGCAGTATCCTTTCCCTGCCATGCCCACCAAGCCACGCCCATCAAATCACACCATGCCCACCAAGCCAAACCTGCAGAACCAGTAGTAAAAAAAATTGGATTTCACCACTGCCCAAAACCTATTAATGAAATAAACAAGTTTTTAATAATGGAAGACTGCTGATAGGGATGGAACTGGGGGAGGAAGAAGAAGGCTAACCAGAGATGAAGATGATGGGATGAGTCAAAAGTCCAACTCCCAAGAAGTTCTTATTTTTCTCAGATCATTCCATAAAGAAGTGACATGTGAATAATCATCGTATCTACTAAACGTGGAATTCATCTCATTATCTTTTTTTTAGTCTGTTCATCTATTCCATTTGTCCAGCCATCCATTTATCTTTTAGTGACACTCAGTTCAATCTATAATCATCCCATACATTAAAAAAATAGCATGAGACAAATCATTAGATTTGGTAATGTATGGAAATCAATCTATAAAAATAGATTCTGTGAAATTTTGATTCAACAAAACTTTGACCACTGCTCTCCATCCATGTAAATTCACAAATTAAAGCAGGGGCCTGTTTCAAAGCAGTAAATAGAATCAGATGGATTTGAAGCTCATCTTAGTTTTCAAAGCAATTTGTAGAACCTTGTCTTGCAACTTCATTTCCCTTCATGGGGAACGCTGAAGGACATTGGCTGGTCTGAAGAAGTCTTTGACATTCAAATGAGTAACCAGACAATAAAATATTGCATTGAATTTGTTATCTATCAGGGCCTTTTCAAGGTGACAGGGTCACACTGCATCACTTTCCCTTTCTTAATTTCATGAGTAGAGTCTGCCACAAGGCTTAGCTTTGCTCTCTAGTGCTAATGGAATGTTAGACTTCTAGGTTCTGCCAACACAACTGGGAGATAGCTCAGTTCCAGCACTCTGAATATGGTTTGAGCAGTGCATGCATTCTTAAATCCACCAACCTTGCTTTTAAAATTTCATAGCGGACAAGTCTTAAGTCTCTCAAGAATGAACACAGTGTCACAGGGACCAGCATAACCATTCATTGTTTGTAGGAATAAGGAATAGCAAGTCTATTTTATTTTATATTTTATATAAATAATGCATATTTTATATAAATGTAAAATATAAAATAAAATAGACTTGCCATTCCTTATTCCTACAAACAATGAATGGTTATGCTGGTCCCTGTAAGTGGGACACTTGTATCTTGTTTCTTGTACCTTATATTTTGATCCAACACAAATTCTTTTTAGACAATTTAAAGACTGCTTGTCTATCCTTTTCCTAGGGTTCTGTTGGCAGAATATTTCAAAAATTTATCACAGTGAAACCCTAGCTTAAACTTAACATGTGTAATGTCCCCTAAGAATTATAGCATCTTATTCTGCCAAAACCAGTCCCATTTTCTTCTCATTCTGCCAAAAAATGAAGCAATCACAGGTTTTTTTTAATGATTCCCAATTAAAGCATCCAGATGTATATTTTTTTTGAATTGAATCTTGAAGTGTCTTAGATCAAATTGGTTTGTCCTCAAATCTCTTCTTTCAATCTCAAATCTCAAATATAAATATAAAATATAAAATAAAATAGACTTGCCATTCCTTATTCCTACAAACAATGAATGATTATACTTGTCCCTGTAAGTGGGACACTTGTATCTTGTTTCTTGTTTCTTGTACCTTATATTTTATATTATTTTATATTATTATATATTATTATATATTATTTTGTATTATTTTGTATTATTTTACATTTTACATTTTACATTTTACATTTTACATTTTACATTTTACATTTTACATTTTACATTTTACATTTTACATTTTACATTTTACATTTTACATTTTACATTTATTAAATTTGTTTGCCGCCCATCTCACCATGGGATGACTCAGGGCAGCTTTGAATACAATATGTCCTGTGCCAATTTCTTTTTCTATGGCCTACCTATTTCTATAGCATCCTATCTCACTATGCCAGGTTACTTCTTCTGCCTTTGCTAATTAACTGAGAATTTTCCTAACAAATGACAACTCCTGCCACTGATGAAGGGGTCCTTCTCAAGAGGAGAAAAGCTTGCCTACTCCCCCCCCCCCCAAATCTAGTGTTCAGAGGGAGCAATGTATTTCACCCCACAAGGAAGTGTCACTGCTCATTTTTTCAGTGTGATGCCAAATATGGCAGTGCAGGAAAGGAAGTAGACAGGACTTGCTTTTTTAACAGCTTTTGAAAGAATGATAATTATGACCCCAATAAATATTATTATGGATGCGATACTTGATGCAATGATCCAACACAAATTCTTTTTAGACAATTTAAAGACTGCTCGTCTGTCCTTTTCCTAGGGATCTGTTGGCAGAATTTTTTGAAAAATTTATCACAGTGAAACCCTAGCTTAAACTTAACATGTGTAATGTCCCCTAAGAATTATGCCATCTTATTCTGCCAGAATCAGTCCCATTTTCTTCTCATTCTGCCAAAAAATGAAGCAATCGCAGGTTTTTTTAAATGATTCCCAATTAAAGCATCCAGATGTATATTTTTTTGAATTGAATCTTGAAGTGTCTTAGATCAAATTGGTTCGTCCTCAAATCTCTTCTTTCGATCTCAAATTACCAAATCAGATTGAATCAAGACTGATTTGCGAACCAAAAGCTAGCTAATTCATGCATGAAAAATAAAAGATCTTTTTGGACTTAATACATTTATGGGCTTTGACGTTAATTAATTGATTCTTTTGATTTTAAAATCTTTTTGACTTAATGAATTTATGGACTTTGCTTTTTCAGTAATTTGGGATGATACATTTGGTAATCAATGGGGTAGATCTAATAGAATCTTACAACTTCAAAGGAAAGGATACCACATAATCTGAAGGTCTGCAATCACCAACCATTAGAAATTTCAAGTTGGTTTTTTGAATAAGTTGATATGGACACTTACTTTCTTATAATGAAGTCATTTTCAAAGAACTCATGAATTAATGACTTAATGAGTCTGTTTCAAAATTACTGAGATACAAATTTGTACCAAACTCACTCTCCAAGGACCATTAAAATGCTCTTGATCAATTGAGAGGAATTAGTGTTTCCCTGACCAGTGCACTACAATTCCATTTTCTCTTTTCTTTCCCTGTGAAACCAAAGAGAAAGCGAATAAAAGGACAAGAAAACTTCCAGTCAAAGAAACACTTGCATTCCATAAATAAAAGAAGCAGATTCTGCACTATTTCTGAATGAAATATTGGCAAGCATCGTCACTTGAGGTTTATTTCCTACTTGGGGCCATTTTTCTCATTAAGCTCCATGAAAAATGGTTCTCTTGGAAATACCTTCAATTAATTCTTAGTCCAGTCTTCTGATTTTGATCAAGAAAGAATAATTGAATCTGCCTGAATCAAAAGCAGCAAGGGTAACAATTCATTTTCTACAGTATGTTTCTCCCCTCACATTGATATCAACTAAAGAGGTCAGCAATCAGTCTGTGGGCCAGTGGTGGTATTCAACCGGTTCTATCCAGTTCAAGCAAACCGGTAGTGGCGGTGTTGGGAGGCTCCGCCCACCCACCCAGATGTCATCATGTCCCATTTTTGACACTCTGCACATGTGTGGAAGGTCACATTTGTGAACCAGTAATGAAGGTAAGTGAATACCACCCCTGCTATGGGCATCAGGGTACCCTCAGGTGCACTCCCAAAAATTCTTTATTTATTTCAAGTATTTATAAAGCTACCCAGTTCAAACAATGCGATTCTGAGCAGTGTACAATGAAACTAAGTGATTCAGCAAAAGTAATAACTCTGTATTGTAAAAAATAACTGAATTAAAAAAAAACCGGTAAATGAACAAGACAATTAAAACAACCAAAAGAGGACTCTGCTCAACTGAACTCAAAGGTCTGGGCGCAGGGGTGTCAAAAGCTCCTCAAAGGCAAAAAACGTCGCAATACGTCATGTGACATCAACATGATGCAGTGAGTTTGACCCCGTGGTCTAAGTGGAAAGCCAGGTCTTCTCTGTTTTCCTAAAGGCATGCAGAATTGATGCCTGTCATATATCACATTAATGCATGATTTTAATATCTTTGTTCTAACACCGTTTTTAACTTTTTACTGTAAACTTCCAAGAGACTTTGATAGGCAGAAGTGTAGATGGATGGATGGATGGATGGATATAGATGATATCCATCTATCCATCCATCCATATCTATCTATCTATCTATCTATCTATCTATCTATCTATCTATCCATCCATCCATCCATCCATCCATCTATCTATCTATCTATCTATCTATCTATCATCTACCTACCTACCTACCTACCTACCTCTAGATTGGCAGGCAGGTAGGTAGGCATGCAGATTTATGTGGAAAGAGACTCTTTAAGACCACCTTCTTGAAATTAACATTGCCATTCCAGATATGTTTCCAATGTATTTCTTCATTCCTGCTACACTTTATGAAAAAAAAGTTGTACACCCTTGTTTGATTTTCTATGTTTTTCATAATATAATTAGCACAAATATACGTGTGTGTGTGTGTGTGTGTGTGTGTGTGTGTGTGATAAATTCTTGTCCATTCTAGAGAACAAAGATTTAAATATTCAGTACCAGCATTTATCAGGTTGCTGGGGAGAGTTGAAACCAGGTAATGGTTTATGTGAAAGGCTGCAAGATCTACAAGAAAAAAATGGAAATATGACAGCCTTGGACAATGCTATATTTTTGGGCTGTAGTGGAGTCATAAACCATCTGAGCATTTGTTTTTATAGCTTCTTTTGGATGCCAACATCCCCCAAAATATATGTAAGCCTTGACATTCGTAAACATCTTCTCTTTAAAATTCCATTTAAAATACTTTCTGATTCATTAAAAGGTATTTTCTCCATCATTTCAAAGGAAAAAAAGAAAGAAAAAGAAAGCCAGCAGAAGCAGAAACAACTCCTCACTAATATTTCCAAGAATGTGGATTAATTTGTTACACATTACAAGTCAAAGCAATGGAAATTGGGTTTTTTTATATTAAAAAAATTAATATTTTACAACCTGCTGTGTCTGCTGGGCAATAAATCAGTTCCTCACAATTACTTATTTGTAAGCCAGCATGTTAGTTCCAAAAGCTATGGAGCCAGTCTTGCTATACTTGAAACACAGGCAGAGTTCAGGTCAAATCAATTTGAGCCACAGTAATTAAGAACAAGATTGAAGATTTTTTGTCACCTACCTAGCAAGCATCTGCAGCCAGCTGAGAGACAGGATCCAATTCAGGGAGGCAGATGAACATAATCAGAAAAGAAAGGCAAGTGGTCCATGTGCATAGAGCCCATCTGGTTTTTTAAAAAAGGGGGAAAGAAGAAAGGAAGGCAGATTTGTTATTGAGAAACTGTCTTTGAACTGGATGGTGCCTCCTTCAGTTTTGATCTCAATTTAATGCAAATCTTCTAAAAAAAGAAAAATTCTTCCGTGCAATTGTTGCTTTATGCACAGCACAGTCATTTTAATCTTCCCATCTATCTGAACAAGATAATAGCGCAGCAATATCCAATCCAGACAGGTAGGTCTACCATTAGACTGAAAAGAATATTAGTACAGGTAATACTCAAGTTACGACAGTTCACTTAGCAATCGTTCAAAGTTACGACATAATGCCTCCCCCAAGTCCTAAAGTTATGAATGTTGCAGCACTATGGCAGTCATTCACACTTACTAATGACCACAGAGGCACTGCAACATTTGCCCTGTCTATTCCCCCCACCCAACCACCAGGTCACATTCTCCACAGGCCACAGGTACTGGGCCTGTGGAGAATCACTTACCTTGTGATGATCTAGCAAGCAATTGGTTCCTTTGCCTGCTTCAATGCATTTGTGGAGAACAGAGGCCTAAAGTAGTGGGAGATCAAAGAAGATCAGTAGGGTGAGATCTCGTGCTACTGATCTCGTGTGATCTCACACTACAGTATTTTAGGCCTCTGTTCTCTGCGAACCAAGGCCTGCACCAGATCCAGATGAAGAGCATTTCTAAGGCGACAAGACTTTGGGGCCATGAAATCTTGTGTGAGATCATGGCTGCCAGAAGCTTCCAGTCTCGGTGCAAAAAGGATTTGCAAGCCAATGAGAGGCTTGAAGTAATACAATTTCACTGCCCCACAGTCTCATCAGTTTGTAAACGCTTTTCACAGCGAGACTGCAAGCAGGCAAAGAAACTGCAGCAGAGAGGCTGGAGAGGAGACAGCTCACTAGATCTTCATAAGGTAAGTGACCCATCATGGCAGGATGGGGGGAGAGCAATTGTGGGGACCCCAGTGGAGGGAGCATGTGGTATCTCAATGTGTTGTGGGAGGCCTTGGGTGGTCTGAAGCAGGTGGCCTGTTCTATCATTAGACACCCCCCCATAGCCTTCCCCACCTTGAGATACCTTAAGTGCACTTCACATTTGATTAGCAAATGCATGGGCAAAAGCAGGGAGTGATCACAATAATTTTACATGATTCACTCCAACAAATCCATGGATTATGAATGTAATTGGCAGACTTCATTATGTTCATAACTCAAGGAATACTTGTGTTGACAAATATGGACCTTGTTCTTGTTCTATGGTTAGACAAAATGAAGCAAATGCTGGGAAGCAGGGAACCTCCACAAAGGGTCAAAGACAATGCTGCTTGCTCTGCACCATATAAAATATCTTGTAGCTTTTGTGAACAATGGAGAAAAGTGTCCTGATGTGGGAGTACGACTAGATGATGGTGATGATGATATCCATTCAGTCATATCCTACTCTTGGTGATTCTATGGGCCAGATCTCTCCACATCTTCTAATCTTGCACTACTTCTTTGAATTGTTCTATGCTCTGACTGGTGTCAGCTTTGATCGTGTCCAGCTACGGTGTTCTTTGATGGCTTGGTTTTCTTTTACCCCCTAACTCTTCCAAACCTCAATTGCTTTCTCCAGTGAATTCCCCCCACATGACATGATATGACTGAAATTTGGGGAAGCTTTGGGGAGCCAGCAAAATTGAAGAAACTGACCACCACAAATGCATATTTGCCACAGACAAGATTACCTGGGTTATTTTATGTCAGGTTGGATTCTGATCATATTAAGTGAATAATGGGCCTTTGGTAAGTATTCCCTTGACAGATGGATATGATTTGGGACTTATATCATGTATTGTGGTATATGCTTGTACCAATCCTATTGCTGTGTGGCTGAATTTCAAAATGAAATTCTGATCTAGTGACTGACTCACCCTCTTTCCTGCCATACTTCAATTACTGCATCTTTGTGAAATGTCCTGTATGATGAAGAAAAAATGGCCTATTTAGTTTTAGTGTTGGTGGTATTGCATCAGTATCTGGAGGTGATCTAATGAGGTTTGAAAAATGGGAGACTCGAGACAGACAACGGAGAAATAATGCTTCACATAGTATACCATAGAGTTTGCTGCTCTAGTCCCTAACTTTAAAAAAAATTCCCAGTATAGTAGAGACATTATTAAAGAGTAAAGATATCCAGAGCTTCTAGCTAGGTTTGTGATCTATCATCATTAGTATCAGAAACAGTGTGTAAGTATAGCTACAATTTTAAATTTGGGGGGGGGGGATGAAGAAAAGTAATCAAAACAAAGTTAGAACATTGCTTTTATAGGTAGTGAGCTTCACCTTATTTTGACAGTGGATATAATTTCTTGTTTTGTGCAGTTTTTGAAAGAAAGAATGTAATGCTTGGAAAGTTTGAAAAGGACCTAAGAGACTATCTTGCATCCTGTACAACTTACTATCCCTTACTATCCCATCCTCACTAAATAACTATCTAGTTTCTGTTTGAAAACCTTCAGTTTGAAAACTTTCAGGGAAGGAAACAAAACTACTCCATACAATAACCTATTCCACTGATTGATAGCTCTCCCTCATGGTCTTGGTATTAGCCACCCCTCCTAGCTTTGAATTGTATTCAAATTTAGTAAGTATTCCCTCCATATAATTTATTAAAAAATATTGAGCTAAAAGCCCAGGACTCATCCCTGTGCCTTGAGATGTCTTTCCAGGTAGATTTGACACAATTGAAAACTACCCTTTTAAGCTGTTCAAGCTGGCTTTAGAAAAAGCTGAGGAACATGGACCATTATTTCTGTTGCAAACTGGGTAATTGATAAAGCCAAAGAATACCAAAAAGAGGCCAGCATCTGTGTCACTGATCAGAAAGGCTTTTGATTATGCTGATCAACCTCTAAAATGTACTTTAAAATGTGGGAATTCCAGAATATCTTATTGTCCTCATGAGAAACCTACATATGGCTGAGGAAGCCACAACGTGAACAGAGCGTAATGAAACAGACTGGCTCCAAGTTGGGCAAAGAACCAACTAACACGAGAGACAAGACTGAATCTCTCTCTGGATTGGAAGATGAATGTGGTTTTAACATTGGCGGGAGAAATATCAATTATCTACATTCTTTTGATGATACTACTCTGATAACTGAAAATGAAAAGGATCTGTGAGTTCTAGCAATATAAGGAAAGGCGCCTGGTGAAACAATGGGACCATTGGTACAACAACACCTTAGTACTGGAAATGAAGATATCAATGCGGTAGATAGTTTCTGCCTTTTAGGATCAGCTGTCAACAGTAAAGGGATATTCAGATGTTGTGATGTATCTACACCTACAGAGATCTAAACTGTGTATTCCCTATGACACACAAAAAGTGAAAGTTGGACTTAGAAGAAGCAGGATAGAAAGATGCCTTTGAACCTTAGTGTTGGAGAAGATTCTAAGAATATTATAGTTATAAATAAATAAAATAAATAAATAACTTTATTGTCATTGTACGTGTATACACAGTATACCCATACTACGAAATTCACTTAACACTCAAAGACCAGGTCCAACACACATAACAATCCCCAAACACACTCCCACCACCACAATTCTCCACTCCTAAACCATCCAAATATCCACACAACAGACCAAGTAATACTCACTGATGGTGGCCCTTTAGCTCATTTTTGAGTGCAATTATAGCTCTGGGATAAAAATTATTCAGAAGATGTGTGGTCCAAGTTTTAATTGTTCTGTATCTAGTTAGGTAAGAAAACAAACAAATGGATCATCAAACAAATTAACCTATATTTTTTACTCAAATGACCAGTCTTAATTATTCTATTTCAGACTTATGTAAAGACCTAGTTTTCAATTTACCTTGCAAATATACTTTATAGAAGTTGGACAGGGGTGGGTTTCACTTACCTTTACCACTGGTTTACCCTGCACGCACACGCTCACTTCTCATGTGCATGTGCTGTCTGTGTATGCACCCGGCCTTCCATACATGCGCTTTGCTTGCTCGGTTGCCTTCCACACATGCTTCTGGCCTTAAAAACATGCCTAAACAGCATGACTTGGAGCCAGGGCGATCCCACCCACGATCGTGGCTACCGATTCACCTGAATCTGTGCAAACCGGCTGAATACCACTTCTAATGTTGGAGTTTTAATGCTTATTTTTCACACATGCTAGATACTCATTGACCTTGGACCTTCTAAAATGGGATTTTATCAACTAGAAACAAACACCTTCTCTATTCTAGATGCCGTTGAACTCTAATTTCTTATAGCCCCTATTGTTATGGTCAGTTATGAAGAATGCTGAGATCTGAAATTGAGCAGCAGCTGGAATACCCCAGCTTCTCTACTTCGGGAGAAATAATAGAATAAAACAAAAACATAGAATAATAATACACAAAATGCTTGAGTAAGCAGAGGAATATATTACAAACAAAACTGCTCTGATTTTCCAAACAATTAATTCCATTGCCATTATGTGTTGTTTTGTGGCATATATAATCTACCTTCATCAAGTACTTTAGTCATTTTCAGTAATACAAAGATCTGTTTTTCTTCTGAACACACACAAAAAAATCCTCAATTCTTTCAGAGCTCTCCAATGGAACATTACTGTCCAAATAGCTCCATGTGGCATTGTATTGCAATATTGCAAATTTACCCAGCAACAATTGCTTTATAGGACAGGAAAGGAAGATATATATATTTACCAATAATCCACCCTGAACTCATATGTCCCCAGAGCCCAGCAAGTTACCAGGGACAACTGTGTACTCTCTCAAGATTACACCATCTTGCTGGTGTAACAACAGGGCAAAGACTGATTTAGTGCTTGCAATGGTGCTTGCTATTTTAATTGCCCTCAAACTATCTCCAGATGTCTCCTGATTCCAAGAATGAATAGAGCTGCTGCTGTTGCTGCTTAGGAGGCTTTGACAACTTCTTCCTGCTTGTACACTGTATAAAATGATTTACTGCTCTGCCATCTCCAAGGCAAAGCTTGTTGGGGTCAGTTAATAACTTTTTCTCTCAGCTTTTTTGTTGATGGTCAGGTATGCTCAGATTGTTCCACAGCCCCTGGAGAGAGGGCGATTCAAAAGGGGTTGTGAAAGTCCTTGATAAAGCTGGAATAGTCCTGGTTAAAATTGTTCCAAAAATATAACTCCATTTGTTTCACTTTTCTTTTTGAATGACTTAAGATGGCTTTGAACTCTGATTCCTTTCCTTCCTTGCTATTTCACCTCCATCTTAAGCATACATAATGGTTCAATTTCTGGTTCATATATAACACTAAGGAACTAAATGTTCCTTAGTGTTATGTATGAGTGCAACTAAGTGTAAGTTGCACTACACCAGCTTGGTATGGTGCAACGGTCTGCAACCTTTCCAGCAGTGGTGGGTTGCCCCCAGTTTGCACTGGTTCTATAGAACCGGTAGTAAAACCGGTGGGAGGCTCCGCCCACTGACCCGAATGTCATCAAAATGCTTCTGCGCATGCGCGGCCCCGTTGCAAACTGGTAGTAAAGAACCCACCCCTGCTTTCCAGCTTAGTGGCCCAGCCTGGTGTGGGAGGATGTGGTGTGTGAGTAGCAGGCGCATGAATGGAGCTTCACATGAGAGTATATGTAAATGTCCTCTGCTCACGCAAGTAGAGTTTTGTATGCCCATGCTTGTCCATCTGTCTCAGTTTTGAACAGGCTGTGGCTTGGTAGTGGGCCTCATCCCGGGACTTGGAGAGTCCTGGTTTAGTGGTTAAAACTATGAGTTCTACAGTAGTCTCTCTTAGGCACAAAGCTAGCTGAGTGATCATGAGCTAACCACTCTCTCTCAGCCCTAGGAAGGTGGCAATGACAAACCATTTCTGAAATCTTGCCAAAAAATACTTGTCAGCAAGTCATCAGTAGTCAACACTGACATGAAGGCAATAATAATAATTTGTAATGATGGCTAGCCTTTCCCACAAGCCACAATCTGCCATTACTTCGCAATTTACAAACTATTATTTGCTTTGGTGTGCCCTCCATTCCTATGATTTAATTTGCTTTTGTAATTCGCATTGGAATGGCAAATTAAATGCTGGTTTGGATTAAGGGTAAACTATGGGTTATGTTAAATGAGTATATCATTAGTTTGAACCTAAAGAGTTGAAGGCGATCAGGAAGGCAACATTTGAACCAACATATTGAAAATATTGATTGATTGATTGATTGATTGATTGGTTTGATTTATATGCCGCCCTTCTCCGGAGACTCAGGGCGGCTTACAATGCATTAAGCAATAGCCTTCATACTTTTGTATATACCTGCTTAGTAGGGCTTTCGCCCCCCCCCCCCAAGCAGTGTTCTTTTTTATACAAAATCAGCTTATTGCCCCCACAATCCGGGTCCTCATTTTACTTACCTTGAAAGGATGGAAGGCTGAGTCAACCTTGACCCTGGTGAGATTCAAACTTGCAGTAATTGCAGGCAGCTGGTGCTAGTTAACAGCACTTTAGTCTGCTGCACCACCAGGCTCAGCAGACTAATTTGATTTCAGGATGATGCTAATACCTATTAACAGAAGGACAAATTATAATCCATACTCTGCTTTGAGTTTTCCGTTCATGGTGAGAACAATTCTATTTATTCATCTTACTTTTTTATTATTGGGTCGCTTTTAAATATAGAATACTAATAGATTCTATTTTTGTTATGTTGGGATAGTTATTAACATTATTTTTAAAATATTGGCATTTACTGATTTTCTTTCAAATTGAGTTTTATTTTATAGGATTGGGCAGAGATTGAGATTCAAAGGGCAAAATATGATCTGAAACACAACCTTGTCAGTTCCTGAAATAATAGGAAGTAGTTGTTCAGGTGGGTAGCCACTTGATCCTAGAAAAAGATACAGCTGCTTTAAAGAGTTCCCAATAGGTGCTCTTACCCACAGGAACCCACAGGGGGATTTCATTCCAAGATACCAGCCTTCACCCTGATGTACTTGATCTTATAATTTTGGAAAATGTGATTTCAGTTGCACTTGACTCTTCAGCATCTTACAACCTGCTGACTACAAGGCAGGATTAGATACAGATGGAAAGCTAAAGATTTTCTCGGTGTTCCCTCTTTATCTCTTATTCTGCTGTTTTCTTTGTGTTGCTCCTAATCTTAATGCCTTTCCTGTCTGCCCTTTGACTTGTACAGCAATAACAATAGCACATAGATTTACAGCATATACTTCCCCATAGTGCTTTACAGCATTCTCTGGGCAGTTTACAATGTCAGCCTATTGCCCCCAACAATCTGGGTCCTCATTTTACCAACCTGGGAAGGATGGAAGGCTGAGTCCACCTTGAGCCGGTCATGATCGAACTCTAGGCCGTGGGCAGAGTTTGTCTGCAATACTGCACCTTAACCTCTATGCCACCAGGGCTTTTGGTCTGATAGGATGATGCTAGCTTGGAGCTGGGCTTCACCCATTCACATTTCTTTTCCATTTATTTCCTGTAAATCAAAGAATTGATTCATTGGTTCTTGCTCAGGTTAGATTCTTGCTAACTCTAGCCAATTTGCTGCTGCATTCTCAGGGTACAGTTGGACATTAGAGCTGGGGGTGGGGAATTAAAAAAGGACATGATAGCAGTTTGCTCTAATTAAAAAAGGGGGCAAATTTGTTGGAAAGATCTCAAGATATGAGAGGACTGTAAACAGAGTACAGGGAAACCTTTGACTTGCTAGTCATGAATTATGATCCTGTTTTAGTGGAAAGTTGGGATATATATTTAACAAATAAATCAATAATCAAGGGAAAAAATCCATGTATCAAAACCTTATTGAATCTATTTTCATTTATAATAATCAGAAGGTAGTAACCTTTTACATAAAGTTCATCAAGTAGGAGAGACACAATTTAATTTTTTGTTTGCAGTCTCATTTTTCCTCTTTTCTCTTAATTGTTTGCTATACAGTTTTTGGGGTTGCATCCTAATGTCTCCTTTAAACATGTAGTCCAACTCTTCTACTTTTACAATATTCCTAAAGATATTTTTCAAAAACTGAATTGGCCTTTTGATCCCAGCCTTTATAGTTTAAGGGGCTCAGTTTTTATTTCATTTGGTTCAAGAGAAATCAAATCCCCTCCCCACCCCAGGATAAACTCAAGAAACTGAGAAAAATCAATACAGCTCATTCACATATTCACATGTGTATTTGAAAGATCTTGAGCCATATATTAGCTTTGCTTTGACTGACGAGTTTGACAAGAAGTATGCCAACATCTCTGAGAAAATAAGTTAAAAGATGAATGAAATTCGTTATTCTCCATTTCCAAAATGTTGATAGAAAACAGCTTTTTAAAGAGAAGAGATATTGCTAGGAGCTAGGAAAGAATGTCTAGGAAAGACTGCTATGAGGCAAAATAGTCAGCTTCAGCTGTTGTAGCGCATCCCTATCACAAGCCAGATTAAGATTTTAATTAAGGAGTCTGCCATAACAGCCACAATAGTCTGACTGGAATATTCTTCTCTCTGTAAATTTTTGATATATTTAAGATTCCCCCCCCCCCATGTCTCCTTGCCATCAAGATCTGTAGCAAATGAAACAGATAGAGAAAGCCCTGATACAAATGATGTTGCAATGACAAGTGAAAGATGATCTTTGGGGGGTGGGTGGAAGGATAATGATTAATTCAATTTATGTCCTACTTTTCTGTGCTGTCAGTATATGTTTGCACATTGGTGGTTTTGACCTTTTCTCTATTGGTCAACTTACAATTTGCAATGTTTGGATTGCAGAGGAGTGTTATATTAGATCACTGAAAGTGGGAAATCTAATTGTGCAAACTGACATATCATATCTGGATCTCTCTGTATATTAAATCGTTATTTCAAAAATATGTTTCCTCTTTTTTTTCTTCTTATTCAGCTGCTATCATTTACTGTAGATGACAACCTAATTACCTTAAAATATTCCAGGACTTTGTTTCTTTGTAAAACAGTGTGTTTGGGACTCGGCTCTGAACAATTTATATTCATAGGCTATTTGATGATTTGAGTTACATTATAGGCTGCATGGGCCTCATCTTTTTAGTAAACCATATTGATAGGGTTCAAAACAAGATAGGATCAAGTCAACTGTGGGCTGTCCTTTTCTTTGGTAAGGTAGCTGAGAAACTAGCAAGTGAGGCAAAGATTTATAATATAAATGAAATGACTGAGGAAGCATTTTCTCTTTTTCCCCACCTTTGGGGGAATTGAGAGATGGTTTGGTTATTTCACTGGGTGAAGGACAAACATTGTTTATATTTTCAGGAAATAAAAGGCTTGTTTTCCACCAGCTTTCTTTTTCTGCTACTACTACTGCTGTTTAAGAATGGCACAACATTCTACTACTAAAACTGGATTGCATGAGAGAAGCACCTTCCTTAAGACAATTACAGGAATCCTGCTACTGACAATGGGAAACAGCTGGCTGTCTAAAGTGAGCCTGAAATATTCATTTCTGATTGACAGTTGCCATTAAATTATATCTTATTTGTCACACTCCACTGGAATGAAGAAGTGAACAAATGGAATTGGGCAAACTTTGTTTCTAATGCAGAATCTTTAACAGTGTGGATGTGTTGTGTCTTTTCCCCAGGGTCTTAAACTCCAATCCTGGTCTAGCTATAAATTACAGAATCTGCTTGGATGTGAGCTTACCATTTTAAGGTAAGTGATTTGAGTGATTAATGTTGAGTTCCTCAGAGCTGTTCTCAACTAACCTCTATTCAGGCTTGGTGTCTATCAGATGATCCCTTTAATGTTTGGGTGTCCAAACTGCATGCCAAATAATTTGCCAAAGGAAAATAGTTAGCCCAAGATCTCTTTCCTAGTGCAGAGTAGTCCCACTAAAGAATGGAACATCACCATCATCAATGACCAGCTACCTGCATGCTTCTTCCAGCTTTATGGTGGGCCACGTGGGCTTATTTAGGTTCCAAGCTCTCTAAAACTCACCACGTCTAAGAAGAAAGCCAAAGGACCAGTGATGGGATTCAAATAATTTAACAACCGGTTCTCTGCCCTAATGATTTCTTCCAACAACCAGTTCACCAAACTGCTCAGAAAGTTAACAACAGGTTCTCCCGAAGTGGTACGAACCGGCTGAATCCCATCACTGCAAAGGACCCATTTCTCCCTTTCTCCCATGTAAGTAAGGACATCCACAAAAGGCAGAGAAGCAGCTTCTGAGAACATTTACAATGGAGCTCCTTTGCAGAAATGATTCAACAGGGCACATCCCTAAGTAACAAAGAGATCTGGGAAGATTTGTTTTTGTAGAAAGGTTTCCTGTGCCTAAAATGAACCTGCGAATCTTGGGTGGCTCTCAGGCATATGTAGTAATTCAACTGTAACTTTGACTTACTTCTTTGAGATGTCAGCAGCTTACCTCTGAACTATTGCAAATGGTAGTTGGCTCTCCCATCCTCCCTTCAATGGCCCTAACATTTCCCCCTCCCACTTACATAAGTGGCAGAATGCCCGGGTTTTGAATAAGTACCATAGATACTGATGTGGACTACCACCTGGGAGTCTAAATGAGACTTCAACTGTCTGAACTAATTTGATTCTTATTATCTGAGATGACCTTATTGGAGATACTTGGAAATGAGTTCTTGCCTTCATTACAAGGACAAAAGAGTTGAATCTAAAGCTATATATTTAAGGGCATAGCTAATGTATGCATGGAGGGCAAAGGATAATGTATCAAGGAAGGCTCAGTAAAACAGAAGCTGGGTTTGGCTTGCAATGAGAGGGGAATGTAAGGAGGAAGGAAGAAAAATGATGTTCTGAAGAGAAGCAATTTGAATGCTCTACCCACAGGAGGCCCAGGGATCACCATTTCCCTAAATTGGTTTTAGATAATGGAGGTTTGATTGTAAAACTATTGCAAATAAGCCCAAGAGTGTCTGGCTGTATGTGCATTTACTTCCCTGTTATTTTATCACTTCAGCCAAATTTTATTCAGCCAAAAGGCTCATAAGCAGAAAAATGGAAATTTTTCAGTCATCCTTTTGTGTGTGAAACCATAGGGTGATCTCTTAATGCCAGAGAGCTTTCTGGTTCTGGTGCAAATTGAAAGGTATCAACTCCATTATTAATATTCATACCATATTTATACCCTGCTGTTGGGGAAACCTTAATGAAACAAAATGGCCCGAAGCAGCATTCAGTTGCTGTGAAAAACTGCCTTTGATTAAATTATGGAAATGGATTTGTAAGATGTGGGTGGGTTTGAAGAAAGTCAGAAGTCTTTGGGCTTTTAGGAGCTGAGACCAAATTCTAGTTCAGTGCTAGTTCATCGAATCTTTACAAGTATCGGATGGAAATGAAAGCTGAACCTCGACTTTATGTGAACTCAAGGAAACACTATTTTTCAGCAGTTGTTTTTCATTCTCTACAAAGACAAAAACAAACAGGGCCATGCATATTTGTAAACATGTTCAGAAACCTCCATTGTGAAATGATTGAGAATTGGCAATTTTTCTTAGCTGCTCCCAAGCCTTTAGTAACTCTTAAAGCCAAAAAGCAAGATACTCACAGAGACTTTTTTTAGCCCAGTTTATTGAAAGAAAAAAGGAATGGGCAGCGGTGAAATCCTCTGAAATCTGCTACTGGTTCTGTGAGTCTGCTACTGAGTGTGTGTTTTGTGTGCATGTGTGTCTGAGGGACGCCTGCGCAGTGCTCAAAAAGGAACATTTTGAAGCCTTCCGAGTCTGCAAAGGTAAGTAGAACAGCAAAGGGGGGGGGGAATCCCCTGTGCCACATGATTTAGATTAGCTAGAAAGCAGGAAATCCGACCATTCTAGCTAATATAAATTGTGCGTCACAACTGATCAGCACCCAGCTGATCGTCGGAAATACTGGTTTGCCCAAACCAGTAGCATTTTTTACTACCGGTTTGGAAGAACTGGTCTGAACCGGTAGCATTTCACCCCTGGGAATGGGGCTGTAGAAAGCTTCACAATTATTGGCACTGTGAGCTTCTTGCTTTTTGGCTGTAAGCAGTCTAGCTCCCTACTCAAGCAAGAGAACCTATACCATTTCAGACAGATTCTTCTTTAAAACCTCCAGTGAAAACCCAGTGGGTTTTCTTGACATTAAGAGGGGGAAGCTTGTGAGTATTGGTCTAAGTTATATTTTGTCAACCTGCTAGCAGGAAATTATTCTGACATATCTGGAGGACTTCACACTGAGGAAGACTGCCATGAAGTACTCAAATTATGATGTTCCTAAATGTCCCATGAGACCAACATCACAGTTAGCTTATCTTCAAGGGGCAGTCTTTTTCCTTCTGTGGAATGACTGCCCACAGAAATTGAAGTTATGACTCAGTGTTGTCTAACCATAAGTCTTCATTGTAATCTCCTAGTATGTGTACTATGCATTAGGAATTCTGCTGATTCTCAGAATCCCAATTTTCAGACCCTCCATTTGAAGAAAACTGGTTTACAGATGAATTGCCTGAATTTTTCACTATACAGATAGCAAAAACGCTGGGAAGTACAGATTTAAACAAGAATGATTCAGTAGAAAGCAAACTTCAGGCATGGACTGATAAGCTCAAATCTGAATTAAATTGACCAAATATCAAGAATTGAATTGTGCCTAATCTGTTTTTGAGGATTATGGTGAAAGCAAAATGGAAGGGTGAAGTAATAATAGATATAGTACCTGGAAACCTTTGAAGAAATGCAGGATAAAAATACAACACATCCATGCAAGGATATACATACATTCTTGAGCATAGGTATCACCAGGCTAATCGGTGGCTGTGTATACTAAATTGCAACTATCTCATTTCTTACTATTGTTCTAACTAAGGGTTAGAGAAGGACTTTTAAGAAAATCATGTGCTGTTGTAGGCTTGGTATTCCAGTTGGAATATAGTTTCAAAGAGCAAGGTGGGATTCTGGAAGATGTATTTATTTTGCCTTAGCAACCTATTGATTCTTATTGCTAGATTAAGATCCATAATGTAGGATCCTATTCTTCTTTGGCTTAAACTAGAATTGACTTGGACATCACCAAGACAAATTGGCCTATGGGTAATGAATATAGGTAAAGAGAAATCTAGGCTCCAAGTTCAATATAATTAATGAAGTGTTACTAATGCTCCTGAGCTGGTAGATTTTCAATTCACTGTAATGATTTAATTGCGAATCTCCCATCAGACCAAGCATAGACATTACAAATGATAGCAAAAGCTGCTGATGAGGAATATTGAAAGTCACTCATTGCTATTGACACATGCAAGATTGTGTAGCAGTAGCCATGCTGTTATGAGTTCACGTTGATGTTTTCTTTTAGCCTTAAAAGACACTTAACTCTTCTTTGTCAATGGGTTGGTAAATGCAATCACCCAACACTATTCTAAGTTGGAGTAATGAAGGATATGACAGTACCTTCTAAATCTCTCTTCCTTTTGTAAAAGTATATCCACTGTATTAGGGGCTTAACTGTTTAGTTCACATGCCTGCTTTTACCTAAAGAGGACTGACAATTCCACATTAATCTGGCTAATCAAGCATTCCCTTGTTTGTTTCTTTGTGTCCTTCTTTGATTTGTACACATTACTCCCCCCAAAAGGAAGCCCAAAGCAACTGACATCACCATCTAGAAAACAAAATAAAAAGGAGCAATACTTATTGCAATTTATATAAATCTTCAATCTGGATATGGAGGAAGTATCAAAATATACAGATGCCTGACTGTCTATATAGTTGCTAGAGCCAGATGCCATATGGTCAGTTCTATTTTAGTGAAAGTCATGCAATCAGCTGCATGATTTAGCAAACAGGAAAATCTTTTTAGCAGAATACTCTTGCACTTCAACGATAACATCATGTTAGAGAAAGGTGGCAGTTTCTAGGGTGACTATTCAAGACATAACAGAATATTTCCAATCAATGCTTCTGTTTATTGAATGCTTCTGTTTATCAGCAACCCACAGCTCTGGAGCCACATGTGGCTCTTTCATCCCTCTGCTGTGGCTCCCTGTTGCCAGTTGGCTCTACAATTGATAGGGCTTTTGGTTAGGACAGGTAAAGGAAAAAGGATGCTGCGCTAGGAGGAGATTCTATGGTGGGGGAATCAGACTTCCGGTTAGCAGAGGAAAAAGGATGCTGTGCTAGGAAGAGATTCTATGGTGGGAGAACCAGACTTCCGGTTGGCTCCAGAATTGAACAGGGGGCTTCTGGTTAGGACCTTTGTGGCTCTTTGAGTGTTTGAGGTTGCCGACCCTGGCCTGTACAATGGTACCAATGTCATCATCATTGTAGTTATCATCATACTCTGTATAAAATCAATTATAGTGAAGTCATCACCAAAGTCACCAATTCCAGGGCTGGTTGCTGAAGGTAGGCTTCAACTTGAGTCACTCTGGTGCCAATCCAAGACTACTTAACTATTGCAGTCTAAGTAAATGTTCAGTATATGGTCTGGGTTAGGTAGATAGATGAGGGACATCATTATTTACTTGGCTTTGGACCTTTTCAACTGATTTAAATCTAACAGTTGGTCTCATAGTCTCAGTGCATAGCAATTCTGATTGTTGTCATGGACCTCTTAGCATTCTTGATACCATAATAACCTTCTGGATCAACTGGCTTTGCAATGGTTCAAGTCCTTCCTTTCTGGAAATGCCAAGAAAATCTTTCACAGTGTTCTTCTTGTCTCCTATGTTCTTCAACATCTACATGAGGCCACATGAGAAAGTCATTTGGAGTCTTTAGGAATGTGGAGACCTGCTTGATTGACATTGCTTTTAGAAAGTTTTGGGGCTGATTTTTTATGTTCGGTGGGGTTTGGTAGATTTCTTTTTCCCTGAAGTTTTAGAATATTGTTATTAATGCCTCCCCGTAACTTCTTTTTTCCTTCTTGAATACTGGACAGAAGTTTTTGGTCCCTGTAAATTAATAAAGTAAAATAGCTAAAAGAAATATCTTTCCACAAGCTTTTAATTGCTAATTAATTTTAATAGTATTGATTTTACTGTCACACTTTGTATTTTGTTGTAATTGCTGTAAGCTGCCTTGAGTGCTGATGTAAGCAGAAACTGGGGGTGTAAATTTAATCATAAAAAAGCTTAATTTAATAATAACTAAAATTAATGTACTTAAATGAGCTGCAACAAAAGTAGTAGGATTCAGTTTTGGAGGGAAAAAAAGTCTGGATGCAAATATCAGCTCAATGAGAAGCTTGCAAACAATCAGGTCTATTAAGGAATATCCATAGGAAGGTTGGATGGGAGGTAGATGGTTGTAACCCTATTAAAAATAAAGATTTTTTTTAAAAAAACAATCCTACAAAGCAATAATATGAATCATAAAGTCTCTCTGTGTGTGTGTGTAAGAGAGAGTGTATATATACACACAAGCACATGATGGTTTGGTGGAGCTGGCTTCTACTGGCTCAAATGTCACATAAGAGCTGATTGTTAAATCTTCTGGAATTTTATGAGACAGCTGAGAACAGAACTGACACATCAGTTAGCTATTCAGCAGCTAGTGGCATGGTGTGGTGATGGCAATGGAACTGGCACAGCCAGTTCTTAAACATTTACCAGCAGACTACTGTGCATATACTGTAGACCAAAAATCAGGCCCCATAAGCCAATTACAATATTTATTATAACGGTTGGTTGCGCAGTTAGCCAGATGTTTAGATTGCATTTGGCATTTTTACCTACCTAGCGAGTCCTTCCCAAGGACCTGGTATAGGTAGATGTTGTTTAATAATATTAAAGGTATTGTCGCAGTATGTAAGCTGTTCCAAGTAAATCTGCCTTTTGCAATTGTTATTAATATTAACACAACAATGTGAAATCATATAGAAAAGTACTATAGTAATTTATTAAATAAACAATTGTTGTGAGTGTCTACACCTCGAGCTTATGCACTGGATACAAATTCCTTGTGGGTCCAATCACACTTGGCCAATAAAGAATTCTATTCTATTCTATTCTATTCTATTCTATTCTATTCTATTCTAT
>WNWU01000017.1:24094702-24113762 GCA_012654045.1 Ptyas mucosa | reverse complement strand
TTCCATTCCATTCCATTCCATTCCATTCCATTCCATTCCATTCCATTCCATTCCATTCCATTCCATTCCTTATTCAGAGAAAATGTTACTGTGCTTAAGGGCATTCAAAGTAAGGAAGAAAATGGAAAACAGTTCAAATATGTAATGTAATTGATATTAAAAATAGTCTTTCCAGCCTGACTTTTGATTCCCATCCCTCTGTTTTGCCCTTTGCCACTTGATTTCTGTCTCATTGTGGCTGCTACCTGCTTAGCTTGGCTTTGGGAGCATTGATCATTTTTTTGGCTTCTGCTTCTGCCTTTTTAAACCTCTGCCAGATTGCCAGGTGAATCTCAAGCTGCTATATCTCAAAAGATGCCAACAAAACTGTGTCAGCACTTGCAAATATTTTGGAATGCTCTCACATTTTGTGAGCCACATGTATTTCTTTTCTTTAAAAATATCAAAATAAATAAAATAACCAGGGATTTGGGTTTTTTAAAAAAATAAATGTATATTTATCAATATAAATATCTAAAAAACACATTCCCAAGCCTTCCAATTTTGAAGAATATTTCAGGGGTACATCCATTCATTTTCATCATTATCGCCCAGCTGGGTCCTTTGGGGCAAAGAAAAATGTATGTTCAAAAATGAAAAAAAAAAACCCACTGTTTTCTGTTTCAACAGTATGGCTTGTTCCTATCAGCTGCCCATGAAATATATTCAGTATTGTGTTGTAAATGCTTTATGCAACCATAATTAATAAATATGTGAGCAGTAAGTTGGAGAAAGCCATAGAGACCCTCTGCAGAATAAATTAGCATGGTATGAATACTCTATTTGCAGTAAAGGCACTGACAAAATGCCCTCTTGTCAGTGTTGGCAAACCCAGCAGATTAGTCCCAGTACCCACAAGTGGTTTAAGGTCAGGGATATTAAATAAGTCTCCAGCAGCTGAAAGCAACATTCAGACCAAAGCAAATCAGGAAGCATCCTAGTTTTGCACCATTTTCCAGGGAAAAATGTATAGTTGTATCATACCCTGTCCCCAATTTCTCTTTTTAAGGTGTAACCCAGATCTCCCCTTGTCTCCCCCATGCTTTTCACCATGGCCTGGAAATTGAATACACAAATTTATGGAGGCTGTTCAACTCTTTATTCTTGATTTATCTGTTATATGTGAAAGTATGCAGGTGCTATTAAATGGGGGAAGTCCAAAATATATATGAGAATGGGCAAATGGTTAAACAATGCTATCTTGACTGCAGTTGGATTTGATTGCTCATCATCACCTAGCCCATAGAACCCAAGGAACAATCTTTTGCCATCTCTTTTGATGATGTCAATCACCATGTCTAGAATTTGAATAATTTTGTGGATCTAATAAAGGAGAATATTTGTAGTTCAAGGTCGAAATAGCAATAGCACTTAGACTTATATACCGCTTCACTGTGCTTTACAGCTCTCTCTAAGCAGTTTACAGGGTCAGCATATTGCCCCCAACAATCTAGGTCCTCATTTTACCGATCTCGGAAGGCTGAGTTAACCTTGAGCCAGTCAGGATTGAACTGCTGGCAGTCGGCAGAGTTAGCCTGCAATACTGCCTTCTAACCATTGTGCCACCATGGCTCCGTGATGATGATGTCACCTAGTTTTGGTAATGAAACATCGGCAAGCAAACAACCAAGCTCAGAGAGCACCAAGGGCCCCTCATTAGGCGCAATAGGCATTCCCACCATATTTCTAACTAGATAAAGGTATCATGGGAAGTTTTATGGGTAGGACTAGGAGCCAGACCTCCACTCCCTCTATATCAAAACTTCACCAAAACTCATGAAGAAAGATGTGCTTTAAATGAAACTTTAGAAACAAGATGCTGAGAATTCCTTGCCATTCAAAAGAAGACACAAAATATTCTTCTTTTCCTTGAAGTATTTAAGAGTGGGAATATCTATCTTAAGCTAATGTAGGTTTGAGAGATCCAGAAAAAAAACATATGCATTCCATGCTGCATTTTCATTGCTTGTTTGCACTCTCTATTAGACTGACTACAGAGAATTAGACTAGTGGTTCTGGATGATGAAATAATAATCTTCGAGGGGCTACCTTAATAAAATTCTCAGTTCGCATTTATTTTTTCTTGCCTCTCTGTTCCATGCTTCTAATCCTTAAGTGTTCATAACAAAAAGAGAAAAAAAAGTGGATTCTGATTAAAAAAAGATAAGAAATATTCTCAACACGTATATATTTCTATTTGGAAGTATCTTAAATCATAGCACCATCTAAACTATCCGGCTACAATGAGAATTACCATGGCTATATTTATTTTTGGATGTGAGCCATTTTGTCTGTAGGAAAGGAGAACAGATTTTGAAAGAACAAGGAATAAAATGAACATCGAGAGTTTCTAAAACTAGGCCAGACATCCTCTGATTTCAACATATTTTTTTAACAAGAAGAAAGAGAAGATTCGATGTTGACTAGCATCACATCTATTCTGCAGTGACTAGCATCACATCTGGTGGTTACTAGTTTGTTTGTGTTGACTTGGCTGCTATCAAGTGCCCAGGAAATCAGGAGATTCAGGCAGTTCAAACGAGTATAAAGATTTATTGCAATCTTAATCTCTCTACAAGAATCTGAGCTACTAACAGTGAGGGGAAATGCAGGAAAGATAAGAGAGGCATTCAAAGTGGGCTGGTACTTAGATCTCTTGCGGGCCTGAAGGGACTCATGATTTATGACACATTTGTCTTCTCCCTTGGGCTCAACCTGGTCATCTCCTACTGCTGCTGCCAGTAGGTATTTGTCAATGCCCTTTGACTGCATCCTCTATTTGTGTCCTGAAGTCCATCTGTAACAGCATCACTGAGCTAGATGGTAGTCTGATAAATGACCCCACTTTATGTAGCTTATGTGCCTGTCACATATAAATGAATGTCTACCGATGAACACAGTGGAATGAATAGAGGAAACATATATCTCTAATGATGCAGGCATATAAAACAGATTATCGGGGACTCTGGAACATGACCACCATATGCTTACAGATACATGCCTTTGCCCCTTCCCAACTTATGGTAATTATACCACCAAATGCTGGTACCAGAGGCATCCACGTCTGCTGAATATAGTGGAAATGTTCCCTAAGTGTATACTTTAACCAAGTTATCCAGAGGAAGAGTTAGGAGTCACCCTTTCCAATTTGGCAGAATATAATTATAGCCTAGCTATGAAGCAACGCCAAACTTTTTAACATTTCCACTTGGGGGGAAATAAAGTTGCAGCTATATTTCCACTATAAAATGTTTCCTTAATACAATTTTATAGCATATGCATTAGGTGTCATAGTCTTGCTGGATAATAATTTTTGGCAACCAGGGAAACATTATTGACTTCAGAATGATTTATTAAAGATATTTTACCGAGGGGGAGAAAAATCAATGGATCTACTGATCTAAATATCCAAATAATAGAGAGAGATTTCACAAGCGGTTTCTTACAATGTGTGCCGAGCGATAATAGGGCTCCCATCCTGAAGTGCTTCATCAATTACCTACTCTAGTCAATAGGCTGAATTCTTATCATACACAGAAAGCTCCTTCTCTATTGGGGGGAGAGGGTGGGGAGGACAAAGGGAAGCTCAGAAAACAGATAAACACAGCAGGATGCTAGATACAGTCAAATTCTCGCGGCTAATGCAGTTAACAGTCTCTAATGCCCTTCTGATATTTAAATCACTGCAATGGTTTTTGGTTTTTTTTCACACCGCTTTAATTGGGAAGCCACAATTAACTATTTATTAAATTGTTTCTAAAGTTTTTCATGTACAATGTTATGCAGTGGAGTGTCTTTTAAGAGATTCTCTGTCACTATCAAATCCTCTGAGCAGATTTCAATGACTCCTCAAGATCTTTAACAGCATTAATTTGCAAGTAAGTGTGGGTATGTGTATTGTGAGAGTAATGTTTCTTTTTCTTGAAATCACTGTTAAATGTCTGTCCTTTACAGTAGCCAGCCCAAAAGATGGGATTGTCTTAAGTGCACTTTGGACTTGCATCATCTTTTTAAAGTTTGTTTACCCTTGGAGACAGTGATGGGAAAGATATGTATCCAAGTATGCTAATTTTTATCTTATTTTATAAAAAAATGGCAAAAGGAGTTATGATCTAAGGAGATGTGTGTTGGTTCTGTCAGGCATAAGTAACCAGTTCAAAACAGTAAAAGTTTATTACATACTATCTATACACAAGAATCTGACCTACTAATACCGTGTTTCTCCAAAATGAAGGTCGGGTCTTATTTTCTTTTGACCCCCGAAAAAATGGCTAGGCCTTCTTTTTGGAGGGTTCTAATTATTGATTCACCTTGCAGCAGTAGCACTGACAGCTCTGGCCAGCAGGAGCCTGCTGCTGGCCCACTTCTGCAGCCGTTTGCTGCCACTTGCAAGCATCGCCCCAGCCTTCCTTTTTTCTTCAGATGCCTGCCGGAAGACATTTGCAGCTGATAACAGAGCTCCGGATTGATCCAGAGCTCTGTTATCAACTGCAGTTGCCCTCTGGCAGGCATCTGAAGGAGAAATGGAGGTCAGGGGTGATGCATGCCAGCGGTGGCAAGCGGCTGCAGAAGAAGCAGCCACAGAAGAAGGTGAGACAGGTGTCGGGGTGTGCGAGGCCTGATAAGTAGGGCAGCTCCACCACCCCCACCCCCATCCCCACCCTAGCTTATTTTTTACCTGTGTGCCTCACCCCACCTCCTGCACCTGGGGTGGGCGGGGTCTTAATTAGGGCTAATTTTGTGGGTGGGGTTTAATTTGATCACATGAGCTCAAAAACGTGATAGGGCTTCTATTCAAGGTGGGTTGTCTTTTTGGAGAAACACGGTAGTGGAGTCAAATTGGCACAAGGTAAGCATCAACAGAATTCACGGGGCTGGAATTAGGGCTCTTGTGGCCGCGTAAGGATTCCAAACTCATGACGCATTTGACCTTCCCTTCAGACACAAATTGGACAGTCTCTGATTAGGGAAGCATCATCATCATCATAGCTCTGTTCAGAATAGAAATTCAGATGCTCACTTCAGTTACAATTCATTCCAGTTAGGAAGGCAAATTCACTTAAGCACTTCCTTATCCTTTTCTTTCTCTTGGAAACAGCTTTTCCCAGAATTACTACTGGCAGGCAAGGATACTTGGTATCAGACCAAAGGTGTAGGAGACAGATCTGCTTCCCTTCTGCTTCTATTACTTTCAAAGCAGTAAGGAGACCAGCAGTTGAGGAGAGACAGGTAGCTGTTAAGCAAGCAAGGTACACACTGGAGTTTGTGAACTATGAATTGTGTAATGCATTATGGGAGGAGTCCAAAATCATCTCTCAGTTAAATTAACCTCCCAAACTCCTATCTGGAAGGGAGCAACACAGACTCAGTTAAAATATACTTCTTCCAAACTCTTAACACTGAAATTGTTAATCCTAACTATTTATTGGATTTTTACCTGCAGTTTCCATTTAAAATGCACAATTAGATAAACATTTACTATTGTCATGATTTTTTTTTAATCGTAGGCTAAAGGATTTTTGAACATAAGTGAATTTGTCATAGATAAGACCTTGCTTAGTTTATTGGCTGATATTTGTTTCTTTCTCCTAGTTTTCCCTGTCCTGTATCCTTGGCCTTTATTTCAATTGTTTTTCATTTATAGATTGTCTGGCTTTCGAATCCTTTTTTTAAAGAAAATAAATGGACATTGCTGGAATTGGTTTTTTTTAAAGGAGGTCATATCCATTGAAACTTGTTCAGATCTGGACCTTTCAAGAACTGAAATAAAACTCAAGCTGATACTTGATGAGGATGAAATTCATTGCTGCTTTGTTTATAGCCATCCATAGGAGAACACAGCTCTAATACCGTATTTGATCTAGAACACAGATGTCAAACTCATGGTGTCATGTTGCCATCATGTGATGTATCGTGATGTTTTCCCCCTTTGTGGAGCTGGGGTGGAAGTGGCCTGTGTGTGACACATCTGGTCCATGGGCTGCCAGTTTGACACCCCTGATCTAGAAGATAACTTTTTGGTAGAGTGAGTGACGTCTACAGGAAACTGCAATGACACCCAAAGAACATGCCTATGATTCTGTTGCACAAATGCTAACCTTACATATATTCCTCCTGATGACTGACATAAGTGGATATAAATAATTGCATTTGCAGCTGATCTGGTGGTTTCCCTAATACGTCTGATGAATTTATTAATCTAATTTTTGGCTGGATTTGATGGATATTATTTGATATACAATTACAAAGTCACTCATGGGGTTTTTTTTATATAAAGAAGTATTTTTTATTTAGGTGGGTAGACGCAAATGAAGACATTCTAAATGCTGTTGGAAGACGTGAACATAAGAAGATTAACAACTGGTTTAATCTAGTATGAAGAATTCAAATGTTTGATATAGCTACTAAATGATGTTTTTAGTTGATTTGTTAATATGCACTGATAAACTAATAAGAGGTTTGATTACTGCTTTTTAGCTAGAAAAAATTTTTTAAAAAGTGTTTTAACTATAATTGGACCTTAATGGTTTAAAAGTGGAGGACGGAAGAGTTTATATAATACTTTATTTTAAATTTGGGGGTTTTGAATGAGGTTTCTTTTTTTGTTTTCAATGAAAGAAGTTATAAAATATCTTGTTAAACTGTATAGATTTAATTATTTGCTAAGTATGTATTAGTTAAATTGAGTAACGATAGGTTTGATTAAGTAATATTTAACTGTTTTATTAACTGCTGCAATTATAAATGGATACTAATTCTGTTAAATTAGATGGAATAAGAAGAAAGAAGACTTGCTTTCCTTTTACTTACTTGTTTAATGATTATGATAAATGAGAGATGGAGTTGAATTTAGGGGATTTAAGCTGTATTTTATATTTTGTATTTGCTCTGGGAAGTCGGGGGGGTGGTTGGGGAGGGGGGGGAAATGTATGTAAAACTTTTAAAACTTTTTCAATAAAAAAAAATGATCTAGTGTGGATAGGTAGGGTTTCTATATATATATATATCTCCCTACAAGGATTGGGGAAATGTTTTATTTTGAAAAAAAAAAACAAGATATAAAAATAAAATATAAAATTTACAAATTTACATGTGAATGTTTTCTATTGTCTCTGTCCTATACTCTATTCTATTGCTATTATTTTATTATGCTAATCATTATAACTGTTATTGTATTACGTTGCTACTAGTCAATTGCTATTACAATATTTCCTTTATACTATACTCTATAGTATAATTCTTCTATTATTATTACAACATTTCTTCTTTACTATTACTCTACGACACTCTATAGTATTACTAGCAATGTTTTCTTCCTATGGATCCATTTCTGCCTTCTGCCTTAATTCCTCTCTCTCTCTCTCTCTCTCTGGGATTTCTTCTGATTTTGCTTCTCTGTTAATGACCAGCATGTCGACTGCTTGCATTTTTCTACATTGTGTTGTGCTTCTATACTTCTTTTTCCTCTGTCTGAACCATCCACTTGCTTTGAAGGGAAAACACATTATTTTATTTGGCTGCTTTTCTCTGTTTACTGGTGGGTGTAGAGCTTCCAAAACACATGTCTCCTCCTACATCTGTTTCAAGGTTGCAGCTTTATTGTAAACTCTTGCCTTGCTGGTGCTGGGGAAAATGCTCAGATAGGAGGGGAAGAAAGCAGCCCAGAGGCCTGCAATTTTTCTAAGCAACCTCTTCCAAATCAGAGTCCTGAAGATATTTCACATCAGGATTTGAGAGTACCATAGTTGCAAGCCATCAGTGATATTCTTCCAACGTTTATCCTTATTAACAGATTTAGGAACATAAGTTTACTCACAAAGTATTCTACATTTGTTCTTTAAGTAAACAGTTGACTGAGCTCTGCAGGGGAAATAAGAACAGCATGTAATGCAGAGGTGAAATCCAGCAGGTTCTGACAGGTTCTGGAGAACTGGTGGTGGAAATTTTGAGCAGTTCGGAGAACCGGTAGCAGAAATTTTGAGTAGTTCGGAGAACTGGCAAATACCACCTCTGGCTGGCCCCAGAGTGGGGTAGAAATGGAGATTTTGCAGTATCCTTCCCCTGGAGTGGGGTGGGAATGGAGATTTTGCAGTATCCTTCCCCTGCCATGCCCACCATGCCCACCAAGCCACGCCCACAGAACCGATAGTAAAAAAATTTGAATTTCACCACTGATGTAATGACATGTGTGGTCACATCATAATGCAATGACTGTCAGGCCTAGAAGTCATTTTTTTTGTTGGATCTTCAGGCCTGCCACATTTACTACTCTGCGAAACTGGGAGGGGGGATTGTATGGAGCCAGGGTGATATATAGTCATAATAACATTCCTTTTTCAGAAAGTCAAGGACATCTTGCCCTGCACCTGGACGGCTGGAACTGGAAGGCATCTCCTGTTGGGAAGGTCCTTGGATTGGACCATGTGATGGACATGTGAGTGTTGGGCAGGGACTTGAATTTTCCTTTGGATAGGGAAAACCTGAAAGGTTTCAGACTCGGGTTTTCCCAGATGTGCCAATATGACATCTCTAATAAAGTGGAATTTTGAGGAAACTCAAGCCTCAGAGTTTCCTTTCATTGGGGGTGTTACTTGGAACCCTGGCAATGACACAACTTACATACTTGCATTAGACATCATGAAATATATAATTGTATTATTTCTCTGGTAGTATCATGGCTTATATGTCGTCACTGTGATATCATGGTGGCTTAGATGCTACTTCTCACTCTGCATCCTTTCCCAGTGGGTTCCCAAAGACTTTACTTCTTTTTCAAAGAATGGAAGATAACTTTCAATATCCTTAAGATGATATTCCACCATTGTATTGAACAGGATTTCCATTCTTTGGATCCAATATTGATAAAAGTATACTATATTTCTGCAAATGCCAGAATTTCCACTTTAGAGAGATCCTCTTGGAGAAATATACCACTTCTAAGGATGATGGAGAAGATTGAAGAATCAATAAATAATATTATAATTTTTTGTTGATATTTTTCAGTTATTCAGTTACTTTCAACTCTTTCTGACCCATTGGAAATGATTACACCAGGATTATCAGTATCAGTGACTATTTAAGTTTTTGTAAGCCCACGCTTCTGTCATCATATCTAGCCACTCTGTCTTTTGTCTGCCTTTTTGCAATTGTTTACATTTTTCCAAGTATCAATGTCTTCTCTAGTGACTCTTGCCTTTGCACTATGTATCCAATATATTTAATCTTGAGCATCATTTTTAATGTTTAACTTCTGGTTTTATATCATCTGGTACTTAATGATCCGATTTCTCTGAATTCAAATTATTCTCAGCAATTTTCTTCACTACTACATTATGGAGGCATCCATTTTATTTTGTTCACATGATTTCACATGATCCAGCTTTTACAGCCTTACCACTGGTAAATCATGGGTGCAGCAAAATATGCTTTTGATTTCTGTTAGGATTATTTTATATATTACATTGCCACAATTTTAAATATATTCAGGTGTAGGGAAATACGCATCATAGATATTGCAAACCCTAAATGGTTATCTATGAAAAAAGTATGACAACTGGACAGATAAATGTTAGGGATTAGCTTTTAATACCTGCATATTTTCCAAATATTATATAAAGAGGACTATTTTTTCACCGTAACTGTTAGAATGTAAAAATTACCTTTCTAGGATTTGCTTCAGAGTTGGCCGCCTTATAGAAAAACAACTGCATAGCTTTCTATGTCTACTTGATCTCTTGGTTTTACTCATAGTTGGTAACATTAAGCTATAAAATTATTATCTTATAAACTACAATAAAGAGGAATGAACTGGTCTTAGACTTATTAGATTCAGATCTTTAAACAAGGATAGTCATTTTATGATAGGATGCAAAACATATCTCATTCAGAACTACCTATCATCTGAATGCATACTTAGATTCACATTTGCATCAGTAATGCAAACTTACATGACATTCAGAAAAAAGAGCCATGTGCATAAATCAGTATAGGAAGACAAGTCATCATTTCACCAGCGATTCAGCAGTCTTGCTGTTAACTGTTCCCTGTTGAAATCAGCTATAGAAGGCAGTGGGTGTTACAACAAACATTTTGTTGTGTGAGAGCCCATAAATATTTGTTATCAGGGACCTGACAGATGTAAGCAAGAAAAATGTGTTTACCATTCAGGGCAATCATCTGTGATGATGATTGCATAACCTAAGCTGCTTACAGTAAATTGGAGGTGTAACACTATCTCATTCTCAATGGCTTATTGACAGTGAAGGGTGGTTCACAAGCTAGGACGCTGTTTTAAAAAGCTGAGCCTGTGAGTTTCATCCATGGCAAGAGGGATTTTTGCAGCACAAGTGTGCTTCCTGTGGCCCTCCAGAGCTCACCAAAAACATAACTCCTAGCAGACCTAGTCAGTAGTTTGAAATTCGTTGAAACTCTTGGATTTAACAGAATAACAGAGTTGGAAGGGACTCTGGAGGTCTTCTAGTCCAACCCCCTGCTCAGGCAGGAAACCCTATATCATTTCAGACAAATGGTTATCCAACATCTTCTTAAAAACTTCCAGTGTTGGAGCATTCACAACTTTTGGAGGCAAGTTGTTCCATTGATTAATTGTTCTAAGTGTCAGGAAATTCCTCCTTAGTTCTAAGTTGCTTTTCTCCTTGATTAGCTTCTTGTCTTGCCTTTAGGTGCTTTGGAGAATAGCTTGATTCCCTCTTCTTTGTGGCAACCTTTGAAATATTGGAACACTGCTATCATGTCACTCCTAGTCCTTCTTTTCATTAAACTAGACATACCCAATTCAGTGGTGGGTTCCAACTGGTGTTACAGGTTCTTTTTGCACATGCGCTTTGCGCGCTCTGCGTATGCACATGCACAAGCACATTAGATTTCTGCCCAGCTGAGGCACAGCAATCCACTCTGCTGCACCTATCAGCTGGGCTAAAAAATGACAAATAAAGGTAGGTATAATGCGGGGCGGGTGGAAGGGCCCAGCTCACAGTCATAGAGAACCAGTTCGCTGACGTCACATCATCACCACTACTGGCTCGCCCGAACCAGGCCAAACTGGAAGCAACCCACCACTGACCCACTTCCTGCAAGCGTTCTCCATATGTTTTAACCTCCAGTCCCCTAATTATCTTTGTTGCTCTTCTCTTGATACACTTTTGGTACACATCTATATGATTTGGTTCCCTTAAGAAAAAGTAATAGAAACAACTACAAATTTACTATAAGATCATCCTTGGGGTTTGCAAATCATATCCTAATACAGCTTTCATAAAGGAGGCTTTGGGGACAAAACTGTTCAATGTTTCACTCAGCAAAATAAAACTAATTTTGTGGGTCCATTTTACCTGGAATTTCATCCAGACATGGCTCAGGTCATCTTGATAAGTGAGCAGTACTTGAAACTAGATGGAAGAAGTGCAGCCTGCTAGAACATTTAGTAGTTTCAACCATGATATCTTCTGGGACATCCAGCAGGGCTGGGAGCAAGTTTGCAGCGGTTCTAATTGGGGTATGCCCAGTAGGCATTCTTCAGGTTTGTACCTGGCTTTGCTGTTTAAGTGCTACATATAACTGCAAGAGAAGGTCATTTGCAACACTGGTATGGATTGCTATGAATATGCTATTGACATCCAGTACTGACAATTAAAAAACTGTTCTCTGTTTTCTAATTCCAATGACTCCAAACATTGTTTGAATCAGGCTGCATGAGGGAGAACAAGCTGAAATTAAATCTAGGCTTCCTCTCTAGGGCCACTAGAGAACCTGGGATTGAACTGAAGCTTGTTGACATCTCAGAAACAGTAGAGTCAAGATTTGGGAGGGTCCCTTGAGCCTCAAGCTGTCATTGGATTTGCAGGTGGCAACTGTGGTGAGAAGTATGTTGCCTGATTATAGTTTATGCACCAACTGTGATCTTTCCTGAGCCATTTGGACTAGAGCCATATATCTATGCCTGAATTATAATCTACATCAGATACTGCAATGCGGGGCTACTCTTGAAAAGTGTTTGGAAATTTATTACAAAATGTGGTCAGGATATGAACCACAGACAACTCAAGGTGTCTGTCCTGAAAGATCTGTACTGGCTACTAAGTGCCTAGCAGAACACAGCTTAATCAGTCAGTGTTGACCTTTAAAGCCATTAATAGCAATAGCAATAGTACTTAGACTTATATACCACTTTCCGGTGCTTTACAGCTCTCTCTAAGTGGTTTACAGAGTCAGCATATTGCCCCTAACAATCTGGGTCCTCATTTTACCCACCTCAGAAGGATGGACGGCTGAGTCAACCTTGAGCCTGGTGAGATTTGAACGGCTAAATTGCAGGCAGCCGGCAGGCAGCAGAAGTAGACTGCAGTACTGCACTCTAACCACCGTGCCACCGTGACTCATTAAATTCCTTAGGTCTTATTGTCAGCTTCTCCCATTATCAGTCTGCCCAGTGACTTTGATTAGTAGGAGAGGCCTATATGGAGACTCCTCTACTGCTAGGAAGTCAGTTGTTGGATACAGAGGAAAAAACCTATACAGGAATAGAACTGTGGAGTCCTTGGTGGTCTCTGAGCTTGGTTCTTTGCTTGCAGACATTTCATTAGGTAACATCATCAGGACCTGGACTAAATTGGAGAACATGTCAGTGATGGTGGTGATTTTCCAGAAATGTTCGCCAAGGTCATCGAGCCCAGAATCAGGAGGATGATATTATCCTTTTCATGGACAATGCTACAAAACGAGTGCTATACTATTGTGGAACACAAGGGCTGAAGAATTTGTTTTCCTATGTTGTGTGAAGCAGGGAGAAAGAGTCAAGCAACTGGTTTTACTATGAATTAATGGCTAGGGAAGCAGTGATGCTCCCTTCAAGGGTTAGAGTAGGAATTAGCTTTCAAATACTAGCTCTGTCTTGGGTTGGCTTGCAGCCTTGGCCAGTTCATTCTACATCAGGCTTGGATTGCTGATGGCCAAGATAGGGTCAATGGATGGATGAAAATGAAAAATGTTGTATGAATAACTCCCTAAAAAGGAGCATTTGGCTTTTCTTCTCTCAGAATTTAGAAAGAAAAGAAACATATCTCTTTTTCCAAGTGTTTAATTGTCAATTAGTTTAATGTCTGATTTTAATCCTATTTATTTGTTTTATACTTTATATTTTTTATTGCTATGAGCTATCTTGAGTATTGTAATAAACCAACAGATGTAATGTAAATTCAATCATAAATACATTTTAAAATGAGCTGAGATTCCTCCAAAGTAATTAGAGCTGGCTTTTCAGCTAAATGAAGAAATACATAGGACTATTTAAAGAATGTGCACATATATGATCAATAAACCCAGAATCCAAAGTTAAGAATCACAACGAAAGGCCTCCAAGGTTCTAAACAACCTATTACTAGAAAGATTTAACATAGAGATTTATACTGGAAGTGGTTTAGGCTAGTTTTTCTTAAACTGTTCTCTGACGAGCACTTCCCACTTCCAAAAATTATGGAGGGCCCCAAAGGAGCTTTTGTTTGAGTGGGTTATATTTATCAATATTTACCATATTAAGGATTATAATCAATGCATTTGCTGCCGCTACTGCTGCTCACAAATTGTTTGATGGGATTTTATAATTGTATTTTTTAAAACATACGCTGGCAAATAATTTTTATTTCACTGATCCCTGAGTCTTTGAACCACATTTTAAGAAACACTTGTCTTGGTAATTGGAGAAGAGGGCCCTCCCATCTCAACAATGTTTGCATTCAAGAATGCAAGAGAAAGGAAATTTGGGACCTTAGCATGCTACACCCCTTCCTGTCCAACTGAAAAAGGAGGGCTATAGAAATTTATTTTATGCTTTGCTTCAGTTTCCTAAAACTATGTGGAAAGGTAAAATGGCAGCCCTATTTAATGGTTGGCCTTCTTCTGTTTTGGAAACTCTGGCAGATGTCTGACTACTGGATAAATGCCAGTTTTTCTAATTTCCATGGTGACTGCTAGATTATAAAAAATGCAGCTTTTGTACTTTCTTCCCAGATTTTCTTCTTTTTTAGCTTAAGCTGAATAGAAGGTTCACAAGTGGTGCTTGAACTAGTTTTTGCATTTTCCCCACGTGTAATTTGGTCGGCTCATTCATTCATTGGTAAAAATGGGTACTTGATGAACAGTTATCAGGTTTTTGTTCTGCTCCCCCAAAGAAACAAATATTCACAAGGAATGTTCCAGTCAAAAGGAATTATTAACATTGTTTGAAAAATAGGTCATAAAATTTCAGACGCTAACTTGAGGGAGAAAAAAAAAACCTGGAAGTTTATCAAGCCAAATATGAATATGAATATAAATACAAATATAAATATAAATATGTGTATGTGTATTTGTATGTATGTATGTATGTATATACAGTATATATATATATATATATATATATATATATATATATATATATGTATACATATACATACCAGCTTGAAGATGACAAGTGGGACCTCGTCGAAATGTCACCAAGATACTCTCAATCTTACATGGGAAAAGACCTGAATATGCCAAGACTTGCATATATATGCAAGTGAAAGTATATATGTGTGTGTGTATGCATGTGTATATACATACACACACACACACACACACATATGTATGTATTTATTTTATTTTTATTTTATTGCAATTTATATGCCGCCCTTCTCCCGAAGGTCTCAGGGCAGCTTACAAGATAAAAATTCAACAATATGAATTAAATATAAATTAAAATCCAATTAAAATTAATTAAAATTATTACAATATAAAAACCCCCTCAACGGGTCAGTCCATTTGATGAAAAAGCCACGTCTTTTTCGCGATGGAAGGAGAGGAGGTCGGGGGCTGTCCTAATCCCGGTGGGCAAACCATTCCAGAGGGTCGGCGCTCTCACAGAGAATGCTCTCCCCCTGGGGGCCACCAGCCAACATTGTCTGACTGACGGCACCCTGAGGAGGCCTGCTCTGTGAGAGCACACAGGATGATGGGAGGATGGCAGAAGATGGTCCTGCAAGTACCCCAGGCCTAAGCCATGTAGGGCTTTATAGGTGAGCACCAGCGCCTTGAAATGAACCCGGAGGACCACCGGCAGCCAGTGAAGCTTGCGCAGGAGAGGTGTTACACGGGAGTAACGAGAAGCTCCCATAACAACCCGCGTGGCCGCATTCTGGACTAGCTGAAACCTCCGGGTGCATCCCAAGGGCAGCCCCATGTAGAGGGCATTACAGTAATCCAACCGAGAAGTAACAAGGGCATGAGTGACCATGGTGAGGGCATCCCAGTTTAGGAAAGGGCGCAACTGGTGCACCAGGCATACCTGTGCAAAAGCCCCCCTGTCACTTTATGGCTGTCAAGTGATCTAAAGACAGCTGTGAATCCAGGAGGACACCCAAATTGCGAACCCTTTCAGAGGGAGTGGTGGTGAAATTCAATTTTTTCTACTATCAGTTCTGTGGGCGTGGCTTGGTGGGCATGGTGTGACTTGGTGGGCGTGGAAGGGAAGGATACTGCAAAATCTCCATTCCCACCCCACTCCAGGGGAAGGATACTGCAAAATCCCCATTCCCTCCCCACTCCTGGGGGAAGGATATTGCAAAATCTCCATTCCCTCCCCATTCTGGGGCCAGCCAGAGGTGGTATTTGCTGGTTCTCTGAACTACTCAAAATTTCCACTACCAGTTCTCCAGAACCTGTCAGAACCTGCTGGATTTCACCCCTGGTATGTATGTATGTATGTATGTATGTATGTATGTATGTATGTATGTATATGTATGTATATAAAAGAAGAGTTAGACATCGTGATCTCCGGAACTTAAAATATATTACCCACTTAGCTTTTGTTAGCCTCTGCTAACATCGATAGAGTGTAAAAACCACCATTGAAGAGATATTTGCTTTATGCATTATTGATCAATTTGCCCATTGCACTTGTGATGGTTTAGGATATATATATATATATAGTCAGACTATATCAAAGTCAGACTATCCCTTAATGTTACCAAATTTGATCTGAATTCTTTTGCCAGACTGTTATTATTCTGCCAACATAACAATTCACAAATTTGCCAGTAACAAACTGAATGCACTACTGAACACTAGGTCAATTTGAAAAAGAGGCAAATAAACCCTTGTCATTTTTTCATTCATGAAGATAACATTTGACAGTGGTAACAATAACATTCCTATGCATTGCTCTCACACCATTTAATACAATCAGAGTGAAATGCAGTTGTCATGATTGAAGTCAATATTCCTAGTGCATCCTCACTTCTTGAATGGTAGCCAGTAATATAATCCTGAGCATTCACCACCAAGGATGGTCTACTGTACATTATATTGTTAATATGTCACCTTGGCGATCATACATCAAATGTAAACTAGGTTGACTTTCATTTAAACATAACTAATTTGTTTATGACTTGGGCACCATATTTATTATTCTTAAAGCATAAACAACAAAGATTATGTACAGGAATTTTCAACCTCAGAATATTAAAAAGATGGAGCCATGGTTACAATGACTCCAAGATTTGGGCAAATAGCTATGTTACTTCCACTAGCCAGACCCTTGAGTAGTTCTCCTCTCAACATCACCACAGATAAAGCTTCAAGCTGTGGTTGTATGAATATGAACAAAAAGTAGTTGGACTACTTTCTTGAGTGTATTTGTAAGACGCAGATTACTATATATGAAGAAATCACAGGGGTAGAATACATCTTAGAACTTGTTATTCTAAGCTTTGGGGAACATATCAAGGTTTAATGACTGCTTTTCAAAATAGGCTTTAGCTTTCTTAGATTCTAGCCACCCAGTCAGATGTCTGGATGACTCTCCTCCTGATGGAAAGCCATTCTGGAATGTCTTGAAGACTGTGCTGTTCTCCCAGCTAGGAGTAGGGTGAACATGGACTTCTTGTTAGTTGGGGTTTTTGTATATACAGACTGGATAAAAGCTGACATTGTACTGTATTTTGTATTCTGCATGTTGTTGCTTTGTTTTAAATTGTGAGCCACCCAGAGTCACCTTGGAGTCAGATGGCTTCCAACTCTAAACAAACTAACTAACAAATGCCTGCCCATTGAATTGAAAAATCCCTGATCAAATACACGGAATAATTCCAGATCAAACATGTTTAGATGTTTTGGGAAATTACACATATACCCTGTCTCTTTCAACAAATACACACACACACACACACACACAACCCCTTATATATGTCCCCAAATGGGGCAAGAAAAATGGAAATGCTCTTAAGTTATTGTTAGGGGGAAAAAGACATCACATCACATGTTATTCTTAGGGTCCCTAAGGCTGGAGATCATTGTCTCAAAAGATACAGGTTGTTGTAGAAAAAACTGAAAAACAAGTGAAAATTTCCTTATCTATCTTCCAGCAGAACTGTCCCAGTGAACAGAGCTCTATTTGGAGGGCCAATTCATAGTTACTAATTATAGTTGCACACCCACACAGAACGTCCTTCTAGCAGTGTGCTTTGTAAGCAGCCTCCAAATAAACACATTAACGTTTGGGGTTTCTTCTTCTGGATCCAACCTAGCTCATACAGCAGAGCTTGTAACAAAGCTGGCAATTTACTCTTCAGCTGCATAAATATTAATGTGCTTCAGGGAAAAGAATTACCTTCATTCGTAAGGTATAGAAGTAGTTTGTCCCTCCAGATTTCATTATCTTTTCTGTCCCACTATTGATTTTGCATTTGCTGTATCTCATGTGAGCACAAGTGTTTCCCCACCCCCCCACCCCTGTGCTTTCTTTCCTGCAAAGCTGAGTGAAAAAGTTGACATATATATATATATATATATATATATATATATATATATATATATATAGAACAAGCCTTCCCCCCATTTCCTCTAGCCAAGTTTTAATTGGTGGTCATCATTCTAATCACACACTTCCTGTTGACTCTGCTTGTTCAACAGCAGGGTAGCATGCTATAGTATATCACCTCGTGTCTTTTTCAGCAAACTTAATCTGCAGTTGGTGGGAGTCCTCTGGAAAGCTCTGCAGCAACAGCATTGCAAGATGGTACCACGGTGTGAACTCCATCTTCTTAATAGGCTGGGCCTTCAGACAGCCAAATTATTTTTCTCCAGGCTAGTTTTAAGTAATCTCAGCACCCAATTCTAAAAGCACTAAGAACAAGAATATGAAATAATCTTGAGATGAACAACTAAGATTGAATATATTCAAGCAAAGCTACATAGTGATGTGAAAATCCTGGGAAGAACCTGTGGATTTTATTTTATTTATTTATTTATTGGTGCAGAATTACAAATTCTGGTGCAGAATTACAAATATGTTTGACTTTGGTTCCTAGCCTTCTCACCCTTCGTTACATGGGAGGTTTCGAGGAGTTGCAATTCAGCAAAGTGTGAACGCCGCACGGGTTCCTCATTCTTGCAAATGCAGCAATTCCTACCGGCTGTTATCAAAAACTCATTGTCTCTTCATTTCTAGGCTAGCCACAAAGAACCCCAGAGTGGTGCAGTGGTTAGAATGCAGTACTGCAGACAAACTTTGCCCATAGCCTGGAGTTCAATCCTGATGGGGCTCAAGGTTGCTTCAGCCTTCCATCCTTCCGAGGTTGGTAAAATGAGGCAGAAAGTTGGGGGCAATATGCTGACATTATAAATCTCCAGAGAATGCTATGAAGCACTATGAGGTATATAAGTCTAAGTGCTATTGCTATTGATATCTTAACTGCTACTCCTAATTAAGTGGTTCTCTTTCTTGGATTTTCTTGGTTCTATTCCCCCCCCCCCACACCTCTGGCTCTCCTTCTTGAAAACATACATACACAAAAATTTTAATTTCTATTTTAATATATATGAAATGGACTTGGGCAATAGGAGATGGATGACTTGGCAAAGGTAATAGGTTGAGATGTGGAGAATCTATCTATATATATGATACAGGATACAGGACATGGGATACATACATATGTACAGTATATGTCTATGTCTATGTCTATGTCTATGTCTATGTCTATGTCTATGT
>WNWU01000017.1:24076152-24092986 GCA_012654045.1 Ptyas mucosa | reverse complement strand
CTTTCTTTCTTTCTTTCTTTCTTTCTTTCTTTCTTTCTTTCTTTCTTTCTTTCTTCCTTCCTTCCTTCCTTCCTTCCTTCCTTTCTCTCTCTCTCTTTCTCTCTTTCTCTCTTTCTCTCTCTCTCTCTCTCTCTCTTTCTTTCTCCTTTCCCTTCCTTCTCCTTCCCTTTCCTCATATCCCCTCCCCTCATCTCCCCTCTCTTTCCCCTCCCTCCACTTTCCCTCCGCTCCCCTCCCCCTGCCTTCCCCTCGCCTCCTCTCTGGTAACCCCTAAGAACCTTTCTCTGGCAGAGTTTTCTAGGTTTCTTGCAAAAAAATATCTTGTTAAGTGGCCTCTTTTCACTACTTTTAGCATACACAATAGCGCAGGGTATGCATTGAACAATTAGCTATAATTAGATACGAAAAGGAGTAAGATTTTAAATATAGAAGCTGAAGTCAATCGCTTGTATAATAGATTGAAAAAAATGGGTTCCAAAAGTAGCATTTTAAAAAAATAGCATTTTTTTTTAAAAAAGCATTAGAATTGATGGAAATAGTTACATCATTATCTTTATGCCATATTCTAACAAAAACTTTATGAGTTAGTAAGAAAACACCTAGATTTTAATTATATAAATGAAAGACCAAAAAAATAAAACAGCTGGTCTTGGAAATTAAATCATAGCAATATTTGATTAAATCATAGCAATAGCCATGGCAATAATAGAATTTGCAAAGTTCAGTGTAGTATTAAACTATTCCTTGGTAGAGAACTAGTCGCTCCCAAATTAAATTACTATCTGACCAAAGCTCATCTTATTTCATTTAAGAAAGAGGCTAAATCAGTGCTTGACAAGACTATCACTCTGGAAGAACTAAATGAGGCTCTTAAAAACAAATAAAATTCCAGAAACAGATTCAGTAACATTTTACAAACAATGTAAATAATTTTTGTTACCATCTTCGCTTCAGATGAGCCATGCAATAATAATAAGACACAAGTTTTCCAAGACTTGGAGATAATTTTTGTTATTCATTCAACCACATATAAAAACATGAATTGGTAAATTTATAGTGCTCCGTTTAATAAAGAAAGGTTGTGTTTATAATCTTTAGTTGAATTTTAGCTATTAAAACAATGTAGGTAGCTATAGAAATTTACCATATTGATCAAACTGGCTTTTACCGGGGAGATACATTTAAAATCCAATTGATTAATATGATTCTTCATAATAAGAACTTGAACTGCATCAGCTATGTGCACTCTAGGTGTTTATAAGGATTTTGATTCTGTAAATGGGATTCAACTGGAAAAAAAAACTTAAAGAAATATCAAACTACCCACAAATGTATGCACATCATTGAAGTTATATATTCTTCCTTTCAGTTATGAGTAGGATCAATAAGTTGAATCTTGTTGAAATAAAATGTTGGAATGTATTTTTGTGCATCAACAACAGTAGTATTCAGCCAATAGATGGCAGTGTTTACAAGTTTGGATCTATACTCTATGTTCTTTTGTTCTAAATAGAATTTCCTGTTTCCTGCCTCAGTTAAAGCAGTTAAGCAGTAAAGCACATAGTGACTGTACACTTTGTTTGATCTGTGGTGATATATATATATATATAAACAGAATTTCTAAGAAATCTAGACCCAATTCTCTTATGAAAAGATATCAGGCAGGGTTGCCTTTTATCATCTTTATTAGTTCTGGCTTTAGAGCCTTTAGTGCAGTCTCTCAGATTGAATGAGTTAATCAAAGATATATGCTTTCAAGGAAAAAAGATGTTACAGATAATTTTATACTGATGAAATATTGCTTCTATTACTTAATTCACTGAGACACAATCGTTTTTAAAGCACAACTTTTAAAAGAAAAATTATTGGAATTTGAACTGAAAAGGCAGCAGATTTAACATGCATTTTGTTTAATCTGAATATATACGTGTTTTCAATTTCCCACTCATAATCAGCAAATCTTAAAAATAGTATGAGTGCACATGGGGTTTGGGTTTCTTTTTTTTCATAAGCAATTTTAACGTTTGAACATTCAGATTACAAAAGTTCTTAAAAGGCTATTTCAGGTCGATTATAAATTAATTAAGGTTCTGCAAATCCTTAGAAAGGTAGCTTGATGCATAAAAATAGAGGAGAAGTGGATTATCTGAATCTTTTCAGTCAAGCTTCTGATCGGGGTATGGGATGGAAATTGCTCATGTTTTTTGATGACCTATGGCATGGGAAGGATGGAAATAGTATATGTGTATTTGCCCTACTTGATCTCGCTGCAGGTGTTGATATTATCAGGTATGACATACTTGTGGATCAGCTGAGAGGTTTGGCAGGTTGGTGGCATGGAATTGTGTTGCTTCACCTCCTTCCTTCAGGGTTGATTCCAGTCAATGATGACTGGGGAGGAGAAGCTTTGTCCTCAGCCCCTATTATATGGGGTGCCAGAGGACTCATGTTTTCTCCTCTCCTTATCATCATCTACATTAGGTTCATCTATTGCCATGGAGTGAGGTATGATCAGTATACTGATGATACCCAATTATATGTCTCCACCCAGGGGTGGGTTCTATTTACCTTTACTACCAGTTCTCAATGGGGCCGCACATGTGCAGAAGATTTTTCATGACGTCAGGGTCAGTGGGCGGGAGTTCCCGCCGGTTTTACTACCAGTTCTATAGAACCGGTGCAAACCGGGGGCAACCCACCACTGTCTCCACCCCAGCAAATTGAGTGATGCCAGAAATGTCTTATCCCAATGCCTGGAGTCTGTGAAGGTCTAGATGGGAGTCTGTGAAGGTCAACAGGACTCAGCTGAACCTTGGCAAGAAATAGTGGCTTTGCTTCTTGGGGCCCATTGATTCTAGGATCATGCCGTCTTTGGTGCTGGCTAGGATTGCACTACCCCAGAGAGACCCTGTGCACAATCTGGGAGTGCTCCTACACTCAAGACTTTTGCTCAACGAGCAGGTGGCACTTGTGGCTAGGAGGACCTTTGCACAGTTCTGACTTGGGTGCTGGGCTCACTCCTGGATCAGCAGGTCCTGCTTATAGTCACTCATGTCCCAGTCATTTCCAGTTTGAACTACTGAATTACTTCTCTATAAGGGGCTGCCTTTTAAGGGTATCTAGAAGCATCAGCTGGTATGTGATGGTGTGGACAGTTACGTGTGCCCTTAGAGCAGTGCATGTTACATTTCTGCTCCACAAGCTGCATGGATTGGAAGTTTGGTTCCTGGTTCAATTCAAGGGTTCTGGTTTTTTCCTTTAAAGCCTGCCATGATATGGTATGTGATTACCTGAGAGACCCCTCTCCCTAGTTACATCAACCTGTCCAATTATATCCCACAGAGAAGGCATGTTGCAGGTATCATTGGCTAGTGTAAAGGATAAATCTGGTAAAATATAAAATGAAAGAAGACAATATTTAACCTCTTCATTCTTTCATCTCATACCACTTTTTTCCCACCCACAACTGGGTTTCATAAAAATTCAGAACTATGAGAGGAATGGAAGACAGCAAAATTATTTCATCTAGAAAATGTTTATATTAGCAGATAACTAATATAACACCACCCCCAAAAAAAACAAAAACCTAAAGGCTCTTCTATTGGCTGTTTCCTTTTCTTGGTCTGATGTTAGAATAACCAAAAATTGTAGGGAAGCAAAAAGGAAATACTGAAATTATAAATCTGAAGGTTTGCTCCAGTTTGATAATACAGAGTAGTAAAAGGGATATGAGAATGATTTGGGAACTGAAGTAGATATAGGGACAGGAAAAATTGGGGCAAAACTTTTGTTATAAAATTATATCAGCATATATAGAAAAGCCTTTCTCAAAGCTGGTCTATAGGTGCCACATCAGTTTGGATAAGTATCAACAACTTCCCACTATGAAAGAATTGCAAAGATTAAGTGGGAGATTTTAGGTGCCAAAATAAACACAAAAGTTGGGTTTGGTTTATCAACGGATGGGCTTATTTTTGAATATATATGATAATACTTTTGAAAAGTATCCATATATGTATACTTGTGTATAAATCCATCCACAGATCAGTTAAATCTTTAACCAAATTATCATGAAAACTGTTGGTTTATCTGCAGACAGGCTGATTCACAAGCATATAGGGCAAGTGGAAAAGGTTACCTTCTTAATAAAAGAAGCTTTATTGACAAAAGAAAAAAAATAATAGATATCCCATAAAGAATATTTTTAAAAGTCTGGAAATATAATTGTATAAAGTGTTTTAAAACTAAATTGTAATGTATTTAGAGGCTGCACTAAAGTATAGTTTTGAAAAGATGACTATAATGCATGGGTGTCAAACTTGCGTCATCACGGCATCGTCATGTGAAGTATCTGGACTTTTTTCCCCTTCGCTAAACCAGGCGGGGGTGGTGCCAGCACGTGATGCATCCAGCATGTGGGCTGTGAGTTTGACACCCCAGCTATAATGGAATAAAAAAGTTGTATGCCGTGGAGACAATTCTCACCCAATTTTACATCATTGATTTTTATTTATTACTGCAAACATAATAATTGTTTTAGAATAAAATGATGACATAGAACAGAAAACTATAAGATCTAAATGTAAAGCAATTATGATCTAAAAATGTGCAACGTGGCTTATATCTGTGAAGGAGAACCTATGGCATGCGTGCCAGAGGTGGCATGCAGAGCCCTCTGTGCTGGCATGTGCACCGTCGCCCAGATCACATCTCTGTGGCATTTCTTTTGTGAGCTTCTGTTTGTCTGCAAACGATGAAACAGAAGCTCACCAAAGAAAAAGATCTTACCTCTTACCGTGTTGCCGGTGTTGGGATGCCCCGCCTCCCACCAACCAGCTGGTCTTTGGGTCTCTGTTGTGCATGTCCACGGATGTCTGTGCACGCGCGCACACCTTGCGGTTTGGGTATGTGCATGCACGGTTTGGGCAATCGGTGTCTAAAAGATTCACCATCACTGGCTTATATTGTTACTGAAGTGACATATACTCAGTTAAATGTAGAATTACATATTTAACCATGAACCACCGAAATGATTTGGTGAAACTTTCAAAGTAGTTGCTCTTCCAAAATTACAGGTTGTTGTCCCTAACCTTTAGGTATTTATTGTATAAGGGGTCTCTCAGATATTCTTAACAATTCAGACTATATTACATTTCCAATCAGCTCTACTCTGACATCCTCGTATTCCAAAGTTTGAAAGGAGCGAGAGAGCTTATTTGATTATATTGTATCATTATAAAAACAGAGGGGGGAAGAAACAGTCTGCTTTGAAGTCTTCATCTCCTTTCCCACACCAGCTGAGAGCTCTAATATCCTCCAGACTTTCCCCCCTGAATGACGTTAATAAGCACAGCTTTTGAAATATTCATGCTGAAAATTGTCAACCCTACAGGTCTTCTACGCGAATGAGACGTCAGAACATCAATATTATTTTTTGATATGCACCAAGTCAAACTTTGGTATCAAAAATACAAGCTCCTTATAAATTATGGCCATGTTTCAGGAGCTGACAGCAATGCCATCTTATTTCATGTATCATTTTGTGCTAAGTTAGACAAAGCCTTGGCATTCTTCAGAACACAAGGAAATCTCTCCCAGATACGTTGGCAGAAACAGTAGTTGGTTTTCAGTGACATAAGAGATTCCTCCTCATTGTGAAGCAGAGCAGCAGAGAGGTCTTGAAAAGTCTTTCTGTGTGTGTCTGTGCATGTGATTTGTTTTTCATGATGAATTCTTTTAATACAAGAAAAGAGAGACCAAGCCTTTGTTAATGCTCTTGTATTTTAAAATGACTAAGCATGATCAATCTCGGTATATTAATTTTTCTATTATTATGGTTCATTGTACAGTCAGTCAGATGTTTCGAGTGGATTTGGCATTTTCATCCACCTATCAGGTCCTTCCCAAGGACCTGAGATATGCAGAAGTTGTTGTTCGAGGGTGTGAAAGGTTTCATCACCGGATGTAAGCTGTCCAAGTAAAGCTGCCTTTTGCAATTGACCAATGGTGATTTTTGTCAAAGCCAATGGTGTTCAGGTAGTGCTCCAGTTGTTCTGGGATAGCATCAAAGCACCTGTTACTATTGCTACTGTCTTTGCTTTCTTTTGCCACAGAATTCTGACAAGGGGAACACAAACTAAAATCAAGAGAACTGATGGCAGATCAATATAATTGTCAACGTCTATTTGCAGTTAAATATTAATATTTACATCCAAATACTCTCTATTTACAGTTACCAGAAAGATTAAAAGTAGACAAAAGAACGTATGGTGTTGAATGTTGTAAGTCTGACTTTGAAACAGAATTATGCACAAATGATGAATATGTGAGCAGTAGGTTAAAATTAAAAACAACACACAGAATATGCACTGTATAAAAATAGAGAAATCCCCCACAGTCCACAATGATGTCACGTGAAGCCTTCTATATAATATAACATTAGTTTCTCTGTTGTGAAAGCTTGTAGAAGATGGACTTTATACCATTCGAAATATAAACCTTATATAGTCCTTCCTGCAATACCAATGAGCATCAGGACTTGCAGATCCCCTAAAGCTAATGCCCTGTATAGAGTCATCTTAAAAAATGCAATGGCCCATTGGTTCAATTCTTGGTAAAGGATTTCAATCCAATAGGAAGATCTGTGCTTATGTATATTTAAAGAGTCCCAATAGGAGAAAACGTTTCATGACTGTGTACAAATAGATAAATTTCTTCTGCTTAGAATTACTAAATATCTAAAGAGTCAAAAGAGGACCTGGGCAATTAGAAAGTAGTACTGGTGAGAGAAAAGGGAGAAATTCTGTTTAACTTTCTTGGCATCCATGACAAAAATTACAATTATTATTTTTTTTAAAAAAAGCACTTAAGCCTGCATGTATATCACAATACTTTTGCCAGTATCAGAAAGAATGGCTTTTCAATTGCAAAATTTTTCCAACAAATCTTTCTTTTCAAGAACTGGTGCTAGCAATAATATAGAATCGGCATTATCATGCTTTCCAAATTTCACCATAGAAACATGTGATAAGTCATGTGATCTACAGAGAAAAGCCATCATAGATTTGAAGAGGCTGGACTGTAACTGATTGCTGCAATGAGGAAATAAATTAGATAAAATAAATTTAGGCTGTTAAGCCTGTCAAGAGACAAGAGGGAGAAAGAAGCAGACATGTTTACAAGGTCCCAGTACACAAAAATTTGAATGACTATGGTTATGAAAACAGTCCAAAATAATAATAGTAATAAAAAAAATAGTAATAAAAACATTTAAAAAAACTGGATAACATATTATTTTGAGGCTACACCTGCAAGACGGAGGATATGAGGGCCTGGTATCCTTATCCCTGCCCCCAGAAGCAGGGGCAAGTCATGTAAAACAGTGAATGTAAAGACATGACATAATGTAAATTCATACAACTTTATTTTGAGAGCTTCTGCAAGACAGGACTGAATATAACATTCTAAAGATAAAGGTTAAAATTAAAGCCTAACTCAAAGGAATTACATTAGCATAAAATAGGAAAAGAACAAGAAATATACATGGAGAAGGTTTAAAAGTGATAGAAATAGAAATTATTGTAGCATGTGATTATTAAGGGTCATTAAATTGGTGTGAACTCTTCGCAAGCAGATAGGCTTTCTCTAGGATGATCTGTCCCCAGATTGGGGGTTTTAGATCTCTCAATGGTGCAGTCATTGATGTTGTAATTGAGTCTGATTGTCCCCTTCTTCTCTTCATTTCCATTTTTTTCTTAGTATTATGAACTTTTCAAACAATTCTTTTCCCTAATGTGTTTGAATGATGATTGTTTGAGCCTAGTCATTGTATCTTGAGAGGGAACTCAGAATTGATTCATTCAATGAACCATTTGTTTATTTTCTTGGCTGTCCACGGTATTTTCAAGACCCTCCTCCAACACCAGTGTTCAAAACCATCATTACTTTTTTTTAAATCTTGCGTCTTCGAAGTCCAAATTTTACATTCCTAGAATGTCACAAAGCAAACCATCCTCTGCACGATTCTAGTCTTCATAGGTATAGACATATCATGAAATCTGAATATCTTTTCTAGGGACTCTATTGCTACTCTACCACATAGTTCAATTCATTACAATTTATTATGGTCATTGAGCAGTACATTGTACCACATGGTAGTTTGTCATGTATTTCTTGCCTGTTGGTTGCTTTATTCTTGATACTTGCTCCTAAAAGGTGAAAGGTATTCAACCACCGTCTTTATTATAGGAAAATAAAGAGCATGTTGTATAGATTTGTATAATATAGCCCTCCAGGAATAAAGGCCTATCTATGCCTTACGTGAAAAAGGACCTATGAAAAGTGTATACACTGCTGTCTCTAGTTAAAAGATTTTGCTTAACACATTGGCCCATAGAATAGACCACTTCAGCCTTTGCAAACCTAAATGTATAAAAGATGCTTATTTTCCATTAATATCAACATATTAATATGTACAGAACTTCCTGCAGCATAGCACAGCTAACAGCCCTTCTTTCTATTGCAGCTATTATCAGCTGTTTTCCAAATGCTTGAGCAGGATTTTTCCTAACCTCACTGACTAAAGTCGTTTTCACTGGAAAATCACTGCAAAATTCTAGGAATGGAACAAAGCCAATGCAAAGTATCTAACTGATATTTGTATTATATTGCCCTTCCTCTCTCTATATATATTTTAGGCAGGAAGATAACACTGTTCATCAGAATATATGCATCCTTTACTCTTTTAGAACAATCCTATGAGATGAAAATAATTTATTTCCCAACAATTAGATGTGAGGAATATTTGAAATGGTTTATGACATATTTGTCTTATTTATATCTCATCTATCTTTGAAAGTCTTGCATGGAGATGTCCCATTTCATGTTCTTCGGCACAATCTGTTAGGATGTGAGGCTGACAAATATATTTATTCATATTTAAAAGGAGACAAGATTAAAATCCAGATCTCCTTGACCTACATTTATTATTCTTACCTACCACATCATGCTGACTTTATCTCATTTGAAAAATTAAAATTACAAACCTATCTGCAAACACTGCATCTTTTGTTCCTAATTTCTTAGGGATTATCTAGATAAAGCAAGGATTCATTATATTTATTAAAATCAACATCTATTATGTTAAAATCAGACAGGAGCTTCAAGGATAAGATGAGTACAGCAACTTTTTTATTTATTTAGCATATCCGGCTTACATAAGACATTCACATGTGAATTTAACCTACACGCTGTTTTCTCCACTTACATGCCAGAAAAGTGAAATAATAAGCCTCTGTGGGCACTACTTTCTGAGGTTTTCCACAAAATGCATAGGGAAAAAAATGCATATAGTACAGATCTTTTAGGAGGCAAGTGAAGGAGTGTATATTTTCATCAGAATACCTTGCATATTGAAAGCTAGTTTCACATTCTCAACATAGGAAAGCAATCAACTCAAGATTCTTTTGTCTTTACTTGGAATTGGAATGTTCCCATTTCTGAATCTTCTTCATTCTGCTTTTCGTGTTCCCACTTTATAGAATTTTATTTATAGAATGCTGTATTTAATTTTTCTGTGTTCTGGCTTTTTAAGATCGGTAGCCAGTAGTGGGTCAGTTATTCTGTGATTACAGAAAACAAATTAGTGAAACCTTTTTTTTTTAAGGGTAAAAAAAAAAAACCCAAGAACTTCCTTAATATTGCAAGAGCGGGCACTGCAGAATCTCTCTCACTCTGAAACTCAGCGTGTGAAGAAGGAGGAATAATAATTCAGTAGCTCGACACTGCATTGACCCTCAGTAGGGTTTCCTCTTGAATCAATCTCTGGCTACTTGGCTTGAAAGCAGGGTAAAAAATTTCCTTTCAGCACAAAAATCCTATACACTGGGACAAGCTAATGGGCCTGAACAGCTAAAATGTAAATGTCTCTTACTGTTTGCTCTCTCACAAGAGCTGAATTATGCATTACTTTTCATCTACTATTGTGTGCAGTGCTGAAACAGGTCCCATCTTACTTTACGCTTACATAAATCTCATGCTAGGGGCATAGTTGCAGATAGACAAGGAACTCTTCCACTTTTGTACTGTACTCTACATTTCTTTTAGGTCAGTCCTTCTTACCTTGCACCCAGTTCTTCAAGGTCAGTCCCAATAATGCTCAATTGATAGCATTAGGATGTGCCTGATCTGTCAGGTTTATTGGCTATGTCATCTTGTCAGCCTGATGATGGATCACTGTGCTATATGTAGACAAGCAGAGGGGATGGAACGCTGAGCTGTTATATAAATTCTCCTTCCATACTTTCCAGCAGTCTTAATTCTCATGTTTCCAGCTGTACACTAGAAAACAAGTAGAATAGCTAAGTTTTCTTGGAAGGCCTGTTCCACATCAGTCCTAAAGTTCACCTACAACTTGGTGTTGTAACAGACTGGTGGGGGCATTTTAATGTGCCTGTTAACAAACGATCATCCAGCAGAGAGGGAGAACATCTGGGACCAAATTTGCATGTCAAAAATGGCTATCACAGCCATCTCAGAGAAAGGGGAGGGAGAGAGGAGAAACATCATATACTTCTAGTTCTTGGCAGTTGGTGGGAATCAGTATTTGTAGAGGTTTGGAGAAGGAAGGGGAATAAGGAAGAGGGACCCTTTCAATAATTGCTTGGCTTCCTGAAGCCACAATTCTTTTGAAGCTGAAGACCCAGGGGAGTTCAGAGTATAAGCTTTGGAATATTGTTTCCTTGTCTGATTTGGTGAAACTGGCTAATTTTCAGGTCAGGCTGCTCTCGGATCTCAGAACTCTAAAAAGGCAACATAAAAGGCCCCAGCCCGGACTTCTGGTTTGACATCATGGCAAGATCGGACGCGAGGAGCAGAGATCTGCGAACTTGTGCTGACTCCTCCTTGTTGGAGGGCTTCCCAAGGGGTTAAAGATGAAGAAAGGAGGGGCACCCTGCAGGTTGTGGAGAATGGCAGTTCTCCAGCTGGACCCAGGGATTCCCTCCCAACTAACGATGAAGAGGAGAGGCAGCCATTATGGCTGCCATGAAGCTGGGGCAGTCAAAAAAAACCAAAGAATGTGCTGGAGTGGTATAGATGTAAAGGGATTGGAACTGGGTGAGGTGATTCTTTTTTTACCTAGAACCTAACCCCAAAGAAAATAAACCCTGGAAAAGAGACTCTTTGAAATGCTTGTCAAAGCGGTGAATAATTACAGAGAGAAAAATTATAGATCCGAAAGAAAAGGAACTAAAGGGAAAGTGCAAAATTGTTTAAATATAGAAAGATTGGATTTTTAAACTTTATTGGGAATATTTTGGTAAGGCATTTTAAAATGCTGGAATTATTTGTCTGAATATTGACTATTTGCAAAAAACTGAAATAAATATTTGTCAGATGTTGTGCAATGTTGAAATTTAAACTGAAGGTGCCATCTACTGGTGAATTGAATATATACTAAACTCCTACAACCTTGGGAAGTACTGATAAGACAAAGGGGAAAAATGTGGGAATAAATAACACCTGGAGGACTGCTGTGCTATCTATTGTCCTATATCTGTCTACTTCATGGTTATTGGAGGTTTAACTGTGAGATTATGGAAGGCATCTAAAGAAAGTGACTTTTAAATGTCAGGATCTATGACTGAATTTACAGTGGACTTAAGGAGACTTTTGGAAATCTTCCTGGATTACCTAAATGGAACTAATTGACTAACTGTGGGAACAAAGAACTATAACTATTGCATTCCCCTGAGGACCAATGATAGGATTGATCAAACGGTTTCTAAGATGGCTTTCTGAGGTCATAGACCATTGAGACTTTGGAGGTGGTGACAGACTACTGACAGGCTATTGAGCAATATTTGGACCTATCAAAATAAGACAAGATGTTTTATTAGGGAAAGATTAATGGATTTCAAAAAGAAATGGTGTTGATGCTCCAAAGCACTTATGATATGTTTATAAAGAACCACAGGGAGATAAGACTTAATGCATGACATTGTGGGGAAATCAGAAAATGCTCAACAAGAGACAATGAATAAAGATCATAAAATACAGGAAATAGAAGCGATAATAGAAATACCAGAGGAAAACAAAGAACAGATAAATCAAACAAATAAAACAAGAAGAGAAGAAGGATTAGACAATAAAGACTTACGAATCAAATAAGGGACAATATATATTAAGAGATCAAAAAATGGGATTGGATAAAAAGAAAGATATTTTTAAGAGAAGATAGGGGCTTGGGCAGATCCTTCGGAGGTATGGCAGCAAAAGATAGTAGAGATGGAAGAAATATTTGGGTTAAATAGGAAAGATGTAGACAAAGACAAAGATCCAAGGGAGGCGTTTGAGAGGCAAGTCAAAAAAGGAATAAGAATTGAAATACTAAAGCGGGGAAGAGATGATGGTTAGAAAGGGAATGCTGTTTAATAGATTGGCTTTATTGAGAGCTAGAATAGAGGTAGAAACAAGATCAAAGGGAATATTATTATACATATTTTTATATAATATACTAAAAGTAATAGCTAAATGTAAAGATTAGATGTTGAAAGATGGTATCACTATGTACGTTAAAATAATATTGTGATTGTTCTTAGAATGGCACATAAAAACACTAAACAACTAAACAACTAAGGAACACACTCTAATACAAATATGTACAATAACATCACAATTACATAAGTATGATTAATGTAACAAATATTATTAATATTACTATTACTATTTGTATTTAAATCTATGATACCCAGATACCTCACTGTTCATATAATATTACTGATGTGTATGTATGTGTGTATAGATAGATAGATAGATGTAGATATAGATATAGATATAGATATAGATAGATATAGATATAGATATAGATATAGATATAGATATAGATATAGATATAGATATAGATATAGATGCCCCAGTCCAACTTAGTAGGATACAGAAATTCCCTCTGTTCTTTGAGAGGTCAGTTTTAAGTTCAGTCTATTAACCTTTACTGAGTGAAAGAAACATATTCCTCTTCCAGAAGGGGAAAAACTCAGAGCAGGCCACCCAGCTGCTCCAGCTTCCTTTTGAGAAATGGAGAGAAGATCACAGAATGAAGTTTATCTATGGCAAAAACACATCCACAAGCCCACACACTTGACTGGATGGCAAAAGTTCAGAGCTAGCTACACTTGAGTGGATTCAGATTCAGAGATGGAGTTCTCAAGAGGAAGCACCTTTTCTTCTGCTTATTAGACCCAAAGGTTGAGATTTACATACTCTGCCAGTCTTGCATAGGTTACTCCGAAGATCTTCTCTGTAACAACCTCACTCAGAGACACGTACCCATAGACTTCCAAGCTTTTATGGCCTCACAAATGTGCTTGAGATCCTTTGCAGATTATCCCCATGACCAATACTGATTAGATTTGCACATTAATTATTTTTTATTTATTTTTCATATTTCTGACCTGCCTTTCTCCCTCAAAGAGGGCAGTAGCAAAATACAAAACCGGTATCTAAAAATTAAAAAGTTAGAATTAAAAATTTTAAAGGAGGCAAGGATAATTAAACCCTACTGAAAATTAGCTGAAAAGGTGAAGGAAAGATCCACTTTCAACAAGATGTCTACCCACTTGATCCACCTCTCCCAAATCTTTACCCTATAAATGGGACTGGCAATTAAGATTGAGGGGAAAAAAGGTTGTATTTGTAGGGTGGGGGTAGAGAGTATTCACTGCAGTTGAGGCTCCCATGGTGGGAAAATGTATCCCACCAAAAGAGGACCATGGTCCTTTCAAAAAGTATTACCTCAGAAGGTTAAGAATTGTGCCTTTCCAACCTGCAATTTTGCTACTCAATGTACACCTAGAAGCAGTCACTTGGGTAGTGATGATGATGATGAAAGCTGTGTTGCATTACATGTTGCAGTGGAAACTCTGGTCCTTTTGTGTCTGCATTATAGTGGCCCCCATGGGTACCAAAGGAGTCGAGCTTGAATCCTAATGACTCGATTGTGCTTTGGTAATTTTGATAAAAGCATTAGACCCTGTGGATGCCCGTGTATATGTCTAAAGAGTTTTTCAAGCATGGTGAATAGTAGGGAAAAAAAATACTGTATTCTTGGAGGATGTTCAACCTTTGAAATCAAATTCAGGGATGCTGTTCATTCTACCAAGTAGGTGCCATCAAGATCCTTTTGTGATAGAACTGATGGCATGGGCATTTAAATAAAATGGCATGACTGTATTTGCAATGGCATGGCCTGCGGTCTTGCAATTTTACAATAAAGTAAAATAAAGATAAGTAAAATAAAGTAGACACACAATACAGCAATAAACATTTGTAAGAGACTGATATTAAATGACAAAATCAAGGATATGCAAACAAGGTTGGTACATTCCATTTGCCTGATTAACGGTATTAATGGGCTAATCACTGTGAATTAATGATATTGTGATTTATGGATGGCGCTGTCAGGTGAAAAGTAAAATTATAATCACAATTTGAGGGGCTGCCTTCCAATATATTAGCCTAGATAAGGAAGATAGACATTTATACAATCGCTTCACTGCAGCAGGTTTGATAATTTGAGTCAAGGGGTTATCAGTGGACTCTCAGTAGACTAGGATGGTTCAAGTGACTGTTAAAGATCCAGAAAAACCATATCCTGCATGTTATGCTTGTTTCAACCCCACTAGGGACCCTCTGAAACTAAATAAAGAAACTCTATAGAGTGAGTTCTCATAATGCTACTAATTGACTGCAATTTACAAACATGAGATAAAATATAAATGTTAAAATACAATATCTTTTTAAGCGTTGCAGGCGGGGGGGGGGGGGGAATCTTAAGATTAGCCAAACAACAAAAGTGCTGGTTCTTGTCAAGTTTCTTGATGGAAGAATTAACAGACGAGTGACAGGAATACAAATAGGACTATTTATCCTTTTCATTCAGATTGGTTTGTCCGTTCAAAATAAATTTTCTTTGCTGAATTTCTCCCTGGGAGATAAAAGATCAGACTTATGTATCAGGTTAACCACTTAGGCAGAACAGGAGATAGGAAGGGAGAAGATCAGAGGGAACAACTGGGTGAGAAGTGAGAAAGTTGAACATCCCCATCTCAATTCTTCCTTGCTTCTTTCTCTTCCCAAAGGCACCTGAACTTTTCTCCTCACATCCAAAGGAAGCCCCCGAAGATGGTAGATGGGTTATTATCCAGAACAGGTAGCCCTACCTTGAAAAAGTGTTTAAAGAGCTTTAAAAATTTGGAATTATATCAGCCATGACCTGTTTGAAAAGAAGGGAGAGTGGTGTTTGTTGCTTTGCTTGTTCTGACAGAGATGCTCCTGTTTCTTTAAACAGTGAGAATTCATAAGTATGCAGACATGATACCCAGTAGTGGTTCTGGGTGGGAATTACAGTAAGTAGGTGGGAGACATTCCTGAGGGAAGTACACAGGAAAAAAAAATGTTGACACACTTGCCTTTTTGAAGGGCATCAAGAGAACTTGATACATTTTTCACATTTGATATTCTTCATAATTATAATGCTAGCTTGGATTTATGTAGGGCAAAATAATAATTAATCCAAGGAGAGTTTAGTCAGGACACTAGAAATGGCATCTGAAGTGTGTGTGTGTGTGTGTGTGTGTGTGTGTGTGTGTGTGTAGGGGAGGGAGGGAGGGAATGACCTCTTTCATCCTGCCTAAAGACAGTAGTCTGTGTAATAACAATCCCCAGCTAGAATTTTCTAATGTACTTTCTGTCTGTAGCGTAACTTATCTGGAATGGAGACCAACTTACGCTATGTCTCTTTGAATGGAAAGGCAATTACAAAGAAACTCTGGGAACAAATCATGCTGGTCTTTCTTATTATAATATTTATCCTCAGCTGTCCAATATGCAGTTCTTGGGCTGCTTCTGAATCAAACCTATGTCCGCTCTACCCCAGATCATCATCTGAGTTTGGCAGCCCAGCAGATTTACTTTGTTTAAAATCAGGCAGCTCAAAAAGTGCCTCTCTGGCTTTTCAGCTCTCCCTCTAAAGCCACAGCTAAGAGGTCTCATAAATCACCCAGAACACAGCATGGTTGTGGGGTGGTGAGACACTGGCTGATTGCTATTTTTTTGTGGCCTTTTATTAGTCAGCTGGAGGGAACGCTCAACTTTCTATTTAGGAGGATTTGGGGAGAGAAAATGGTAGTGGTGTGGAATGCCCATAGATGAATTGGCTATGTAGGAATCATCAGAAATAACTCCTCACTGCCACCCAAATTTATATAATTTGTCTTCCCTGTAATACAGTGGCACCATACCAGTCCTTGTGTTGACTGCAAAAACATATATACTGTTCAGACCTCCTGAAGGACATCGATGTGCAACTTGTTTTTATGTTTACTTCTTTATAAATAAGAACTAGAGAAGCAAAACAAATGAGAAAAAAAGTTCAGTTACTTAGTGATTTGACAGATACATGTCCCAATGGCAAATGTCTGGACATGAATATATATATATGAAATAGACAAGCACAATATTCTTGATGCAGAAAGGCCCATGTAGCAGAGTTCAGCCTAGGGCAAGCATCTGTCATAAAGGGGAGTCACAAGTGACATGAAAGTTGTCAAAAATCATGGCCATCTTTGGGTCCAGCTAGAGAGAAAGCACCTTGATCTTGCCTCAAGTCAGAGCTTTTGCCTCACGTAGGTGGATATAGTCACAAATTTAAATTTATTTAAAAAAACGCTTACCATCGATTAATGATAGCAAGAAAGGATTATACTTTTGAGATTTATATATAGCTAGCTAGCTGGAGATAGATAGATAGATAGATAGATAGATAGATAGATAGATA
>WNWU01000017.1:24045917-24076052 GCA_012654045.1 Ptyas mucosa | reverse complement strand
AGAGAGAGAGAGAGAGAGAGAGAGAGAGAGAGAGAGAAAAGTGAGTGAGTGAGTGAGTGAGTCAGTCAGTTTGGTTCAGTGGTTAAGGCATCAGGTTAGAAACAGTTTTTAGGTGAAAGGCCAGCCAAGTAACCTTGGGCCATCCCTCCCTCTCAGCCCTGGGATGGAGACAATGGCAAACCATTTCCAAAAAGATAACTGCAGGGATTCATCCAGGGACTAGTCAGGAGACAACACTGACTCAAACCACACACCACCCAGACACACATATTTGTTCAAGTTGCTTTTGTGACCCTACCAATGGTGAGCACTGCTGATAAGGTTTAAAAGTTAGCAATAGCAATAGTAATAACAATAGCACTTAGACTTATGTACTGCTCCATAGTGCTTTACAGCCCTCTTAAGTGGTTTACAGAGTCAGCATATTGCCCCCAACAATCTGGGTCCTCATTTTACTGACCTCGGAAAGATGGAAAGCTGAGTCAACTTTGAGCTGGTCAGGATCGAACTCCAGACAGAATTAGTCTCCAATACTGCACTTTAACCACCGCAGGGCTCAATTCTACCTAATTTTTTTAAAAAAATTTGATTTATATGCCGCCTTCTCCGGAGACTCAGGGTGGCTTACAGTGCGTTAAGCAATAGCCTTCATACTTTTGTATATTTATACAAAGTCAGCTTATTGCCCGCACAATCTGGGTCCTCATTTCACCTACCTTAGAAAGGATGGAAGGCTGAGTCAACCTTGAGCCTGCTGGGATTTGAACTTGCAGTAATTGCAAGCAGCTGATCTTAATAACAGTGAATTAGTCCACTGCGCCACCAGGATTCTGGTGCATGATGCTGTCCTACATGTTTGTATGTGTCTCTGTGTTGGGGTACAAATAGGCAGTGAGTGATATTGGGATTGTAACAGTTATGCTATTCCTGACAACATGCTTCGCAAAAGGGGGCCGGTCTTTGTTGTCATCCTAAGGCCACTAAAAGTTTGTCCAAGAAGAAAAAAATCAAAAGAAAGGAAGGAAAGAAGGGAGGGAGGGAGAAGGGCTCTATGCTACCATGCATCAGAAATCCTTTACTGTAAAATCTGAAGACCTTGCAAAGTTACTTGTCTTGCAGTATTCTATTAACTTTACTGAGAAAATATATTATTTTGTTCCTAAAGTAAACCTTGATTTCCCCCTTTTAATTTCTCGTTTTACAGAAAAAGTCATGCTAAGGCCAACTTGATGAGAAAAAAAAAGGAAATTTCTAAGGATAAGTAAATAAAGTATAGTCTTGTCAACTTGCAGTCTACATCAGTGGTTATTTATGGTTAGATCTATTTTCCTTTGATAAGGTGTTGGTAATGCATAGAGGCAATATTTCTGTTTTATGTGCCACTTGTATAAGTTAATGGCTAATTGTAAAAACAATTCTTCCCTATTTAACACCTTTATTGGTATGTATTTGCAATTATATTTGGGATTTTGAATTTGTTTTGAAAGTTGAAAGCTTTGAAAAGACATTAAATAATCCCTCGGAGACAGGTAAAAATGTCAAATAAATTTTATTGTTGATGAAATTGAGCTTTTCAAGTACATGCCTTGGTCAAGGTCATTCTCATGAATAATTGTTATGGTAGACTTTAGAGCATTATAACCCTGTTTCCCAACAGTACAAAACAATGGCTTGTACTAGAAAGCGCAGTTTATGACTTTTACATACATTTGGGTGTCACTGTAGAAAAGATATATAGCAAGGTCCCTAGCTGTCTTTGTGGCCTCTGCTCACCTTATATTAACAACCTTAAAACAGATCCTCAAGAAGACAGAGTTATAAATATGCATGGCCAACAGATGACATTTACCATTCAGGTCATTAGATAACTACACAATAATGAATGCCATCTTATGATCAAATCATCATGCAGTTCAGATTTGTTTGAAAAGGAAAGGCAAGGTATAGAGAAGTTGTCCCTGAGATTCAAAAACAGATCTGAGGAGAACAAAACAATGGAAAGATAAATGTCATTTATGAAACCAAGACAAACTCTATGGGTAACAATATTAAGAAGTGCTTTGAAGTTTTAGGTTGAAAACATTTAACGGTCCTTCTTTCTCCCAGATCCAGATAGGCCAGGGGAGAAATGCTCCCGGTTCGGACCGGATTGCCTGATCCGGTAGCGATGGCGGCGGGTGGTTCGGAAAACCGGTAGCAAAAATCCCTGCGTCCCCCCCCCCACCATGCCCAGCTGAGCCGCACGATCATCAGAGGCTTTTTTTTAACTTTTAAAAGCATTTTTTCTACAACCTCTTCTGACAAAAAATGCTTTTAAAAGTAAAAAAAAAAGCCACTGATGATCGCGCGGCTCAGCTGGGATCCTCAGAGGCTTTTCAAAGCATTTTTTTCTGCAACCTCTTGGCTGAAGAGGTGGTAAAAAATGCTTTGAAAAGTCTCTGACGATCCCAGCTGAGTTGCCTGATCGGCAGAGGCTTTTCAAAGCATTAGAAAAAATGCTTTGAAAAGTTAAAAAAAAAAAGTTGGCCACGCCCACCCAGTCACATTACCACACCACCACCAAGCTACGCCCACAGAACCGATAGTAACAAATTTTAGATTTCACCCCTGAGATAGGCCCCCAACAGCTTCTGTTGTTTAGAAGAGCTGTGAAAACCTAGCTCTTCACACAGGTCTTTGCTGAGGGAGAGTGAAACCCCTTATTTCTATTATATCTCCCATCTTTAGCATTTGTGTTTTATTGATTACTTGATTTTAATTTCTTTCTTTGATTGTTGTGAGCTATCCAGAGTCAGTGAAAGTTGGGCAGAATATAATTTTAATACATTATGTGTGGGCGATCTAGAGTTAGAGCCACAGTCTGAGGCTTGTGGAAACTTAATAATTCAAGTCCTAACCAAGAACCTAAGGATAATTAAGTATTGTCTAAGAATAACGGGCAGTGCCAAGCAAAGTGGTTTTTCTGTAAAAATGGGGTGTTCAGTCTGATAAATTCAGATATCAATGAAGTCTTTTAGGTATTATTATTTAGAAATATCAATGTGTTCATCATCAGATTCAATCTATGGACATTATCAGGCCCTGGATGTTTATTGATTTAAAATTCAAAACAATAAAAGAATATCCAGTTTGTTCAACTCCCTTGTGACCACCCACTGATTTATATTTTTATATTCTTCTACCTTTTCCACAGGCCATTATCCCACATATGCATAATCCACCCCATATTCCTTTATGTGAAGACAAAAAGACAGGCTTATGCCATGGCAAAAAGCATTACCCAAGATGTATTTATCAGTTCTTCCAGGGAACTGATAACTCAATTTGTTCCAGGAAATTTTTGTAGCCATGTACATTCCATGAAACATGAAAATGTTCCTTCCGTGGAGAACATTCCAGAAAGAACACAACACTCCTACTTTACTGAGAACTTATGAGAATCTTTCATTTTTTTAGACTTTAATAAAGACATAGGCATTATGCATATATGGGTGTGTTATGGGGGATTGTAAAGTGTTAAATAAATAAAAATATGCTCCCTCTTTCCCACCTATTATACAGCAGCCACAAATTATGAGCTGTGACCAGATACTTATGAGCTCAGGGCCACCAATCAAGGTGGTCCTTTCAGAGAATATTAATGGAATGGATTCCTTGGCATATATTATATTTGGAATGTTGCCAGGGTTAGGGAGAAGTTTAAGCCAAAGATCTGTGTGATCAATTCCTTGGCTCAACTAGGTTTCTGTCACTTCTACATTCATGGTATCTGCAACTGGGTGAAGAAAAACAAATACCCAGTTGATGCTACTTGCTACTGTGTTTAATAAGCTACCCTGTGGACCTTTCGGTATGAGTGTAAGTCCAAAGAACTCCAACTTTTTGCCTCTGACATACTACATTTGCCTCTGATATGACACAACTTCTCAATCCTGTGCCAAATCCAAATAAATCAATGGGAAATATGTGATTGCCCATATTTTTCTCCTGGTTTACAGACATGCATGTTCTGTACCAAGGTCCCCACACATCCCACCCACTGTTGTGAGTGGACTAATTCTCTCCTCTTGTGATCTAGTGGTGGGTTGCCTCTGGTTCAGACCGGTTCTAAAGAACCGGTAGTAAAACTGGCAGGAGGCTCCACCCACTTACCCGGACGTCATCAGAAGTGATCTGCGCATGCGCAGAAGCATGTGGGCATGATGTGAACCGGTAGTAAAGGTAAGTAGAACCCACCCCTGCTGTGATCATATGTGGGTGAAGTCATGACCACAGTCTTTGCTTAGTTGGGTATTTCTGGAACTCTAGGGCCAATGCTTGTTTCTTTTTGAACCCTACTTGGTCTTGTCTGATTGTGCTTTTTTCACATTCTGATATGAACATAGACAGTAGAGTGATACTATTTGGATTTGGTTCCCAAAGTGACCTCCAATTTGTAGTTTGGTAATCTAACAGAAGTATCAAATTATTACACTGCAGGGAAGGGGAAATTAATAATACTAATTTATGTCAAATTTATGTTTTTGCCATGGCTTCACTCACATTTGGGAATGTAGTCACTACCATGCAATCAAAGGCAAAAATGTGACCTCAGTTTAGAAAGGATTGTGCCTAAATCCTGATGTTCAGGGTGGGATGGGTGTTGCACTGATTTTGTGATAACATAACTTCCCATCTCTAATCTCCGTAGACCAGGTTATCTCAATGTTGCTTATATTACATTTTTATTGTTTTTATAATTAAGTTGTCATAAGCAAAGTTCAAATATTTGCAAAAATGTTTAAATAAAACTGTTTTGTGGGGAGAGAGGGTCAAACTATGCCACTTTGCTCTGCCGTCCTTATACCGTCACACTATAGTTGGATTGAATAATATTTGGGCTCTCCAGATTTCAGCACTGAACACATTTCTTTGCTTTTATTCCTAGTGGTTACTTTTAAAAAGAGAAGTATTGTGAATGCCTCTCCTATATATACAAACATCGTGTTTCCAGTTTATTTATTTATTTTCTGCCAGTCATTTTGTGACTGATTTTTTTTTTGTATATATGTATATGCCCTTGATACTTTTCAAGTACTTGGACACAGAGTTCTCTATGAAAACATTAAAAATGGTAAAAATATTTCATGTGGAAAAACTTTTGGTTTTTAGAAGCATTTTCATCCTAAGCCAACAAAAAGCCATGTGTTTCTGCATATGTATCCCAAGGTGAATAACAAATTACATAAACATGTGTTCTTAACCCATTCATAGTCAAGGGAAAGCAGCGAATGCAGCTTTTCATTCCAATGCCTTTCTCTCTTGCGTAAAGACTTGTGCTTCATAAAAGTAAAGCTACAAATGACTTTTGCAGTCTTCCCAGAAACATCCAGGAAGATCTCTCAGGACTGAAATTCAAACTGAAATCACCCAAACCCCAGGCAACATGGGACATTCCTTAGCCAACTAAATGTCCGGAAGCCAAATGGCAGTGTAAATATATCCCCGTTTTAAAATGTCAAATTCATTCTAGCAGTCAAAGGTTGTTCACTTGAGGAAAGAGGACTAAAATAACAGCCTTCTCTTTTTACCAAGGGGGCAAATGGTGATGGAGAACCATATCGAAGAAATAAAACCCGGACATGTTATAAGTACAGATGTAGAAATCCAAAAGACTTCAGTTCTAAATGGCTCCTGGATAATTAGAAAGAATGGTTGAATAGAGACAAGTCAATAGAATTCTAGATTTAGTAGTATATTATTAATTTAAAATATTGGAAGATGCTTGGGACCAGTGATGTTATATCTACTATGTCCAATGTTTTTAATTTTGAATTACTAATAAAAAACTTTAAAAAAAAAGAATTCTAGATTTAGTGTCCAGATTTGTGTGACCAAAAAAGCCTTAGTGGGCATGACCCAGAATATTATTCTCTAGAAGATGGTTTTCTAAATAGATTAGGGACCAGAGAGCTTTAAGAAAGGTGAGGTTTAAAAAGTCACCTAGAGCGGTAATAAGTCTGATATTCTCTGTATTAATACAGGTAGTCGTTAACTTGCAACCGTTCATTTGGTGAACTTTCAAAGTTACAACAGCACCGAAATTAATAATTTATGACCATTTTTCACTTACAAATTGTTGCAGCATCCCCATGATCACATGATCAAAATCTGGACACTTGGCAACTGACTCCTATTTATGATGGTTGCAGTATCCTGGATCATGTGATCAGCTTTTGTGACCTCCTGATAAAAAAGTCTGACAAGCAAAGTCAATGGGAAAGCCGGGTTACTCACTTGACAACGCCAGTGATTCACTTAACAACTGTAGCAAGAAAGGTGGTAAAATGGTGCAAAATTCATTTAACAAATGTCTCACTTAGAAACAAAAATTTTGGACTCCATTGTGGTTGTAATTTGAGGATTTCCTGTATCTCATAATGAAGAGTTTCTTGGCCACTGCTATCACAGAAATAATGCCCTGGCAGGTGCAAATTTACATATTTACTTATGTAAAATATGGAATTATGCAGTAGACCTGGCTATTTCTTATCTAGAAGATAAAGGGTGGAATAAAAAGCATCGACATCACTGGTGGGTTGCTCCCGGTTCTGTCCGGTTCTATAGAACTGGTAGTAAAATCGCCGGCAGGCTCCGCCCACCCACCTGGATGTCATAAATGACGATTGCGCGTGCGCGGCCATGTTGCAAACTGGTAGTAAAGGTAAATAGAACTCACCCCCTGATTCACATGAAGGATTTCTTGGAAGAACAAGGTAATCAAACCAGTTAATTAAAGTGTGTGGCTCTTTTCTGAAGTGGCTGTTGTATACTTTAAAGTTCACGAGGAATTAAAGGAATCTGGCTATTAAACCAGTGGTGTTTTTCAGCTTATTTGGAATGGTTCAGGCGAACCAGTAGTGGTTTGGGGGGGTCCCCCCGTCCCCCTGTCTCCCTGTCCCCCTTGCACTCCCACCCCCCCGCTATGCCATCCTATTTAGCCATGTTTTCTAAGCGGCGCGCATGCGTGCAAGCCTTGTGCGCGAGCAAAGGATGAGCACACTCACATTTTCGGTGTGTGGTGAACCGGTGGTAAAATTATGTGAAATCCATCTCTGTATGAAACCAAATCACAATTATAATTAGTAAGAAGGCATCAAAGAAAGTTGATCTAAGGATGAGCTATGGAATAGTGATAACTGGTATGGCAACTAGTGCAGGAATTCAAGCTTAATTGCAGAAATGTTGAAAAAAATTACCACAGCCTATGGCCTGCATACTATCACACAGCATTCCATTTGCATCAGTAGCGGGTTCTACTTACCTTCGCTACAGGTTTGGAATTGGGAGCTCGTGCATGCACTTGCTTTGCTCATGTGTGGCGCTTCTGCACATGTGCAGGGCGTACGTGATGATGTTTGGTGGGTGGGCAGAGCCTCCCACCGCCGTCACTACCGGTTTGCCCAAACCGGGGTGAACTGATAGAAACCCACCACTGATTTACATCCTTCCCAGCTACCTGAAACCTCATGAAAGTTGACAGAAATAGCCAGTTTTTTTATAAATAAGTTTGGGCTTCCCCAAATAAAAATGGGAGTTGGAACAGAAGATCTCTGGAAAAATTACTTCTCTGTCTATTATTAATGCCTCCCAGACTGCCCCAGAATCTGGCTGCTGAAATTTAGCCATTTTAGTACATCAGTAAAAGGATTCCTGCAACCTATTAGACAGGAATGGATGGACAGGAGTTACAACCTCTGACCTTCAAAATAGACCATCACAGAGGAGAAATTGGATATTTCTTTTACCAGGATTATGGAACGATCAAATCAAAGGTTTCTTATGTTTATTCACATCAAGATTTTGACTTTTAATTCTGATATTTTATTGTGGTGTTGTGCTATTAGTTGCAATTGTTTATTTTGTTTCTTGTTTAATATAAGGCACCCAGAGACACAGTAATCTGGGCAATCCTATAAATAAATAAATCTCCCAGGAAGCCCCAATCAATTTAATTAATGGAATGAATATATTTATATAAATCAAAGCCTGGTAGTTCCACCACCTTCTCTTCAAAAGGAAATGTAAATTAAATAAAATAACATGTGTGATCCATTTTTTGAACCAAGAGCTTGGAGGACAATGTTGATTTTATTTAAATGTTTAATTAAATGAAGATGTGAATAAACAAGGCAAGAAAATACATATAAGCTGATATGCAATACATTGGAACCTGTTTAAAATACTAATATTCCTAGCATATTAAAAATGATATAGTTTGCTAAGTTATATACCTTTTGTTTTTACAAATACATATTGTTTCTGCTGAACAGTACTGTTTCTTCTTTGCTCTCTATAACAGTGGTTTCCAACTAGTTCTTTTAATATATGCTGATATGATACTGTTTGAGTTTATTATGGTCATAAACCATCAACGTAAAATGAACAAATTATCCAGGATAAGTATATTAATGCAGAATATATATACACAGAGAATAAAAAGATATAACAATGCAGAAATACATGCTAATAAGGGCATAATACTATGTCAAACAATTTTGACATCTTGAGCCAGAATTTCAAATGATTTTTAAAACTGGACTGAGGATGCATGGATTACAAATGGTTGTAAACGGGGAATTACCTGTACTCTCTCTATAAAAGCTCTATGTGAGACATTTGATATGTAAATTCAATAAGTCATTATTTTAGAATAGAATAGAATAACAGAGTTGGAAGGGACCTTGGAGGTTTTCTAGTCCAACCCCCTGCTCAGGCAGGAAACCCTACACCAACATCTTCTTAAAAACTTCCAGTGTTGGAGCATTCACAACTTCTGGAGACAAGTTGTTCTACTGATTAATTGTTCTAAGTGTCAGGAAAATTCTCCTTAGTTCTAAGTTGCTTCTCTCCTTGATTAGTTTCCACCCATTGCTTCTTGTTGTACCCTCAGGTGCTTTGGAGAATAGTTTGACTCCGTCTTCTTTGTGGCAGCCCCTGAGATATTGGAACACTGCTATCCTGTCTCCCCTAGTCCTTCTCTTCATCAAGCTAGACATACCCAGTTCCAGCAACTGTTCTTTATATGTTTTAGCCTCCAGTCCCCTAATCATCTTTGTTGCTCTTCTCTGCAGTCTTTCTAGAATCTCAATGTCTTTTTTACACCGTGGCGACCAAAAGTGGATGCAGTTATTCCAAGTGTGGCCTTTTATACTGCAACCATCCAGTAATAACAAAACATCTTTGAATTCAGCCTTTAGTGTAGGCAGAGGGTTATCACTGAAAAAGTTACAAAGATTGTAACTCTCATATGTAGATAAATATATAACCTAAAGTATAAACAGTTTTCACACTCTTAGCTAGTTTTCACTTTTAATATTATTCTACCACAATAAAACACAAAATCTTGTTTTTATAATTATTGTTGTATTTCTCTCTCCGGGTTGCACATCACTTATTTTTGATATTGTGCCCAGATTAACAGAATAATTGTTTATAGTTAGATACTGTAGAACAAGGTTTGGAAACCCAAGCTTCTTAGTTTTGTTTTTATTTTTTTCTAAAATAGAGGGCCTGTAAAAACATTTTTTAAAAATCAGCCTAGGAACAATTTCCAGAATTTATCTCTGGATTTTATTGCTTAAATTTTATCCTAAACCAGTCGATCTATTAATTCAAAATGAATGTTTGATGAGTTAAGCAAATCAACTTCATGGGCTAATCAATTACATTGTTTTAGTGTCCCCACTTCTGAAAAATTAATTTCTCACTTCCCATGTCTCTGAAAACTGATAAATTACTTACTCTGTAGCTTGAAAGATCGTGCAGGAAGCTGAAACTTTAGCACTATTTATGATTTTCTCCCATAAAGAATTGATTTTATCTCCTTCTCACATAATCCACTGTAAAAAACACACACACACACACACACAAAACTGAATGCCACATGTTCAAGGTCTAGGATTCACCTATAGCTTGTAATTAGCTGTAATACTTCCGTTAGTCATTCTGTGGGCAGGTCTCATTCACTTTTCTGATCCAGTGAATGACACCTACTGATAAGACACCATTAATGATATACTGTGCAATCTCCTCTTTTGCCTTTCTAATGTTAATAGCTGATTATGTCTATTCATTTTATGTTTAGCCTTTCTAAGAACACTGTACCACTCATTTGAGCCTATTTCTCTGAGCTAGCTTGTTTCCTTGCAGAGGTTTCATTACCCTAACTAGGTAACATCATCAATGCTAGTAAGGAGGGCTGTTTGCCTTCATTATCTTTTTAGGGCAATGAAACGTCTGCAAGAAAACAAGCAAGGATAGAGAGCATCAAGGATCCCTCATTTCAGCCCTGAGCTACAAATATTCTCCTTTATTGATCCTGCTTCTTTGGGTGTGGGACACAAAAGTTTCCTGATTATTTAAAAGCAGAAAAGAATGCCTGCTCCATATGTGATATGTGAAACATTCATTCACTCATCAGATTAATCATTCTCTGTAGACTGGTATACAGGTAGTCCTTGACTTGCTACCACATTAGAGCCCAACATTTCTTTTGCTAAATGAGACAGTTGTTAAATGAATTTTGCTGCCCGTGGTATGATCTTTCTTGGTACAGTTCTTAAGTGAATCGCTACAGTTCAGTGGTGGGTTGCTCCCGATTCGGCCTGGTTCTCCCGAGCCGGTAGCGGTGACGATATGATGTCACCAAACCTGTCCTGCCGCTCCCCCACCCCCACCCCCACATTATACTTACCTTTTATTTGGTCCCACCCCCAATCTGTTGCTGCCTCCTGAGTCCCAGCTGATGGCTAGAGGGAAAAAACCTGTTTAAACTCTTGCCGCGGGGCTTCAAAGGGCCGTCCTACAGCTGATCAGTGTTAAAAGAAAACAAATGGGTAGACCGGTGCCTGCAAAAATAAATGGGTAGACCAGTGCCTGCAAAAATACATGAGTAGATCAGTGCCTGCAAAAAATAAATGGGTAGATCGGTACAGCTCTGCAAGCAGGTAAAAGCCTGGTAGACCAGTACCTCTGCTAAATCCTAAATAATTGTCACATGACCATCAAGCCACGCCCACAAAATAAGCCACACCCACAGAACCAGTAGTAAAAAAAATTTAGAACCTACCCCTGCCACAGTTGATATGTTAGTAACAACGGTTGTTAAGTGAATCTGGCTTCTCCATTGACTTTGCTTGTCAGAAGGTCACAAAAGGGGATCATACGGCCCCAGGACACTTCAACCATCATAAATATGAGTCAGTTAGCAAGCATCTGAATTTTGATCACGTGACCATGGGAATGCTGCAACGATTGTTAAGTGTGAAAAATGGTGTTAAATCACCTTTTTGTTGTTGTTGTGCTGTTGTAACTTCGAACAGTCACTAAACAAATGCTTGTAAGTTGAGGACTACCTGTACTCTATATATTTTACCAATAGTTTTAGGGAAATCATTATTTCATAATGTAATGGAAATCATAATGTAACAGTTCCAAGTATAAAATCCAAAAGGGGTTTCCAAATAGAAACAAAACTGGATAAATTTTTCTCTTTAATTAAAAGAACTTTGCCAACTCTACCAACTCCATCACCTTCACCATCCGTTCTTCCATTGCTGAAATTAATACTTTTTACATCTTTGTGCATCTAAGATTCTTGCTGTAACCAACATATATGGTAATAAAGTTCCAAATGTTCTTTCAAGCTGTTTGCCCATCAGAATTAAGGATATCTAAAGAAGAGAAGAACTAAAGAAGAAGGGGGGCAAGATGGCTGGTCTTTTTGAAAGCAAAGAAAGTAAAGAAGGGTTAATTAACCCTCATATATGGTCTGACCTTGAGGAAGCTCTGAGCTCAATTACCTCTGCTTTATTGGGAAAAATTGATACTATATTTCAAGCTTTTCAAGTTGGAAACAATGAAATACATGGAAATACTGAGTTGCAATCTAGCAGTGGGGGATTGATTGAAGAGCTGGGAGAAGGAAAAAAACAACAACAACAGCCTACAGTATTTTTGGAGAGCAAGATGGATGCTTTGCAGAATAAGGAGCAAGAAATTTTGGGAGCTGATGAGATTTTGGCTATACGAATTCTTTGTTACAAAGTCCAACCTGCAGTTAAAGAGCTGCTTTCAGAAGAAGTTATACTTCTGCAAAAATTTTATAATATGCAATCCCAAAAAATGCAAGATTATATTGGAGTTAAAAAAGGCAGAGGAATTAGAGTGAAGAAAAGAGTTCGTAAAAAGAAGAAGAAGAAAGACTGGAGACAAGGAAAATAACCCTGCTTGATGAGATGATGGTCCTTAAAAAGTATTGTTTAAGTGCTTAAAGATTTTGAACTTTTGGAAGAAAACATCCAACAGCTTAATGCCAGTTAACTAAGCGATGAGCGACGATGAGGAGGTAACCTACAGCTGTATTGGAATATTTTGAGAAGAATAAACAGATCACAGCAATGCTGGTGTGTTGGGTTGTGAAATAAGCCTTGACCTGAGTGATTTGGAATATTTTATTAAGGACTGTAATAAATTTGGATTTAATTGTAATTGCAGAAGTTTTACTGAATATAGTAAATTGGAGTTTTCTGTCTGAAGGTAATAAATATAAGGCAAAAGGACTGTGGGCCTAGGGCAATTGCAGCTGATCTGGTGGTTTCCCTAATACGTCTGATGAATTTATTAATCTAATTTTTGGCTGGATTTGATGGATATTATTTGATATATAATTACAAAGTCACTCGGGGTTTTTTTTTTACATAAAGAAGCAATTTTTATTTAGGTGGGTAGATGCAAATGAAGACATTCTACATGCTGTTGGAAGATGTGAATATAAGAAGACTAACAACTGGTTTAATCTAGTATGAAGAATTTAAATGTTTGATATAGCTACTAAACGATGTTTTTAGTTGATTTGTTAATAGGTACTGATAAACTAATAAGAGGTTTGATTACTGCTTTTTAGCTAGAAAATGTTTTTTTTTTAAGTGTTTTAACTATAATTGGACCTTAATGGTTTAAAAGTGGAGGACGGAAGAGTTTATATAATATTTTATTTTAAATTTGGGGTTTTTGAATGAGGTTTTTTTTTTCTCAATGAAAGAAGTTATAAAATATCTTGTTACACTGTATAGACCTAATAATCTGCTAAGTATGGATTAGTTAAATTGAGTAACGATAGGTTTGATTAGGTAATATTTAACTGTTTTATTAACTGCTGCAATTACAAATGGATACTAATTCTGTTAAATTAGTTGGAATAAGAAGAAAGAAGACTTGCTTTCCTTTTATTTACTTGTTTAATGATTATGATAAGTGAGAGATGGAGTTGAATTTAGGGGATTCAAGCTGTATTTTATATTTTGTATTTGCTCTGGGAAGTCGGGAGGGTCGGGGGGGGAATGTATGTAAAATTTTTAAAACTTTTTCAATAAAAAAGAAAGAACTAAGGATATCATTGCTAGTGGATATAACATGCGCTGGCACTGGCCACTCATACTCTTTTTATGCTTATGAAACAGGGAGAAAATTGGAAAAACACAGACAATAAGACATGGGCATGAATAAATGTTATTTGTTTATTTAATATACTCATGGTGTTATATCTTCACTTCCTTGTAAGCCCTAGGGCAGAAGGTCAGTGTTCAAATCCTGGTTTAGCTCAGCAGACTAAAAGCATAGTGATTTAAACCAGCTGCCTGCAATTACTGTAAGTTCGGATCTCACCAGGCTCAAGGTTGACTCAGCCTTCCATCCTTTCTAAGGTAGGTAAAATGAGGACCCAGTTTGTGTGGGCAATAAGCTGACTTTGTATAAATATACAAAAGTATGAAGGCTATTGCTTAATGCATTGTAAGCCACCCTGAGTCTCCGGAGAAGGGCGGCATATAAATCAAATTTTTTAAAAAAAATCAAAATATCCTTCTCCCTCCCTTCCTCCTTTGTGAAGTTTGAATGTTGGTTTTTTTTACTGCTCATTTTAGAGAGGCAGCATTTTGTTCTGTCTTTTGAGATTTTTTTTAAAAAAAATAACAAGAACAACAGCACATTGAATAAAATTTATCGTACGAACAGCCATGATTGTACTTAATTATTTTTACGAAAAGGCAGAGGGGGATTTGATCTTCCTCCTCCTTTAAAAAAAAAAATGGAAGAGGAAGATCAAATCCCTTTTGCCATTTAAAAAAGAAAATCTTACAAATGGTACTAAATCTTCCACATTTTTTTCTGTTCACTGATTGCTTCCTGGAATCACCAGGTGATCCTATAAATTTACAGGCCACTGCCCTCACTCAGCCTGCTAATGTTTACAGAAAGCAGAATCTATCTATAGCAATCTGTAATCACTCCCGAGCAAAAGACAGGAGATCTGATTAACAAAAGCAGATGCTGAAGATGTAAATCAAGGAAGCCAACTAAGATCCAAGAATAGGAATGCTACAAACTACAATGCAGGAGGAAGATAAAAAAGCATAGCCAGAATATGCATGTATTTAATATTATTTAACAGGAGAGAAACTACAGATTTCTGTTAATTCCTAGTTAATATAGGGCATGTATTTAATATTATTTAACAGTACAGAAACTACAGATTTCTGTTAATTCCTTGTTAATATAGGGCAATTAATCAACCCATAAGGGTTAAAGATAGCTTGAATGCTGCATCCTACCACATAGAGCAAGGGTGTCAAACTCACGTCGTCACGGCGGTGTCATGTGATATATCATGACTTTTCCCCCCTTCGCTAAACCGGGTGTGGGCGTGGCCAGCGTGTGACACAACTTTCCCGTGGGTCGCAAGCTTGACACCCCTGACGTAGAGGGTTTCAGCACGTTACTCATTTTTCCTGCATTTTTACATAGTTCCATAAACATATGAAGTATTTTTAATCTCTTCTGTAGAGGGAAAAATATGTCGATCACCTAGCTGCTTTCCAAACCAAATAATCAACACATGCACTGACTGAAAAGGCAGCTAACCAACCCACAAGAGATGCACATGTAACACAGATTTAAAAAGGAAGGGATTCAGCCAACAGTTGTGGCCACCGATACGCTCTTCGCTGCGTAGCAGTATGAATTGTATCGTGCAACTTTCTGCAGCAGCGGAAAATAAAAATGGTAGATAGAATGCTATCCCAACTAGCTGTCTATTGATGTGGTTTAGCATATCATCAATATCATCGTAGGAAGAAAAGAGCATTTTGTTTTATGAGATTTAAGTTAGCTTTCTAAAAGAAGGAGATGACAGCAACCATATCTGGCTATTTAGCATTTAATAATTTCCTTTGTGTAATGAGCCTAAGGCTGGAGAATCCTTCTTTTCCCTGATTCTGCGACCAGCAGGATAACTTCTACCTGCTATTGATTTTCCCCCATTGATTGTAATCTTCCTCTTCCTGAATGCCTGCTCCAATATATCCATCGAATGTTGAACAATCTCCAAATAATTCTTGGAACAGTTTGGGATACATTTTTATTTCCGCAAGCCAGTTGAGTTTGGAGAAGTGATTTATGTGCACTTTGGAAGGCAAAACAAACTAAGGACGCTCTGGGAACTGGCATAGACAAGGAGATTTTAAAACACATCATAAAAACCAGGAAGTGCTTTGCCTCTTCCCCTGCCCACCCCATTTGATGCTTCCACAGTCCAATAATTTCATAAGTCTCTGCCAAATCATGTCGAGGAGAATGGTAAAGCACAAACAGTTTTCACAGCTGTGATTTCTGCCATGATTGATGATGAAATACCACTGGAGGGATGGTAGGAAAATGAATATTTATTAACGGCATCAAGTGCCACTGGTTTAAACTCCAAAGAGATCCATCATTTAATAAACCACGAAATGCGTGCATTTCCACAGCAAAATGTTCAATAAAAACAGCCAGCTACCTTTAAAAAAGCCATCAAAATGGGCTGCTGATTCAGTTCCTTTCTTTAAACGGGTAACCACATTGGCTGGCCGGATCAAGATTACTGCGCTGTTATAACTTGAATTGAACATTACATCACTGGTATATCATGCAGACCTCAACTTGAAAACCTGCAGGCACAGTAGCTCCAAGACACCATAAAAAGACATAGTTAGCATTCACCATTCATCCTGTAGATTTTGCTACTGTGTTATTTCCAACTTTTTCTTTTTTAAATCACTTTGTTTGAAGGTATAACAAGGATGTTTTTCTTCTAGGACTTCATTCACTGTACATGAATATGGCAACTAACTAAGACCAAGAGCTTCCACTTTTCTTATTGGTAGCATTTCTCTTTGCAGATCATCATCAATTAAAGATTTGTGGTTGGGTTCTTTATTTTCCAAATGAAAAGTAAATATTTGTTTATGAGGTGCTGGAGGAGATCAAAACAATTTTCAGAAGCATAATTTCGGGAGACCGAATTTCGCAAGAGAAGCACAGTGGCAGTTTAATAAAAGAAAATTGATGGTCTCTGTTGATATAGCTCAGTGTAATTTCCCCAATAGTTTTAGCAGCTTTGATTGCACAAGGGAAATTGGGCAACTGATCAGAAGAAAAACAGCTGCCCTGATGTGGTTGTTAAGAACTGAGGGCAAAAATAGAAAACGCTAGAGTTGATTTTTCTACTCACCCCTCAAGTGTCTTTCTTTTTAGGATACTGTATATGCATGGGAATAGCTGTATGAAAGACTATATATCCGTGATGGCGAACCTATGGCACGGGTGCCACAGGTGACACGTGGAGCCATATCGGTGGGCATGCGAGCTCAGCTCTGGCACACATGCTCAGGCCAGCTGATTTTCGAGCCTTCTGGGCCCACCAGAAGTCAGGAAACACACTGTTTCCAGCCTCTGGAAGGCCTCGGGGGAGGGGGGGAAGGCCGTTTTTGCCCTCCCCAGGCTCCTAGAAAGGCTCTGGAGCCTGGGGAGAGCGAAAAATGGGCCTAGCGGGCACACTCTGCCATTATGTGCCAAAAGTGAGGGGAGCACAGGGGTGTGGGGCACATAGAATTATGGATGTGGGCGCACATGCGGGTGGCCCCACTGTGCTCCCCCCACTTTTGGCACGCGATGGCAAAAAGGTTAGCCATCACTGCTATATATATTTTTAGGGAGCATTCACATTCTCAAGGCAACTATGTCATTCCAATGCTTTGCATTTGTCTCCAAAAAGAAAAAAAGACAATTCCTTCCCCTCCTGCAACAACAACAACAACAACCCACTCCACTCATTAACTCCCTTTCTCTTAAAGGGAGAAACTGGGATAGAATGGAAGCCCTTGAAATGTAACTCAGGATGAATGGTTATATGATGCAGTGATCTCATCATATTCAACACATGTCTCCCAGGTGACTGGGGTCAAGAATAGGGAGACACTTGATTCCTTTTAATGGAACCTAAGGTAAAGGTAAAGGTTCCCTCGCACATATGTGCTAGTTGTTCCCGACTCTAGGGGGCGGGGCTCATCTCCACTTCAAAGCCAAACAGCCAGCGCTGTCCAAAGATATCTCTGTGGTCATGTGGCCGGCATGATTAAACACCAAAGGCTCATGGAATGCTGTTAGCTTCCCACCAAAGGTGGTCCCTATTTTTCTACTTGCATTTTTTACGTGCTTTCAAACTGCTAGGTGGGCAGAAGCTTGATCAAGTAACGGGAGCTCACCCCGTTATGTGGCACTAGGGATTCGAACCGCTGAACTGCCAATCTTTCGATCGACAAGCTCAGCATCTTAGCCATTGAGCCACTGAGTCCCTTTAATGGAGCTTAAGGAATACTAATAGAAAGGAGAGGGGTGTAGTTGAGAATAGCCTTTCAGTTTCTTATGTTACAATCACTTTACTCTTGAATTTGAAATGTCTTAGGCTGCACCACAGCCTAAGGTCTGTGAACACCACTACCTAGAGAAGACTACTAGTAGATTTTTAAAAAAAATATTTTAAAAAATTATGGTCCTTTTTGAAATGGTCTCTGGAATGAACTTTGAATGGAATGGAAAATGGAACGTCAAACTTTTTTTCCCTTTTGCTTTCTCCTTAGAGGAAGTGCTGGATTACCACAACTAAATTGCTGGGCATTGTCAGCATCATTCCTAAATTTGTAGAGGTCATTCAATTAGAAGTCTGTTTAGATGTCAAGATATCTTTTGTACATTTGTACAAGACATTTTTGTACTCTGGTGATAACAAAGGATATCTTGACATCTAAACAGACCTCTAATTGAATGACCAGCACTACTTCTAAGGAGCAAGCAAAAAGGAAGAAAAGTTTGAAGTTCCATCTTCCATTCCATCCAAAGTATCATCTCAGAGACCATTCCAAAAAGGACCCATAATTATAATACTAATAATCTCCTGTTGGTAGTGATGCTCACAGATCTTTGCTCTGGTATAGCCTAAGACCGTGATGGCGAACCTATGGCACGGGTGCCACAGGTGGCACCCGGAGCCATATCGGTGGGCACGCGAGCTCAGCTCCAGCACGCATGCGTGCACCAGCCAGCTGATTTTCGGGCCTTCTGAGCCCACCAGAAGTCAGGAAACACACTGTTTCTGGCCTCCGGAAGGCCTCTGGGGGCGTGAGGAAAGCCATTTTTGCCCTCCCCAGGCTCCTAGAAAGGCTCTGGGGAGAGCAAAAACCGGGTCTACCAGGCCCACCGTGCCATCACGTGCCAAAGGCAGGGGGAGCACAAGGGGGTGGGGCATATAGAATTATGGGTGTGGGCACGCGTGCATGTGACCCCACCGCGCTCCCCCCGCTTTTGGCACGCGATGGCAAAATGGTTAGCCATCACTGGCCTAAGAGATTCCAGATTCAAGGGCAGAGACTCAAGTGCTTGCAACATAACGTACTCAAGGGCTATTTTTGTACAAAAATGATGACTTCACAAATCCTTGCAACATTTCAGAATATCCTGGATGTATTCTTGCAGAATCATTATTTTTACTAATTATTTTTTCAGCGAAGGCAACTCTTCAATTCCAGTGTCTGACCATTAGCTCATCCTATAACCTTTTCACCTTTGGAGAGAGATGTTGCATATTCTTTGGCCTTCTTTTCATAAGCTTTTGTTTTACATTTGAACCAAGAGGCTTTCAAAATTATATTTATGACTTTGGGATTTGATTAATGCATCACAGTGGATCTCAAAGAATAATTATAGAAGACACAGAGTGAGTATAGACTACAGTGACTTTTAGGGTGCATAATGTGGGTTACATTTTTAATTTATCTAAAACAAATTTTCCATGACAAGTTATGTTAATGTCTTAATAAAAGCTTCTTCCCTTAAATAAGAATTTTTCATCTTTATCTTTAGAATAACAAGTCACTGGGAGAGAAAGAAACATTTGTTTCAGGTTGCTCTACATGCTTTAGGGCTGAGCATGGATTGCCAAGCCTTTAAACTCCTACCATTAACACAATGGCTTTTTAATGATTTTTACCATTGTATGATTACTTGGCGTCTTCATTTGGTTGACAGAAACAGTCTTCAAATGCCCACTTTCCAATTCTGTAAATGCAGGTCTAATTTAACAACTTCATCTTTTACATCTGGCAGCAAATAACATAAGAATAAAGGGAATCAGCCTTGCCTGATGATATTTGCTGTCTATTGTATACCATGAAGGTTATTTAGGTTGTGTTTTTTAGAAAGTGTTTACATATTGGCAGGAAAGGCGGAATTGACTGATGGGATTCAGTTGCATAATTTAGCATATAGAGTGTTAAATTGAGGACTTTTTCTCAGAACTAAATGAAAGTGCTACCCAGAAGTCTTTAAGTTGGCAGAAAATTATACCATCGTAGAATTTATTTTTATCCTACCACTCAAGGTGGTATATATACAGTACTTAATGCTCTCCCATCCTTTATTCCCACAACAATAAACCTGTGGGATAAATTGGGCCAGGAGAGAATGATTAGTCCAAAGTCACCCAGCTGGCTTTGATGCATAAAAAAGCATTAGAACTCATGGTTTCCCGGTTACCAGCCTATCTCCTTAGCCAATATTGTACACTACTAGGGTTTCCTACTATGCCATTATTACAGTGCTGGCACATACATCTCTCCTTATTTACACTATACAGAGCACGATAAGGACAGGAATTCCTGCTTGGTTTCTCTCCCTTCCAACCAAATATCACCAGCTGTTATGAGCATATCCACCAATCATTCTTTATATGGGATGTAGGTAGGGATGGAACAAGTTTTGATGGAGAGACCTGTTCTGTCCCCGTCCCACACATGCACCCAAACAGCCAGCCGGGGGATAAATAAACCTTGCAAACAGCAAATTCCAGTGATAAGAGGCTTGGCAGCAGCCCAGTAGCTGCTTACCAAGAACTTTTTACTCCGAGAAGGAGGGGTTGTTCCTCCACCAGATAATACAGACAAAATACACATAGTCAATTAGTCCAGTTCGTAATTAAGTCCACAGCAGATTAGCGTTGTTTCCAAAGGTGCAAAGTGACTCACCAGAAGTTAAGCTTTGTCCATCACAGAGTCTGAATGGCCACCACACTCCCTTTTATACCCTGTGGGGTGTGGTCCAGTGACTCAGCTTAATCTCTGGCGTGCCTCCTTTTCTGCTGCGTGCGCTTATCTCTCTGACGCTGGCGTGGATCCAGCCAAGACGTATCCCCCTTGCTGTCTGACTGCAACTGCTCAGGGATACCTGGCTCCTGGTCAATCTCTTCTCCTTCGGGAGATACCTGAGGCATTGCCAGAGAGGAGGGTCCTGTAGAGGGAGGCATGGCCAACTCCTCTCCTTTATGTTCGAAGCCTTCTTCCTCTGATAAGACGGGCTCGGAGGTCGGGGCCACAACAAGACCAGTGTTTGGCTATGTGTCAAAGTTCACTGTAATTTTGCACAGGTTTTTGCATGTGTGTACTTAATAGTGCTAAATCTGTGTCCAGAGATAGTTCAAGCAATCCCCAACAAATGAGAAGGAACATCTAGCTATGTCTCTTTTCCTTCACCATATCTCCCCTAACCATCTCTGTAGGTCAGCTGATGTTTGAGGCTGATTCAGATCTCTGAGTTGGGGATTGGCTCAGAGACCTGATGTTATGGACTCATCTGAAGTCTCCAAGTCAAAAACTGAAGAGACAGACTGATAGAACAACAATTGGAAGACCCAGCTGGTAGCAGCTCCAGAAGACATTGAGCTTGATCCGATGACAGTAACCCGGAGTGAATATTGGTTAAAATGGGGCATATACAGTGGTGGGTTGACCCTGGTTCACACCAGTTCTATAGAACCGGTAGTAAAACCGGTGGAAGGCTCCGCCCACTGACCCAGACATCATCAAAATGCTTCTGCGCATGTGCAGAAGAGCATGCACGCACGCGAGCAAAGCAAGCGAGCGAGTGGCCCCGTTGTGAACCGGTAGTAAAGGTAAGTAGAACTCACCCCTGGGCATATACCTAGCCCAAGGATTTTCAGCAACTATGAAGAGCCAAGCAAAGGCAATTAGCATGGCCACACTAGATGCTGGCACTCTATAAGGGCAGTCTCAAACCCTTGAAAACAACTCTCTGACTCTACGCTTGTGTACCTGTTGTTTTGTTCCTTGTTCTATATTTGGACCCTCCAAATGCAGGGACATCTGGCCCCGCTCACCAAATCTTCTGACTCTAGAATCCTGGCCTATTGTAGACAGTTCTAGTGGCTCAGAATCTGCTCTCTTGCTTGTAGTTGCTCCCAGCCTAACTTACATGGTAAGGACTCTGGCCAGTGACTCATCTAAGCTTATGACATGGCAATAAAACCTTACTTTGTCTTACTTTGACATCAGATGGCATAGGACAATTCCTGGGGAGATTGAAAGACCGGACTCTCTCACTTTGCCCAAAGCAGAATAGCCTGTCAGGCAGTGTCTAAAGACTGAAGGGGAGGAAGGCAGAGGTGGTATTCATAGGTTCTGACCAGTTCTGGAGAAACTGTAGCGGAAATTTGGTGTAGTTTGGAGAACCAGTAAATACCACCTCTGACTGGCCCCATCTATTCTCTGCCTCCCGACTCCCAGCTGATTGGGAGGAAATGGGGATTTTGCAGTAACTTTCCCTTGAAGTGGGGTGGGAATGGAGATTTTGCAGTATCCTTCCCCTGCCACGCCCACCAAGCAGGGGTGAAATCCAGCAGGTTCTAACAGGTTCTGAAGAACCAGTAGTGGAAATTTTGAGTAATTCAGAGAACCGGCAAATACTACCTCTGGCTGGCCTCAGAGTGGGGCGGGAATGGAAATTTTGCAATATCCTTCCCCTGGAGTGGGATTTTGGATTTCACCCCTGCCACCAAGCCGTGCCCCCATGCCACACCCACAGAACCAGTAGTAAAAAAATTTGAATCCCACCACTGGAGGAAGGGTATGTATCAAACTACTCTGTAGTTGCTAAGATACATTTGACTCATCTGAGTCATCTGACCAGTGAAGTGCATTAGTGTCCCTGGCAAATCCTGTGGTGGGATAAGGAGGAAAATTACCAGTTCAGCTCAGAAAGTCTGATGACTTTTTCAGGTGAAGGCTGGGGATCAAATGAGGGCAACATCATAAGGACAGAAAAAGAGAGGTTGCCAGGCCCTTGTTAACAGGCTCCTGGATGATTTTCATAGTTTTGACTGTCTTCCCTTTTTTCAACTACTTCAAGGAATATGTTTGTGCTTTAAAAGCAGGGAGTGTTTCTTGGTTTTCTCCCAGATTGCAAGTGCCAGGAAACAGCTGCTGGAGCTTAAATAGTTTGTGAAAATAAAGACAAATGGGAAAGGGGAAGAAAAGACAAAGGACAAACTCAGTACACTGTTCCGACTCCAGCCACTAAAACAATCAAAAGTGGATGATTATCTCCTGGACAGGAAGCTTGGAAATGGTCTTACGAATTTCAGGCCTAGAAGTACTCCAAAGAAGTATGATTTATTGAGCCAAGGTTTCCAAGCAGAAGTTGAAAAACAACAACTATTAGGGCTTTCCTTCTCTCTACAGGCTGAACTGGAACAATAGAAATATTATTCAATTTGTCTGTCTCTCCTTTACAACTACTTTTCCTACAGTAAATATATTTTCTGAGAGGAAGGATCAAGACAAATGATCTATGGAGTAATCTACATTAGACCTAGTAGCTAGACGATGCTTATTAAGTGTGAAGGCTCATTTTTGAGCATTTAACATTTGTAAATAATAAAGTGGACTCCCTGAAAAGTGCCTTTGATGTGTTTGCCCAAAGGCAGACAGATAAATTGACAGAGCCTGCAAAATCTCAGTGGACTGAATAAAGATTTGAACAATCTGCCGACAGACTGCCAAGACAAGTAGTTTCCACTAAGAAAGATACTCAACTATGTAATAACCCTTCAGGAATCTGCACCAAGGAAGGATAGTCTCCAGCCAAGCCCAACTGAACACTCAAAACTGATCCGGTCACATTGAAAGTTATACTTAACAGGATTAATATCAGGCTATGCAGTTCCAAGAAAGCAGTCAACTTTTCTCTGAACCATCTCATTGATGCCAACAGTTTTCAGTTGACCTGAACACAACTGAATGGCTGCCAAGTTCAAAAGGAAGCTAGTGAATTTCATTGTTTTTTTATTTACGCATGTCTCAAATTTCTCCAACAAGGTATTATTGTGATGAAAAATAACCCTTCTTTTTAATGTACCAACTGAACCGGGGTAAGAGACATTGTGGCACAGTGGTTAGAATGCCGTATTGCAGGCTAATTCTGCTGACTGCCGATTGCCAGCAGTTTGGCAGTTCTAATCTCACCAGCTCAAGGTTGACTCAGCCTTCCATCCTTCCAAAGTGGATAAAATGGGGACTGAGATTGTTGGGGCCAATACGCTGACACTGTAAACTGCTTAGAGAGAGCTGTAAAGCACTATGATGTGATATATAAGTGTATTGCTATTGCTACTTTAAAAATAAGCAGTAACATAGCAACTGATAACAGCCTAATGTTGATGAGCCCTGATGGTGCAGAGGTTAGAATGCAGTATTGCAGGCTAACTCTACCCATAGTTTGGAGTTCAGTCCTGACAGAGCTTGAGGTTGACTCAGCCTTTTATCCTTCCCAGGTAGGTAAAATGAGGATCCAGATTGTTGGGGGCAATATGCTGACTCTTAAACTAATTAGAGAGTACTATAAAGCACTACAGAGAAGTATATAAGTCTAAGTGCTAAGAGTTATGATTACACCAATGGCCAAAGATAATGTCAGAAGAAATGAAAACCAATGAAGGATATGGAGCTTTAGATGGTTAACTGCTTTGGCACTTTCTCAGACCGTGAGCACTGCAGGAAAAGATTTTGAGAAGACCTGAAGGGATTAAGAACGTGCTCCTAACAATGTGCCTTGCAGCAGGACAAGTTTTCTTAGACTTTGCAGTGGATTGTGCAATAAGAAAATTGACACCAAGTGTCACTCATTAGAATCTAAAGTCCATCTTGATCGAAAATGAAATGGAAGTAAATTTTAAAAAAACAAACTGCTATGGCAGGCCTATACGCCTTAAATTTGACAAATATTTGATGTCAGGAATTCTGCTTCAGTGAAGAGAAACCCTGAGTTGCTGCTTGCCAATGATATCCACTGCAATGAAATGTTTAAATTAACCTTAACTGGACATAGGCATCCAGTAGAATCTGTAAGTGCAGGAATGGATTTGGGAGTATTTCCCTTCATTTATTTAAGTTCCTGATCCTAAATGATATGGAGGCAGAACCATATCCACTTATGAAATGTTGACATTTCAATCATCTTAATTATGAGGCCACCCTCATATAAAATGTTCAAGTCAACTCTTGTCAGTTTAGAGAGCATTTCACCAGTCAGTTGAAGCAATGACAACGTCTGAGGCCCATTTTGACAAGATCTTGGAGGTGCTAAAAGAAGAATAAAGAGAGGAGATTTGCACCACCCACTCAGAATGAATTTTAATCTCAGAGGGCTCTTTATAATTTATACCCTGGTTGGAATAATTGGTTGGTTGGTTGGCTAGAACAATAAGAAAAATAATAGTATAATTATTTTGCAGGAAATTTGGGTGATGGGAGATATTGACAATCACAGATACAATAAACTTCACTTAAAAGCAATATCAAGACCAAAAGAAAAAAAGAAGAAAAGAAATTCAAAGATTAGGCATAAGAGTATCTATTGTAGGTCTTTACATGATTTCTTTGCTGGGAAAGATTGAGGGCAAAAGAAGGGGATGACAGAGGCTGGATAGAGTCACTGAAGCAGTAGGCATGAGCTTAAATGGACTCCAGAGGATGGTAGAGGACAGGAAGGCCTGGAAGAACGTTGTCCATGGGGTCATGATGGGTCGGACATGACAACTAACAACAACACGATTTCTTACAAGTTCTTCCGGTATGTGATAAAAAGAAAATAGCTGTTGGTATTAATTTTGGTGCTATCTTTTTGATTATCAATGTCTAGCTAGCAGTCCATTAACTAAAACCACTATATAAGAACAATTATATGATTGATAGAGTTACCCATAGAATTTATTGTAATTGGAGGTCATTTCAGTGCCAGACTGGATTCCGATGATAGGACTTTGTATGCAAGTTTTCATTGCTACACATTTGACATAGATGGAATATCAATTTAAAGATAGCATATCTAACTCTGCTGGCTTCTGTTTAGCTTAGCAGACCTACCACTTAAATGAATATCCCAAAGGAAGGAATAAAAAGTCATTTCCCTGCAAAATTGGCTTTTTGGCGATTTGAAATAAGCATAAATAAAGGAGACTATTTGTAGCCCAGGTTTGAAATGAGGGGTCCTTGGTGCTCTCTGAGCTTGGTTGTTTTCTTGCAGATGTTTCATTACCCAAACTAGGTAACATCATCAATGCTAGTAAGGTGTGGGGTTTGCTCTCAGTTTATATTCTAGTGGCTTGCCCTGTCAGGTGGTCTTAGAAGTTCTTTGGTTGGGCTATTTACTGTTGGCTTGTTTGACAGTTACTTGATTGCAGTATTGTTTACATGATTGTTGGTCTGAACTTTAATTTTGGAATTAATCAATCTATGTTCACCTGAGTGCTGATTACTGGTGCAAAGGTGCTTGGGTCTTTTTGTTCCCTTTTTGGCTAGTTGATTGTCTCTTTTGCATAGTCCGTGGATATTGTTCATGTCGATGTGTCTATTGAATAAGCACAATTCCCAACTTTGGCCATGGTGAGTTGGCCACAGCAAGTTGGCTGCAGCAATTTGTCCCATTTTGTTACCCAGAAGGCCCATTGGAAGGACTCTACTTCTGGAAGATGGACAGGGCTGTCCTAACCTTAAGTGAGAGGACATTCTAAAGAGCTGATTATGCCTCTGAAAAATAACATCCAAGCTCTTTTATTGTCCTGAAATGGGAACAATCAATTGCAAAGGTTGGGCCAAATCACTGGAGGGATGTGGTCTTCTGGGTAATCTGGAAAACAAACTGTAATGGGCTTTATAGGTTAACAGCAACATTTGAAATTGCATCCAAAGGCAACCAGTGCAGGACCTGCAGTAGAGGTGTTACATGCTCCCAACAGTGATGGTTTTTAAAGGCAGCCCCAAGTATTATGTGCTGTTGTATTCTAGATGAATGGTGACATGGGCATGAGTTGCTATAACAAGGTCTTTTTTTCCCCAGATAAGATCACAACTGAAGCTGGGCAAATAATTTCTGTGAAGGGTCCTTGGTGCTCTCTGAGCTTGATTGTTTTCTTGCAGAGCTACAAATATTTTCCTCTATCGGAAGAACTTCAAGCTATGACCTCCAACTGCTATTATTGATATATAAAGTTAATAGGAGCATCACCAAAAGAGTTGGAGGTAGTTTCCGTGGCCAATTAACTGACTGAATTTCTGCAACATGATGAGTAAGATAAAGATGCCTCTTTCTCTATTATGATCCAACTTCTACTATATATAAATGCAGCGGTCATCTTAATAAAAGAAGAGTTCCATCTCTTAAGTAGACATGAGCCTGTAGTACAGTGGTTTAAAGCACCCTGTTATTAACATCTATTAACATCTGCTGCTTGCAATTACTGCAAGTTCGAATCCCACCAGGCTCAAGGTTGACTCAGCCTTCCATCCTTTCTAAGGTGGGTAAAATGAGGACCCAGATTGTGGGGGCAATAAGCTGACTTTGTATAAATATACAAAACTATGAAGGCTATTGCTTAACGCACTGTAAGCCGCCCTGAGTCTCTGGAGAAGGGCGGCATATAAATCAAATTAAAAAAAAAGTAGCTGGGAGACACTTTTCATACTTTGGCTATGGTTATACAGATGAGAAGAGCTTTTGCACAATGTTACAAAGATTAAAGGAAAGTTGTGAATAAATTATCAAAAAACAAAAGTTCTGATCTTAGTCAGGAGAGTGAAAAAATCATAGTTAGACTATTAATGGCAATAAGATTGATGATGTCAGATGTATTAATTGTTTTAGGTTTGAAGATCTATTCATCTGGGTGGAGAAATGGCAGAATATTTGGAAACTCCGGCAAGAGGGATTGTTTCATAGAAATATTGGAAAGCAGCAAGGCTGCAGTTCAGTAGATGATGATGAAGATGATGATTAAGTGCCATCAAGTCATTGTCAATTGTTAGTGACCATATAGATAGATTTCCTTCATGATGATTTATTCCTGACATGGTCCTTGAGGTCTTCTTCCAAAAGCAATAGCATGTAGACTTATATTCCACTTCATAATGCTTTACAGCATCCTCTAAGCAGTTTACAGAATCAGCATATTGTCCCCGACAATGTGGGGCCTCATTTTACCAACCTCGGAAGGATGTAAAACTGAGTCAACCATAAGTCAGACAGGATCGAACTCCTGGCAGTGAGCTGAATTAGCTTGCAATAATGCATTCTAACCACCGTGCCAAAAGGCTCCAATGGTGCCATTGTAACTGAGTCCATCCACCTTGCTGCTGGTTGTCCTTTTCTTCTATTTCCTTCTACCTTTTCAGCATTACAGCTTTCTGTAGAACATGGGTGTCAAACCTGATTGTGTCACATGATGTATCATGACATATTGTGATGTTTTTTTTGTCTTTGTGGAGCTAAGCTGGGCATGCATGGAGAGGCCTGCCGTAAAGAGCTTTGTGGAATATGTCTGAAGTAAGGTAGATAGAATTGTACAATGAAATATAGGACATTTATACCCATACACTCATATATCCACCCACACATGGCTGCCTCATAACTATCCAAATGCAAGAACATGATATAACACTCACAAAAAAATTCTCCAAGTCATCTTCCTCTCTGAAAATGATGTCTAAATCATGTTCTCCTCATCAGTTTAAATGAACATGTGTAGAAAAAGATGCATAAGAACATCTGTAACAAACACTACTAAATTCATATGAGATCCCATGCTTTGAAAGGTCGTGAAGTTTCATGATTCATCTGGCACTTTGAGACATGCCCTGATCACTACCTGATCATCTTCATGTTTGGTAGGCATGGGAAAATGCATAGCTACCAAACATGAAGTTGACCAGGTAGATGATCATGGCAATTCCCAAAGCATCTTTTCTCTTCTCTTGTGCATGGGGGATTGGGGGCAGCAGCTCTTGGCTAGCGTGTGTGATTCCATAACTCTATATTTGCACATGTGGTATAGGTGTTGGTGAAACTTCCTTAAAGGGAGAAGACATTTTATGGATACTGAAGAGAAGAGTTTACTTTATCAAGCAGTGAAATTAGAATCTACTTGGATGGGCAAAGCTTCCCCACCTACTCACCCTTGCCCCAAGCAAGAATTAATGCGGAACAACTCTGGAGAAGATGAATTCTTTCACACAAAAGAAGGGAAACTAGTTTTCAAGAAGATTTGGGGAATTATCCTGTCTTTTTCTCATTTATTCCGCTTCGGTGTTTTGAATTGAACTTTCTCTGCCTTTTCTTTCATAGGCGCTCCACCTGAAAAAAGAGATTCAACAACTTCTTCAAAGAAGAAAGCCATGAAATTCCAAAGAACTTTAAAAAAAAAACCACTTTGATAGCCACCGTTTGCTGAAAAATACAACTTTACGGGCTTCAAGCATACAGCCTTAACATGACATGTCAAGACGTTTAAGCTAAAATGTAACTTGACTGGCAATGGCACACAGCACTTGGGGAAATATTCACTTTACTGAACTTGGAGTTCCAGAAATTCATCTCTCTTCTAAAGTGGCATCATCGCTGTGCTTCTGTCCCACTTTTTGACTCCCCCCCCCCCCCCCCCCCCAGCTGTCATGCTTGCAAAAATGACAGATACTATTCTATGGAATGGAATTTGTGATTTAAATTTATAATGTTGACTCAGAGGCCCAACTTTATTTTAATTATTCATTCCATTGATTAATCAGCACACCTACTTGGAAATTGGGGGGGGGATATGTTTTTCTAATGATGGCTCCCCCTCCCTCTTCAGTATACCATTAAAGAGACAATCACCTTGATCTGGTAGAAGAAAAGGGAGTCTGAGTTTCAAGAACTGGGATTTGAAAAGTTTTTAGACTCTGGCATTTACATGCAGATCTCATGATCCCAAAGTGGGGTCAAACAAAGAGGCCTGTCCTGATTCTCCAAATGTTCATTCCAGTGTTCAGAGGGGAAGCTATATTCACATTGCCTTGAATGTAACTATAGCTGTCAGTGCAATTTGGAACCTTGTTTTGTTTGTGTTTTGCATCACATGGAGAAATGCCAATTGAGTTCAAGCAAAGAACAAAACATCCTCTTTTCAGATCCCTGCCTGAACACATGCTACTTATTAGTCATAGAGATTTTCTCTGCTTTGCTTCTAGGGCTCAAATTGAGGTTGTGTGTGTTGGGTTTTTTTTAGCCAACCTAACATAATGTTTTTAAAAAATGATATAAAGGAGCTCCGGACTTTCTCTCTCCATCAGCAAGATCATTCTCTGAAAACTGAATTGGACCAAATCTAAGACATAAAAAAATTCAGATACATTTTTATGCACGTGGTAGTTGGATGGCAGATCATAACGCTGATGACTGCTCCATTTTTAACCCCTGTCCCTTATGCTTCTTTCTGAGCATATGAACCATTGAAGGGCCTATGTAGCAGTTTTGTGATTCTCACAGATGAAAAGACCAGCTTGGATTGTGCTGTCCCAATGTAATGTAATGTAATGTAATGTAATGTAATGTAATGTAATGTAA
>WNWU01000017.1:24033062-24045907 GCA_012654045.1 Ptyas mucosa | reverse complement strand
TTAATTTAATTTAATTTAATTTAATTTAATTTAATTTAATTTAATTTTTTAATTGCCGCCCCTCTCCGAAGACTCAGGGCGGCTCACAATACATTTAAAAATCATTATAAAAAGACATTGAAAAATTAAAAAAACATTAAAAACATTAAAAACTAATTCACACCATTCATGGCCAGATCTCGCCAGATCACAAGAGCGAGATCAACAGCCCCAGGCCTGCCGGAAAAGCCAGGTCTTCACCGCTTTTCGGAAGGCCAATTGGGTGGGGGTGGTCTGGACCTCAGGAGAGCTGAGGCAGCCACAGAGAAGGCCCTCCCCTGTGGGCCCGCCAGCCGACATTGTTTACCTGACGGGACCCAGAGGAGACCAACTCTGTGGGATCTTACTGGTTGCTGGGAGCTGTGCGGCAGAAGGCGGTCTCAAAGATAACCTGGCCCTGAGCCATGTAGGGCTTTAAAGGTAATAACCAACAACTTGAATTGTGACCGGAGACCAATAGGGAGCCAGTGCAGCTCATGGAGAATTGATGTAATGTGGGTGTACCTAGGTGCACTCATGACAGCTTGCGCGGCTGCGTTCTGGACCAACTGTAGTCTCCGAACATTTTTCAAAGGTAGCCCCATGTAGAGCGCATTGCAATAATCTAACTGTGAGGTGACAAGAGCATGAGTGACTGTGAGGAGAGCCTCCTACTCAAAGTAGGGTCACAATTGCCATTTTGCCTGTTTTAAGGCCCCCTGCAGACATTGTTGACCAGAAAAGGGTTTGGAAAGAATCTCAAAACTGTTCTCTGCATGTTTTCCCAACCTTGTTTAAACAGTGCTCTGGCTGATAGCCACCCCATTCAAAGGAATGGCTCGCATGCTCAAACAAATGACATTCACTCAAACAGTAATCCACCTCCTCGTCTCTCCATGAGAACGTGGTACATCTGGGCAGAGAGACAGGAAAGTCATTTGCCTCAAGCTCAAAAGAAGGCATCAAATGTAGATCTTAATATTTTATTCACATTTTGTTATTTTGATGGTTTTGTTTCTTCTGTCTGTGTTCTTTGTTTGATTTGACGTGTTATTTTAATATTTATGATGGTGAGGTAGGTTGGATGATCCTTCTGATGTCTGTGGCCCTGAGTGAGTCATTTGACATTTGTGGGTTCCATCTCTATTTCAATAAGTCAAATTTTATTATGGGTCATGAACTTTATACAATAAAAATACTTTATATAATAGAAAGTACAATGCAGTATGTATGATTTTAAAAAAAGGTCTGCAGTTGTGCATAGTCTACTTTGCAACTGACAGCACGCAACAATACACACACTTTGTACAGGCAGCAAATAAAATTTTGTGATGGCAAGGGTAACCTTGGGATTTTTATCTGCCAAAAGAAACTGTACATAGAATTCTTCTGCCTGGAAATGGGCTAAGAAGAGATGTTAATGATACGTTGTGGGTGTCTCCTTAAAAATTACAGTACAGCAGAATATGACCCCTTATTTACTCTCCCACACACTGCTGATGGCAAGATATTAAACTGCAATAATGTAAAGCCTCTCTGAAGTTTGTTATTTGCATGCTAGTTCAGATATAAAGCTGGATTAAAAGGAAATTTGCTGTGCCACAATTGAGCTCTAAGTGACATTTTGCTTTATTCTCTTCATAATTCTACACTATGTCAAAAGTTTTTTTTTGTTTAAGTGCTACCATTGCCTGACTTTGTCCCAGCCTCTCACTTGAGTACCCCAATTTATGTAATTTGTAATTTATTTGGAGTTTTGAAGAAGAAAAATAATTATCTGACAGGATAAAGTGTTCTAGACCTTGAGGATAAAAGTGGACTTTTAATTTACTTTAATTTTCCAATTCTGAGACCACCTAACTCCATGACAACACTAGGATCGATTATTCCTGGGCCTGGGGGAAAATAAAGGTGGGCATACAAAGCCACCCAATTTCATAATCTTGGGAATGGCTGATGAGAAGAGGCCAGATAAGACCAATGTATTTCAGAATTTCTGCCACTCTTCCAGGCTGCAACCAAGGCTTCAGGGAAAACCCCTACCTCACTCTGTAACCCATTTGAGTCTATCAATTGCCTGGGGTGGGATAACCTAACAGGCCTCTCTCCTTGCAAGGCTCCTGGCAGACCAAAAGAAACAAAAGAGGGATTTGACCATACTCATAAGGTTCTCTAAAACTAGTCACAATGGCCTGACACAAAAACTAGATCCAATGTCTGTTGTGTGTTGGGGTTATGACAACTTAGCTAGCTCTATAGTTGCTACAGTGGCCACAAATTCCTGCTCATAACTCCAAACAGCAAGATCCAACAATCTCAGAGTCTCTATTGCCAGCCCAGAATGGAATCTGGTGATCGAATCTAACAACTCAGGCAGGGTTAATGCTGAGCAGATGTAATAGTATGTGAGAATGACCTTGGGAGACAGGTGGAAGAGCCACAGCCTAGTCAACAATCTGATCAACAAAATCTGATACTGAAGGAGGGGTAGGGGTAGAGAAAGCATCTCAAAAGATATCCACCTTGTTTTTTGGGAGGGTAGAAGTGAGAGATGAGAAGCCTACTTTCAGACTTGTAAGATTCTGTTAATGTGATCTTTGAATAATGTTCTTGGGTCTGTTTCTTGTCTCAACTTCCTCACAAGGCTGATAGATTGATGCTGAGCAGCAGGAAGGATGGTACACCAGCAACACTCCCAATTGTTACTTAGAACCAGTAATGGGTTCCACTTACCTTCACTACCAGTTCGGAACTGTGAGTGTGCAGCGCTTCTGCACATGCGCAGGACCTTATGCGAATGTCAGAGCGTCCGTGATGGTGTCCGGGCAGGTGGGTGGAGCCTTCTGCCGCTGCCACTACCGGTTCACCTGAACCAGGGCGAACTGGTAGAAACCTACTACTGCTTAGAACCCAACTTAAACCAGAGAGCATCAGAACTTCAGAAAACGGAGTCTCTGAAAACCCATAATGACTTGTGAGTGATAACTGCTACGCACCTCCCAACTTCTGGAGTGTCAACTGGTACCAGACCAGAAACCTAGATGGGCACATCTCAAGAGGTGAACACTGTCCTCTTGGCCCATCCAGGTCTTGTTAATGCAATCCAGGTTGGCCAGCTTTGTCCAGAATTGATTGTAGATGAATGTGGATTTATTACAGGTATTTTATCCAATATTTGAATATACACAGCCATAACCTTGTTTTGATTTCCACAAAGCAGAATTAGACACATACACGTTACTACCTGAAAGAAGCTGGTTTGAACTCCTTCTTGCTTGTCCTATTGATACTTTGATTTAATTGTGCTTCATAAAGGAGCTGTGCCAACATCTAGGCTTCAAAAAAACTCCAAAACATCTGGTACATCATGGGTTTCTCTAGAGAAAAAGAAAACCTTACATATGTAGGTGCATGTGTGCATACATATATCTGTAACACAAGCACACACTCACAGAATATATGAATGTGAGATCAAGGTTTCATGTTGTGCTATGTACTGTGTCAATGAAAATGCCTGTATTATGTCAATATATAACCAGCTCTATTAATAGTCAGTAAAAGTATTTCTCATTATTTCTTCTTATCTTTTTTACTATTACTATACTGCTATTATTCAGCTGTTTTTCAGATTATTAACCATGGCTGTATAGTTCTAAGACTTCTTTTTCAGGAGTCTTTCCATTCATCTTATGAAGTAGGCTGGGATCCACAAAAAGCGTAGGTGAGAATAAATGTGTTAACCTATCCATCCAACTTTTTGTTATTATTATTAGGGCTGTGCAAGTCCTTCAGAATCTCAGATAACTCGGAATGCTATTCAATAAGTCTTTTGAAGCAAGCCTATCTGATCTACACCTGCCACTGTAATGGGCGGATTGCAAAATAGGTATCTTTTGTATGTCACATTACTTTGAATTTTGCCATGCAATTTTTCTGATATCTCGTATCTAACTCTAAGATAGGTATGACAAATACATTTAAAATGTGAGCTTTTAAGAAAAGAACGCATCTAGAAATTCATCCTTCGGAAGGGGGAAAAAAGATATTTCAAGTGTAAATTTAAATAAAGTGGAAATGATATAGGATAGGTTTGTAATGAGCACATATGTAACTTGTTCAAACTGGAATATATCTGACCCACCTGTTCCTCCCGAAAGGCTCAAGACTCTGATTTGCTCCTAGAAAAAAGGTTGGCTGAGGGAGAATGAGTAGCCCCAAATCCCTCAGTGAGATTTGATGCTTAAAGGTAGACAGACAATGAACCTCTCCAGTTCTAGACAGGCCTCATGGCCACTACACCACAGATAAAACAATATTCCCATTTCTGTTAGGAACTGGTGGCTCAGCAGACTAAAAGCATTGTGATTAACACCAGCTGTCTGCAATTACTGTAAGTTCGAATCTCACCAGGCTCAAGGTTGACTCAGCCTTCCATCCTTTCTAAGGTAGGTTAAATGAGGACCCAGTTTGTGGGGGCAATAAGCTGACTTTGTATAAATATATAAAAGTATGAAGGCTATTGCTTAACGCATTGTAAGCTGCCCCGAGTCTCCGGAAAAGGGCGGCATATAAATCAAATTTTAAAAAACCCCAAAAAACTGAGGAATACCAAAATGTATTCTTTATGCCTTCCATGGCTATCCTTTCCTGAACCTTGTGACATAGTTTAGCTTAATCTGAGGGACATCACAGTAAGATTCAGGAAGAAAGGTTATGACCCTTGTTTTCTAAATAATTGACATATTAATCACTGCCATGTATGTTTGTTATTACTCCCTCTAGGGTTAAGTGTACAATATGTTGTATTATCCTTTCACTGTTGGCCAAGTTGTATAGGTTTCACTGATTTGTGCAAAAGGCAAGATGTGAATGTAGCTATACTGCATTGAGGTGTATTTTGTCCAAAATGAACTCATAAAATTTGATGGAGGTTATTTCCAGGTAAGTGGCTTAGAATTGCAAACTTAAAAATTGTTTAATGGGTTTTGAAGATTTCTGCTGTTCAAAAAATGGGCAGAAAGCATTCTTTGGGTATATACTTTCTGTTTCTCTTCTTCTTTTTTTCTACTAACAGATCCTCTTATATCTATATGGGCACTCAAAAGAAAACCCAGTAGATTCATTCTTCAAGGAAATTAGTCATAGGCATGCATTTTGTTGGGGAGAGTAAAAATCATACCCTTGCTGCATTCTGCTCATTGAGTATTTATTAAAGTGACTTGTGATTGATGAATCCATCTCATCTATCGTAATAGACCATGATGCATGAAATCAACATTATATTAATATACATTTTTATATGTGTTTTGCACTTTTTATTAAAAAAGTATTTTCTCCAAGGTCTTTTTATCTCTAAATACGTTTAGTTTTCCCTAAAGTGTATTTTATATATATTTAACTCATATATATATATATATGTTTTCCTGAAAATACGACCTACTCAGAAAGTAAGCCCTAGCTTGATTTTACATGTGCGCCCAATATAAGCCCTACCCCCAAAATAAGCACTAATTAAGACCCCGCCCACTCCAGGATGCACAGGTACAAATTAAGCTAGGGTGGGGATTTTGGGGTGGGAACTGCCCTGCTACTTACCCTCGGACAGTTGCAGCCAGGCCTCGCACACCTCGGCCCATTTTTTCTGCTGCAGTGGCAAAGCTTTCCTGAAGGCCTCTGTAGCCTATAACAGAGCTCCGGATCAATTTGGACCTCTGTTATCAACTGAAGAAACCTTTCCTAAATGTATAAAGAAGTTCCTAAAGGCCTCTGAAAGCGAAAAAGAGGCTGGGGGTGGGGCAACACACACAAGTGAGGTAAGTCAGTGGACAACATCTGCCCAAACGTAAGACCTATCAGGTTTGCCTGATTCGCCAGTTGTGTCCCTTTCTGGATCAGGACTCCTTATGCACGGTAACTATGTCCTTGTCACCTCCCGCCTGGACTACTGTAATGGTCTCTACATGGGGCTCCCCTTGAGGAGTACCCGGAGGCTCCAACTGGTCCAGAATGCGACTGCGCAGGTGGTTATGGGAGCGACATGGTGCTCCCACATAACACCTCTCCTGCTCGAGCTGCACTGGCTCCTGGTGGTCTTCCGGGTGCGCTTTAAGATATTGGTTACCATCTTTAGAGCGCTCCATGCCTTAGGACCTGGTTATTTTCGAGACCGCCTTCTGCCACCGGTAGCCTCTCACTGGCCAGTACGCTCCCACAGAGAGGGGCTTCTCAGGGTACCGTCAGCCCAACAGTGTCGACTGGTGGCCCCCAGGGGGAAAGCCTTCTCTGTGGGGGCACCTGCCCTTTGAAACAAGCTCCCCCCAGAGATACGGAGGATCCCGGATTTGTGCACTTTCTGCCATGCCCTCAAGACCTTTTTATTCCAACAAGCAGGGCTGGTCTAACCCTTTTTTAATTGTTTAATTTTAATTTGAACCTGTTCTTAAAAATAGGGGTGTTTTAATTAGTGGGCCAAATCTATTTAATATGTTTTTTAACTTGTTTTTAAATTTTGTATTATATTTGTTTTATTTATGGCTGTGCACCATCCTGAGTCCTTCAGGAGTAGGGCGGTATATAAATCTAAATAAACTCAAACTCACTCAAACCTGGTGCCTTTTTATATATCAGTTCATATACTGATCCGCATGTAGATTTGGGAAGCACAACTTGGATAAGCTTGCATTACAATGACATTGAATAAATCTCTCTTCTATCAAGTTTCACTGTAGTGAAACGTTCTGAATGTATCTTTCATTGGTTAGGGAATCACAACAGTTTAGGAACATTAGAGAAACTAGGTCATAGTACAATGTCTTTTTCTAACCTGTTAACGCTGTAATCCCAGGAGCGATGTGCTGGTGATTGCTGGGAGGATTATCAGAACTCGGTGTTAATAGAGTAGTGCTGAGACAGTATTCACTCCAAATGGCATAGTGTGTCTGCAGAATAAAGGAAATAAAGCAGATGAACCTGTAAGGGAGGATTGTATGAAGTAGCACTGATTGATAAGAGGCAGGTAGAAGCAGAGCTTGGGTGAGCTGCTCTTGGCTATACAATACGTACACCTCCAAACATGTGGGTTGTGGAAAGGAAGAGGCTGGTAGGCAACTCTCTTTGCAAGTCACATGCTAAATAGTTTGGAGCTTGCTGCAGGGCAGAGTATTCCCCTTACATTCTCAATAGCTGCTCTAGTGGCCTGCGCGCTGATTCACAATTCTCTTCCTGTCTCCACCATAGTCCTGTTTCTCTGCTGGTTTGGTTGATTTCAGTTGTCTCTGCTCAGCTGAAATTCCCAGCTGTCCTTCCTCCTTGCGCTGAAAGAAGGCATGGTTGCCCAAGCTTATAAGCAGCTCTCTTCCCCCCCCCCCCCCAGCCCCTGCCCTCCCCATTGTCTGGGGTGCCTGGAAAGTCAATAACTTTGCTGTGAAGTTTAAGGCAAGTTGAAGTCAGCTGAGAAGGAGGAGATCCCTCTTTCCTTCTCCGAAACAGATTCCTCTGTGTACCTGGTTGTTTAGGACAAAATTAATTCAGAGCCTTCGGGAGAATGAGGTGAAAGCACAAGAAAGGAGAAAGCGAGAGTGGAAAATGTTCAGAATCACTGCTTTCCATATGAAATAAGGAGATCCCTTCGGCTGCTTAAATTACAGCAGAATTAAATCAGAACAGAACTTTTAGACAAGCAGCAGAAAAGAGAAAGTGGGAAAAACCGAATGCCTTTGTTTTTCTGAAGCACCACCAAGTTAAAAGATTATTTTGCTGCTTTCTTCCCACCAGTCGATTGGAAAAATCTCTTGTGAACAAATTATCAGGATTTCTCTGCTCCCTACGAAAAAGTCACAAAATCATTCCCAGCACTTGCTCACCCTTTTGAGGAACCCAGAAATCATAACATTTCTTAATTTTAAAAAACCACAAAAACAAATTCCCATGATTACCTGGCAATCTGAATTGGGATTAAAAAAAAATAATAATTAAGAAGTGTAAAATCAAGGAAACAGTTTTGATAGTCAAGGACTAGTTGTTATGTTGATTTTTTTTAAGTTAAAAAGTTAACTGCGTTAAAAACTCCTGGGTGATGAATACACAAAACACAAATAAACCTGAATGAAGAAATGAATGAAGTAGAGTAATAGTTTCTTGGGTGAATGCATTTCATTCTACCCAGCGAAGAACAAGATAGAAAGCAGGATATTCAAAATGCTAGAGTTGCTAAGAGTTTCTATTTCTAAAGGCTTCAAGATTTGCAAGACTGAGGAAGGTCATTGCAATCAGTCTATTGTAATGCAAACCCAGGTACTTGATTCTCATCTCTACCATGAATTTTGCAGTTCCATGCAGGCAGCGAGAACGGAAGTGTTCCTGGGTGGATAATGGGTGACCATCCACCAAGAATAGACTGCCTTTGCTTGTCACCAGTTGTGCAGGCCTGATCTAATGACTTCTTCTCATTCTCAGCTCATTGGTTCATCCATTATCCTTGCTTAATTTGTTCAAAAACTATTAAAAATCCACTTAAGTAAATGCGCACAGCTGAAGAAAGATTCATTGATTACTCTCCTGATAGTATCTCCTTGCTAGCTTGACGGCAGGCAGCTCTGGCCAATTTGCTGCCGTACACAGGAGAGGCATCAGCATTAGCGCTCTCCATGAGAAAGTGGAAAGTTTCCTTCTATTTTGCCTACCAGAGTATCTTTATTAAAGAATATTTAATCCCTCACTGAAATTCTCTCTTCTTTTTCTGATGGCTGTATTCAGAGTTTACTCTGGCCATTCCTTTCAACGCAACTCAAAAGTGAAAAATCGGGGATGTGAAAACCGACTGCCCACCAGCATCTTACTGATCAAGAGTCCACAAATGTGTGGAGCAACAAGGGGTAATAAATCAAGGAAGATAAATGAAAACAACTGGAAGCTTTCTCCTGGCATCTTATTCACAAGCAGGGCCTTATTTCAATTCTGAACATCCATCCAGAGGCTTCCTCATTTATACAGGACTGCAACTTCATGTTCTCTCATTTTAATTAGGGAGGGACACCTCAAGGAAAGAACTCCATAAATAGATAGTTGAAGGAAAGATGAGCATCCCGAGTCTGTCTGAAAGAAATATCATCATAATTGGTGCTTACTGGCTTGTACAACCTCTGGGAACTGAGGACTTCGTTATCAAAAGAATTCTGTAACAATTACATCTGGAGGCTGTGTATATGTCATGACATAAAGCATAGCCTGAATTAATTATTTAGGGTGGTTGAGCCCACTTTTGACTTATAAGCTATAAAAAGTCTGCCTGGGAGATAATTAATTATTGCTGGAAATAACATATAATTACAATGTTGCAGGGAACAGATAAGAATTAATGTGCCAGGTGTGAGAAGATTAGACTGGCCTGACAGAGAGGAGCAACTAAAAAAATTTATAGATGAAGGCTTACAGCCATTTCATCCTCACTGACACGCAAGCGAGATCACATGACAGCTCCTTGCTGGCTCATTGGAATCAGATAATGGCCTTAGCCTCATCCTTTTTAGACAGGTCCCCATCTCACAGACCTGAAGCATAAATGAGATTAATTGGCCTTCTGCACTGAGCAAGCAAGACGGAAGAGGCACAGAAGCCAGTATTCGCACAAAACCCTCATTTAAATCTCCTCTCCTTGTAGTTTGAAACGAAGACAGATTGAGTGAGTGGGGTTTATCATATGTTTTGTAGAATAGAGTTTTTTAATCAGACCAGTCTACAAATTTTTGGTGGAGATATCTGTATTAGCCCCGGGGGACAACATGCTAAAGGTGGAATTGTCTTATTTGTTTTATAGCTGTCCCCTTTTCTGGAGGGAAGCTCGGAAATTATAAGAAAATGAGAAAAAGGGAGCATGGGGGAGGGAGGGAAGGAGGAGATAAATAAAAAGAGAAAGATCACTAAAGAAACCCACTTCCTTCTCATCAATATTGCTCAAAATTTCTCAAATGTTCTTTGAGGGAACCAAGGCACCTAAAACAAAGGAAGCTGTAGCTATCCACACATGCATACAAATATATATTAGTATTCCAGTTGCAACATTTTCCTAAGTATATATGTTATGTCTCCTGTATAGGAGGGCTCTTCACTGCAAGGAAGAAATAAGTTTGGCAGCCAATTTCAGCAAGGTCATTTCACTATTCCCAGATTTACCACATTATTCTGGCCAAGATCAGAGAGAGTAGGGATGGATGAGAAATTAATGGCATGCGATTTTTAATAAACTACCTCGATTCTAGGTCTGCTATGTGCACAGAAAAACATGAAATGCGTATGTATGTGCACAGCGAAATGGGCATTGTTCCAAATGTGGTTATCTACATCCCAAGTGGAAAAGTCTTCTGAATAAATAAATGTACTGAGAGCTTTCAAGAAAGCAAGCAAGCCCAACAGTGCTCATAGGAGAGGCAGGTAGAGACAAAAATTGCCATTTGATATGACTCTGTCTGCTACTGTTTTTTCTCTGATTGGTGTCACTGAAAGGGCAAAATAACTGGCTTTTCTCTTGCTGCTGCACTTTCAGAAGTCTGCTGAGTACCCAGTTTGCCATTGTTCCATTGAAAGAAGAGAAAACTAGCATCTCTCTCTCTCTCTCATGCACACACACACACACATGTAACAAAAGGCAGTGGTTTATATGCATCAATTCCAGTGGTGGGCTGCTGCTGGTTTGGACCGGTTTAGGCAAACCGGTAGTTCTGACGGTCAGCTGGCCCCGCCCACCCATCCCCATCCTATCCTGTCCTATATTTCCTTCTTTCTGATTCACGTGGCACAACTGATTCCAATGGTGGGCTGCCCCCGGTTCGCACTGGTTCTATAGAACCGGTAGTAAAACCGGCGGGAGGCTCCGCCCACCACCCCCGATGTCATCGAAATGCTTCTGCGCATGCGCAGAAGACAGCATACATGGCCCCATTGCGAACTGGTAGTAAAGGTAAGTAGAACCCACCCCTGACTGATTTCCATGCCTCCACTGTTCTACTTACCAGAGCTGCCTTAGAAGGTAAGCAGCTGAGCTTCAAATTGCTGTATTTTGAATGCTGCACACAAACGAGTGCTCACAGAACCGGTTGTTAAACCAGTTGCAGCCCACCACTGATTCCTGTGTGTGTCCGCTCATTTGGAACTCATCACTTTCAGTTTTATTCTCAACGATGTATATCTCACTAGAGTAGGAGAAATAGACCAGGTTACTTCTTTGAGAATATAAAAAAAGATAAAGTAATGAGAAGACCTCTCTAATTCAGAGGTTTTTGCATAGTTTGGTCAGGAATTTTGAAGATGATGTCTCTTTCTAATATACAATCTCTCTCTCTCTCTCTCTCTCTCTCTCTCTCTCTCTCTCTCTCTCTCTCTCTATCTATCAGATATTCTCTGGGCATGTGATCAGTTTAGGAAAGTATTTCTCAATCTTGGTGAGCCTTGGTGGCGCAGCAGACTAAAGTGCTGTTAAGTAACACCAGCTGCCTGCAATTACTGCAAGTTCGAATCTCACCAGACTCAAGGTTGACTCAGCCTTCCATCCTTTCGAGGTAGATAAAATGAAGACCCGGATTGTGGGGGCAATAAGCTGACTGTATAAAAAAGGACATCGCTTAGGGGGGCCCAGCAACTGTTCCCCATCGCCCGGTGCATTCCCACAGGGAGGGCCTCCTTGGGGTGCTGTCGGCCAGACAATGTTGGCTGGCGACTCCTAAGGAGCAGGCCTTTTCTGTGGGCACACCTACCCTGTGGAATCAGCTTCCCCTGGGCCTCCGGGTGGCCCCTGACCTCCGCTCTTTCCATCATGGCCTTAAAACATGACTATTCCGCCTGGCCGGTTTGGACTGAAGGGGTTTTAGAGGGGATTTTAATGGTTTTTATAGTTTCATTGGGTATTTTTTTAAAATTGAACTTTGTGTGTTTTATTGTTGTGAGCCGCCCTGAGTCCTTTCGGAGATAGGGCAGCATATAAGTCTAAGAAATAAATAAATAAATAAATAAATATATACACATACAAAAAGGATGAAGGCTATTGCTTAACGCATTGTAAGCCGACCTTATTTATATATATAAATAAATAAATAAATAAACCTTGGCAAGTTTAAGATGTGTGAACTTCAATCCCCAGAATTGAATGCTGGCTCAGGAATTCTTGGCCTTTTAAGTCCACATCTTTTAAAGTAACCAAGATTGATAATACTAGTTTAGATGGTCAAAGGGCTGATCTGTATGCAAGATTTTCTTTTCATTCTATAGTTGACAGGTTAGATAAAGGTTTTGTTCCAATCCTTCTGGTAACTTTATGAATGGACATACAGTAGTACAGTAGGCAATACAATATTACATAAAATATAAGGAGGGGAAACAGTGGTTCCTGCAAGGATCTGAAGATAAAGCTTAGTGATTTTGCTTGTGTAGATTTGGCACAAAAGTTTATGGAACCTTTTTTAAAAAAAGTGGGGGACAGTGAAGCAAAAACAAAAAAAAATGATCAAGGAGGGATTTTTTTTAAAAATCACCATTTTCAAAACAATGCATTTCTCTCTCTCTCTCTCTCTCTCTCTCTCACACACACACACACACACACACAGACACGCACACACACACACACTCCAACATTGTCATCTGTTGTTCATGAAGGTGAGTGGATGCTATTTGAGGGAATCCTGTTACAATGTTCACACACATACATAAAGAAAAAACCACAAGGAAAAAAAAGCAGAAATAAGGAACTGTACTGTATTAGGTATGCACACTTGCACTCCAGTAAATATTTTTGGAAGGAAGGAAGGAAGGAAGGAAGGAAGGAAGGAAGGAAGGAAGGA
>WNWU01000017.1:24009622-24033052 GCA_012654045.1 Ptyas mucosa | reverse complement strand
GGAAGGAAGGAAGGAAGGAAGGAAGGAAGGAAGGAAGGAAGGAAGGAAGGAAGGAAGGAGAGGGAGAGGGAGAGAAAGGGGGAGGGATGTGTGGGATCTGAATGAAATGTTGCAATGTTCTCAATGTAATTCGCAATGCTGTAGTTCCTCCAGCCATCACTGAAAGATACATGACAATTTCCCATGAAATCTGGCGTTTTGCTAGATCAGTAGGACTTGAAAGTCACTACCAGGACTTGGACGATCAGATGGATCAAAGAGGTGGTGTTTGGCAGCAAGCATGTGATTTTTCAGATTTGAGTGGGCAAACTACAGGGTTACAGGATAGCCAGAGGCACTGTCAAGCAATAAGAGGATTCTGAAAGCAAAGTCCACAAAGTGACACATTTCTGCGCTGGTTGGCCAGTCAGAGAAAAACATAGCAGTTTTCCCTACACTCTCCCAAATACTGAAAGTTGCCTTTTGTTCTTCCTTTTCAGGGCATATGGGTTCTGTGCTTGGTACAGGAGACTGGACTTGATCTTGCAGGCCCTGGAGCACTGCTGCACACCAGAAAAAAATTAGGCAATCCTTAGCTGCCTTGAAACTCACAACACTTAGGCATTTCTTCCTTGCTGACGAAGAAACACAATGTTGTTAGATTTCCTTGGCATATGAACCGATTAAACAAGCACACAAAAATCCAGTAACTTCTCATGAGTAATTTGTTGTGGAAAACCTAAGAAGTCATTATGAAAGAATTCCAGTACAGGTAGTCCTCGACTTATAATGGTTCGTTTAGTGACCGTTCAAAATTACAACGGCACTGAAAAAAAAGTGTGTTACGATCATTTTTCACACTTACAATAATTGCAGCATCCCCATCGTCACATGATCAAAATTAAGACAGCTAAACAAGGCAAGAATGTGGCAGGTTGGTTGAGGATAGTAAGAGGAATTCAAAAAGGAAGCTTCCAAAGATGCAAAAACAAGAATAGGAAAGGAACTCCAGACTTCAAATGAATAGCATTTTAAAAGTACAAACTCTCACTCGTCCCTTTTCTTTAATAGCTGGATACTCAGTCTGATAGTGAGGCTGCAGGGTTGAGATTTGATTTATTGCTTTATGGAGATTGCTTTATATAACTCATATTATAGCTTCAATTGATTCAATGTGTTTTGATTCCAACTGCACTCTACCATGTGAGCAAATGATGAATTGATTCTTGAGTGCATTTATGCATTGCAGATGGTTATGGATAATATCTTGGTATGGATTTAAGATTAAATACTTCTTTAAAAGAATAGTTGTGAGCCCTATGACAGAATGTCTAAAAACTTGCGAAATGAAAAATACAACATTATTACAACTGTATAGTACTAACAATAACTTCATATATTAACAATGTATGTTATTTACTCTGCTTACAACTCATTATTTGGATATCACTGCAAGTGATATGGGATTCCCACCTTACATTTTCTCTAATCTGTTAACTTTTTCCTATATTGTTTAAATGGTTCAAAATATTAATAAAATACCATTTCTCCTCTTTATTTAAATGTTAAACTCTTGGACATTTATAGTTTTTATTTACTCTTGGTTTTAAGACATATTAAGACATATTCCTTGTTTGGGTGATAATTATTTTATGGTGAATTCTTTATCAAACAAGAAAGGAGAGGGGGGAGAGAGAAGAGAAGGGAGGAGGGAAGAGGAAAAAGGGAGGAAGGAGGAGGAGAAGGAGGAGGAGGAGGAGGAGGAGGAGGAGAAGAAGATAATGATCTTGGAGTTACTTGGGGAATACATTTGTTGAAACATTCATGACATCATCAGAGTGACAAATAATGCTTTAATTTGCATTTTTTTTTAAAAAAAAGGTAAAATGAGGATACTTTTTGCTGAAAATCATATGTAAATACAGCCATGCATTTTTTCCTGGCAACAATATAAAAGCTGTTGTTTGCCATTCTTCAAGAACGATTTTTTCTCCCCAATCTGTTCCTGATGTATTCCCATGAAAGTTTTATTCCCTCCTAATAGCGGGTTCCACCTCCCTGTTCTAGGACCAAGTTTCTCCAAACTTCCCATAGGAATTTTCCTTCTCCCTTCCTCTTGTCCCTGTCATTTTCAGTCTGCAGATTTCATGTGGTAGCACTACATTTGCTTAATGAAACAGACATTCTGAAAAGGTGAACTTGCCTGTTAAAAATAGGTGGGAACCCGCCATTAGAAGAGGGAAAAACTTCACTTTCCTTCCAGATGTTCCTAGTTACATAGTTTGGTTTTAGCTGCCAGATTTTAAACATGGGAGAGCTCTGATGTCTTTATCCCAGAAATGAACAATTTGGTAGATGAGAATTTTGTTATCAGAAAATGTTCTCTGATAATAAATTTTGAGGGAACTTTTTGCAATATTGGGGGGGGGGACAATTATTTCAGTGTCCCTCATTTTTTAGCCACTCCGTGCAAGTGCCAGTCATATTCTTTGCAATATCTTTAAAGGATTCCTATAAAGAAAAAGAACCAGCATAGAATTATTTCATCTTGATAATCTGGTTGGGACAACAGAAGAGTTTTTGATCATTTATTTATCCAGCTTCTCTGTTCTATAATGATTGGGTTCCTGGCAGATGTTGGAGTTTGCCTTAAAGCACAATGGTGCAAAAATTGTCAAAATATAAATTGCCTATGGTTTAATAATCCTCCCTTAACATTATTGCAATTAGTCTTTGGAATTCACAGCCTATTGAAGAAGCAAATGAAGCAGCGATTGAATAGCCTTTTATTTTGTCATTGTTATTGTTTTGCTGTAGACTGTTTCCCTGATAGTTTTCATCATAATGGGGGGGAAAATAGAAATGTAATTGCATTTTTAAATGAAAGCCAAGCTTCTGTAGGTTATGGCAGAACGTAGATACAATTATGGGGCATTGTACGAAAGGGCAGGATTTCTCCCAATATCAACCACTTTCTCTAGTTAATGCCACTAAGGTCACCATTTGGAGAATTACCTCGTGAGATTTGGCACTTCATTTGCAGCATATATTAAAACTGTCCTGGACAAAGATTAAAAACACAAGTTGTCCATTAATACCAAGCGAAGGGCGCACATAATGGAGAAGCCCCATTTAAAATTTGGTATGAAACAAGAGGAAATGCAGAGTCACTCTAACCTGAAAATTTCCTACCCATGCTCAGAAATACTATTGATAACTGGCCAGGCAGGAAAAACAAAACAGAATGATCAAGTCTATTCTCTGGATTTGAATAACAAATTCACCTCTTGTTTGTTACGGCATGGATATAAAAATGTCAGCATCTGCTAATAGTTGCCAACTGCCTAATAAAGGGGCATCAGAAATTGAGAAGGGCTGCTATTAAGCTCTTCTTTTTTAAAAGTACACTTACATAGGTCCAGCTGCATCCCTGCAATGAATAGATTGATAGTCTACTTAAAATACAAAGTTTTCTTTTGCTATCTTCTCCTGATGTATCATAGTACACCCCAAAAATAGCCACCCAGAATAAGTCCAAGAGTGAGATGGGTAGAATATAAAATCCATCCATCCATCCATCCATCAATCAATCAATCTGCATAGAAAGCTCTGTTGAATCTCCTGAGCAAATCTAAGAAGGCACACAATGGAAAAGAAATTGGGTTTATTTCTTCTTTGCTAGTTGACTGTTGCCTATTTCTGTGAAAAAGTCCTATCTTCTTCTACATATTGGTCCAACATCTGTGTCTCTAAGAAAAAAATAATGGTCCTTTCCTTGGGTGTGTGTGTGTGGGGGGGTGATGGTGGTGGTTTTGTTGTTGTTGTTGTTTTTTGCTACCAGAATGCATACAGATGGTTGAATGTAAGATTGGTCAATTTATCAAGTTCAGTTTTGCTCGGTTTCTCATTTTTCCATCCCTAATTCCATTGTGATCTTTTTCTCACTGAGTTTAAAGCCTCTTTGTTTATTTAAGGACTGAATGAAAATCCATTTGCATTTTCACACACTTTGTACAATTACATGCATTTTAATGTGCTTCCTTACCCCACCCGAAATACATACAACTGAATAAACATTTGCAAGAAAGAAACATTTTTGCAGGCATTTCTTTTCCTCCCTGAGCAGCATTCTCCACCTAATTGATATATTTTTGTGCTCAGTTTTTAAAATTGTAAATTGCATTGCTCCAAATTGCACTGTTTTGAGGAAAATGGGCTGTGTTTTGCTTCGGGTGCATATCTAGAAATAAAATAACACTGAAATCCTGAATCTGTGTCAGTCATTTTTTTAAAAAAATTTGATTTATATGCCGCCCTTCTCTGGAGACTCAGGGCGGCCTACCATGCGTTAAGCAATAGCCTTCATACTTTTGTATATTTATACAAAGTCAGCTTATTGCCCCCACAATCTGGGTCCTCATTTTACCTACCTTAGAAAGGATGGAAGGCTGAGTCAACCTTGAGCCTGGTGGGATTTGAACTTGCAGTAATTGCAAGCAGCTGATCTTAATAACAGTGAATTAGTCCACTGCGCCACCAGGACTCCTCCTCGTTGGTGGGACATGGGTAAGAATTTATTAGCTTGCAAGAAGGACTCTGTGTTAGAGATTATAGCTTATATAGAATGATATGAATGTGCTTCAGATAAAACTGGGCCTTGGTTGCAGTTCTGTCATTCTGGTCCATATAGGCCAAAACGAGTGAGTACTATCTTTACCATTAGTAGAAAATGATGCATGTGGCACAGATGCAACACAGGCTAATAACTTAATAACCACAGCTTTTCTACCTACCATAATTGGTAGCAGAGGCAAATATCTATGGGCCATGTGGTAACAATCATAGCATATTGAAGTTTGGGACTTGGAATGTAAAAGGAGTAAGTGGCAAAGAGCTTGAGGCAGATGAGTCTATGCACTTTAGCAGAATGTTTGTTGTAGATGGGGAAATGGACAGAGAAAATATAAGCTGTGCAAATGCTGGTTAAAAAAAGTAGTGGGTAATAAGTGGTCTGTGTTAAGAAATCAAGATTTGTTGAAGAACAGAAAATGGCTTCTATATAATAGCAGGCACTTTTATATGGAAGTGAGAATTGCACACGTGGGAGAAATATGAAAGTAGGTTGAATGCAGTGCCAATAATGTACTTAAGAAGTATGGGTGGTAAAACAAGAAATAGGGATTACTGAATGAATGTGGACTGAATCTAAATGTGAGTGACCAGTGTGAGAGGAGTACATTGAGGTGGATTGATCACATAAAGAGAATGAATGAAAACTGAGTCATAAACCAATATATGAAGGGAAAGTTAATGGGTTGAGAAGAAGGGGAAAATTGAGAAAGTTGTGGTTGGGTGAAGTTGATGTGTGTGAGAGAGGCGAAGAATTTAAAGAACAAAAGGCAATATGTGAATTGGTATATAAAAGTGGTGGAAGTAAGGCTGATATGGAGAGTACATGGCTTAATGTTAAGTTAGAGTTAGCGATACTTCTTTTTCTTTTTTCATATCTCACACCTGAACTTTTTTAAGGTTAGAATTCTTATTCCCTTTTAAGAGCTTTGCATATTATTGCTTATGCACAATGTGTAACCTGATGGGGTGTATATGTAAATGTTGAAATGCAAGTGCCTGTTTTTATTTTCTGTGGAAGGGGAAGAGAGATTGAAAGTGCCAAACGCCAGTGGAGTGGAAGGAGTTGCTATATAAGATCAAAGTGTAAAAGCCTTTTTGGTTAGGACTCTAAATAGCACTTGATAACAAGAATTAAAAAAAACAACCCCAAACCCTAAAGCCTAAAACAACATGGTGAGCAGCCTCAAATCTAGCAGAAGTAGCAATATAGAAGATCCAACATCAGCCAGAAGTTATATATTTGGATTCTTACAGCCCATACAATATTCAGCATGCTTAAATGTTGCTAATTAGTTCTATCTCTGGATGGAAAGTGTGGCCACTTCACTCCCAAGTGGGCTGTTTCCTAAGAGACCATATGCCATTTGAGGAAATTGTGTCTGCATATTCCCTGTTCAGTTCAACAGTGTCTTAATACAAGTGAGGGCTGGATCGCAGCCACCATGTTTAAGATGGTGTAAGGAGACAGGCCTCTCAGAGCTGAGCTGTCTCAGCTAATTTTGGCAAGTTATATATACTTCATAATGCCACGCATGTGAAGGATTTAAACTGCTTTTTAAGAACATTATCTCATTTGCCTTAATAGATGCATGCAGGAAGTAGATATAATTGCATTTATTATCCAGAGATAGGTGATTTCATAACTGCTTCGCAACGTTCCTAAATTCTAATATTTCAGAATAAGAGTGTTTGAAATGATGTTTGCAGTCTCTTAGAATTAGGAAAGAGCTGTATAAAACAAAGCCCTTTGTTTAACCAAGTGCGTTTCCAGCTCTTCACTCTCTGTGCTCATTTGCCCTGCCTTTGAACTACTATGCTGAATCAAGTCTTGGTAGTTATTCCTCAATTTGTACCTTCTCTCACTGTGACTGAACTATCCTTTCTGTCCACCCCCTGGATTTTTTTTTATCTTGCCTTTATTATTTTTATAAATAATTCAAGGCAGTCAATATACATAATACTCTTTCCTACTCCTGTTTTCCCTACAACAATCCTGTGAGGTGAGTTGGGCTGAGAGAGAGACACAGAAAGAGAGAGAGAGTGACTGCCCCAAAGTCATCCAGCTGGCTTTCATGCCTAAAGCAAGAGTAGATCTCGGTTATGTTGTTCTGTTATGCTAGTTTTGCCATCTGGTTCTACAAACATTGTTTTTTAGAGAAATATGAGTATTATTCGCCCTCTCTGACACATCCTGTTTAAACAAATACAGAAGTCTGGTTTATATAAACTGCTCAGTTGGTGGCTCTGCATCTTTAGTGAGTCCGACAGTGTGGCTAGTTTAGATTAATATTTGGGGCAAACCTAGACAATTGGGTTAATTTAATAAACCATAGTCAAGAAATTCATGGGTTAGTATGTTGCATGAACACAGCCAGTAAATATATATCAAGTATGAAGTAGCAAAGATTGTTCGGCATCAAAATCTCTGGAAAATTACATCTAGCTAGTCATTAGTACATTGGCTAAGTTAGTGGGCAGCTGTAGTTTTCCATGTTATATGGCACCTGAGCCCTGTTTTAAACCATAGTTAAAAGTTATGCTATCATAGACATCTTACTATGGGGCAATATATTTTACTGAGATTGAATCAGAGGAAAGCATAAGCTTTAGAAAGAAATTCAACGAGCTCTACATTTACAATATTTAGAGAATTATTCTCAGAAGTCCAGCTACAGCCTGCTAGATTCTCTCTACTGAGTTTTCTACCCTAGCTGTATGATTTGGAACAAGTTTGTTTAGAAATAAGGCTTATTATGGGCTTAAGCACCTAAACTTTGTTCAGAAATGCAGCCTTGAAAACATGATGGAGCACCATACGTAAAAGTGGAATGCTATTTATTTAGCTATATTTCTTTGGCAGGTTTTTGGTAGGAACAAAGTATTCAATGTACAACAAAATGGGGGAAAAAAATTAAAACAGGAAGCTAAGTTAAAAAGATATCCTTTAAGGGCCTTTCTGAAAGAATATATAATTGAAGCCGACCACAGCTCCTAAAGAAATGGAAGTTGAAACCTGACATAAGAGGAAACTCTTTCATGTATGTATTTATCAAGTGGGTTCTGATAATGGCAATATCTTCCAAAAGGCCTCTCTTGCAGATCTTAATAACCTGACAAGTTCCAAATAAGAAAGGCAAGTTCTAAGATAGCCAGATTCAAAGCTTTTTAAAGTTTGAAAAGGTTTTTTTAAAAAAAAGTTTTGAAAAGTTAAAAGGAAATGCTGTGAATTGAGCCCAGAAAACAACTGGCATTCAATGAGTACTTCTGGCCAAAAGGAATGATTATGCAGGTATCTTGGCAACTAAACCCAGCTTCATAACTGCTCTGTTCTAAACAAAGCTAGATTGGAATGGGGAAGGGCACTGGGGCAGAGGAAACTTCTACCCTTCCTCTTTCCTTGAGAACTTTATTTAAAGAGAAGAAAAGATAAAATATAAAAGCCTTGGAAATTATAAAGGGAGATATGCAGTGGTGGGATTCAAATAATTTAACAACAGGTTCTCTGCCCTAATGATGGGCTGGGTGGGCGTGGCCATGGTGGGCATGGCCAGGGGGTGTGACAGGCAGCACTCAGCCTCCTGCACCCCCGGGAGCAAAAACGGGCCATGGGGGGATGCGCTGCCTCCCCATGCCCCATTTTGGGCCTAGGAGGCTTCCCTGCAGTCTCCTGGGAGTGAAAACAGGCCATGGGGGGTACCCTGTACCCCCACCCCATTTTGGGTCTAGGAGACATCCCTGCACTTACTTGGGAGCCAAAATGTGGCACGTGGAGACTCCTGGAAGGGGAGGGACAGGAAGGGAAGGGGCCAATCAGCAATTTAACTACCAGTTTGCTCAAGCCGGCTGAATCCCATCACTGAAGATATGATGTTCTAGGCATAGTACAAATGGTGAGGGCCTACTACAAATGAACACTTTCTCAATGGGAGACAATGCAATTTAATATACAGACTACCAGAACATATTAATAAGTTTAAGATTTCCTTCCCAGTTTCAAGAATGAAATGCAAGTCTCAAATACTTACAAAATGTTTAAAATTTGTACGAAGTAGTAAGAGCATTAGACTTTACCAGTGAGTAGTAAAACAAAAGTTAAACCTAATGTTTCATTCTTAGTTAAACCTCTATAATTGTGTGTGGAAAAAAATCTTGGGAGATGGGGCATAGAGATGCTGCCCAGGGAACAGTCAGATGACAGATTGTGTTGGGCAGAGCAAGAGACTCTGTACTACGCAAACCGTCTCTAGCATCTCAGACTATGAAGGAGATGGTGGAAGATGTGTACTTTCAGACTTACAAGATTTTATTACAGTAGTGGCCAAAATTGTGGAAACCTTTTGGGAAAAGTGTATTTTTGAGGTTTGATGGCTAATAACACCACTTTTTTTTTTTTTTTTTTGGAGTTTCAAGATAATCATATTCCACTGCTAGAATGGCTTGGGAATAGCCCAGACCTTAACCCAATCTATGGAGCTGACTAAAGAAACTTGTTATTCAGAAGCGACCCAGCAATAAAACCCAGTTAATAGAAGCAATCATTCAATCTTGGTTTCACATTATAATAGCTGCAGAACTAAAAGACTTGGTTCACTCCATGGGAAGACGTTGTAAGGCTGTAATTCATGCTAAAGGTTACCCAACTAAGTATTAACTGACATGATAATTTTTGTATATCTCATTTTTTCTATGGTGATAATTTTTGTATATCTCATTTTTTCTACATGTTTCACTTTTCTTCTTTATACTGTAACTGCTATTCTAATAGCAAATCCTTCATAAATTATTGATTAAATTATCTTTCCATTGATATATAATCTTATGGTACTACTTCAAAAAAAAAAGTGGTGGTATTAGCTAGTTTTAGAAAATATACTTTTCCCAAAAGATTTCCACAATTTTGGCCACTAGTTTAATTAGTTTTACAATAAAGTAGAATTAGCTTATCTAGTCATGTTTCCTAACTGGTCTACCAGGTAAGGCTGCAAACTTCATTATTCAGAGATAAAACTTCCAGAAACAGATATTTCCTCTATCTTCATTATTCCTAGAGCTCCTACTTCCTGGAGAGCCCAATGAATTTATTCTGAGACTGCTGAGAAGATAGATGAAAGTCAATCCTTTTCTTATCATTGGTCTATAAATTCAGTCTACGTGTCAAAGGACTCCAAATTTTGCTGTCTCCAAATTGGGTAATTTACCTATAAGAGTCATGGTGGTACAATGGTTAGAATGCAGCATTGCAAGCACATTCTGCCCACAGTCAGAAGTTCAGTCTTGACGGGCTCAAGGTTGACTCAGCCTTCCATCCTTCCAAGGTGGGTAAAATGAGGAGTCAGATTGTTGAGAACAATATGCCGATTCTGTAAACCACTCAGAGAGTACTGTGAAGCACTGTGGAGCAGTATATATGGTAATGCATCCTATTGAAAAGAACCTTACTGTATAAGTAGGTATGTTATCAAGACTTCATCAACCAAAAAGGAACAAGGAAAATTGTTCCAATTTTGCCTGAAAGTGACAATGAACTTCACTGGCCTGGATAATCTGATAAAGTACCAAACAGTAGCAATTCCAGGAAGCAGTAAATTGTGGAGACATGATGACAACAGCAAAGAGCAATGAGGTCGAAGGCGGCAGACACTGTTTTCCATTTATATGAAGAGTTCCTTTGGAGCATGTGCCATGGAGCGGCTCAACAAAAAGAAACCCCAGCAGCCTTTTTGCCAAGAAGGCGAGAAGAAGCTGTGCAAAGCCTTAAAATCAGCTTTGCTTCCCCCCCCCTTCTCTTTTCACTCCTTCAGATATTTTGATACTATATGAACCACAGGGAAGCTAAACAATACTAATAGATTTGCTCCTCTTTAGAAAGAAGATTTGAAGAATTTGACTGTTGTGAACAACTTGAGTGGAATGACTTGTCACGCCTGTCTTGACCAAATTTGCAACCAGAATTTAGCTAATCTCTCTCTGTGTGTGGGGGGGTGTAGGTGGGTGGGATTAGTGCTTCTTCAACTGTTGCCATAAGAACATGCACAATTTCATTGGGTTGAGATACTAAGTAGAGCATCAACTTTGCTTACTATATGCAGAACGTTCTGGGTTCAATCGCCAACATTTCAAGGCTGAGCTGGCCAAATTCCAGCTTGAATATCAGAGAACCTTCCATAAGAGGGTCACTAAAAAAAGACCAACTGAGGGATGTGACTTGGTATAAGATGCTCTCTTTTATTTCTATATGTGGCCCAGTGGTGAGTTCCTCCGGGTTCGGCCTGGTTCTCCCGAGCCGGTAGCGGTGACAATATGATGTCACCAAAGCGGTTCTGCCCCCCCGCCCCGTGCCCCCCCACCCCCACATTATTCTTACCTTTTATTTGGCCCCACCCCCAATCTATTGCTGCCTCCTGAGTCCCAGCTGATGGCTAGAGGGAAAAAAACTGTTTAAACTCTTGCTGCGGGGCTTCAAAGGGCCGCCCTACAGCTGATCAGTGTTAAAAGAAAACAAATGAGTAGACCGGTGCCTGCAAAAATACATGAGTAGATCAGTGCCTGCAAAAAATAAACGGGTAGATTGGTACAGCTCTGCAAGCAGTTAAAAGCCTGGTAGACCAGTACCTCTGCTAAATCCTAAATAATTGTCACTTGACCATCAAGCCACGCACACAAAATATCCCACACCCACAGAACCGGTAGTAAAAAAATTTAGAACCCACCCCTGATGTGGCCTATGGAAATGCTGATCAACTCCAAGCATTCACCAGAGTGTTAGGGTGGAAAGCAGAGTCCTGTCCCTGAATAGGAAAAAGGACAGTAAGCCATTCATTAGTGGCTATATTAATTAAGCTATCCAGCAGCTGAAAAGAAAATCCCACTCTATTGTTCAGAGATGAAGATAAAATCTTTGCAGTCTTTCTGTGTATATGAGTGAGATATGCCTCCAGTTTTAGCCCAGGACAAAGACAAACCAAATAATGTTTTCATAGTTATTAAAAGTTTCTGAAACTCAACTTATGAAAGCCCTTGTATTTATTCTTTTCCAGTAACTCTTGTGAAAGTTCACTTCATAATTGGACACACAGATCAGATGTTAAATAAGTGATATGCTCCTGCTTTCTATACATTTTAAATATCCTGTTATTCTCCCATGAACATTAATATATTTATTGCATTTTTTTTACTCCACAGTTCTCATTAGCATGATATTTCTACAGCAGAGAGCATTCTTTATATTAGTTCTCTGCAACGTACAACATGAATAATTATCACCCCAAACAGATAGTGAACAGAGATGCACAAAACATAAATAATTTTTCATGGGATACAATGGCTAAAAGGCTAACAAATTGGTTTTAAATATATTTAACCAGAAACAATTCCAATTGATTTTAGCAAAGCCCATGTGAGCAAGTCCACCTTCTACTGCTGGGGGAGAGAAGTTAGGGTCATGGCCATCCATTATAGGATAACTGTAGTATCAATCCTTTTGCTAACCTGGCTAACACATATAGGAAGTTGTATTAATGTTTATTGGTAGTACCTCCACTCTGCCTAGTGTCCATCAGGTCTGAGTCAGTAAATAAATCTTATCAATGAATCAAATACTCTCCTTTTTTTAAAAAAAAATGGAATTGAGTTTAGAAGTTTTGTCTTTTTTGAGATAGCTATTCGTCACTGAACAGTAAACTCAGTGACCAAAAGTAACATCATACTAAATGAGGTTCTAATGAGGTTCTTCAGTCTAATGACTGAAAGTAACACCATGCTAAATTATTAATCCAAATGTCTAAAATAAGAGAACATTGTATTGCCAGATACTTTTAAATTATTATTAGCCAAAAGCTGTTTGGCTCTTGGACAGCTTCTTACATTGGAAACCTGTTTGCAACTCCCAACTTGATTTGCACTTGTTCACTAAAACAGAAACAAAACAAAACAAATATATTTTCATATATGCCTCACTTTTTTTCATAATAGTTTCCACACAATACTTTGGGGTGGAACTGAATGAAATCTGCAGTCGTCTACTCATATGTGGGACTAAACTCTATTAAAGTCATTGAAGGTTATTTATGAATACTGTAGAATGTATCAAACACACTATAGTACTGCAGTTGTGTATTTACTTACTTCTGACTAAGCTCCTTTAAACTCAGCGAACTGACTTCTGAGTGCATAGGGTGGATTTATGCCGCTCAATCCCAGAGATTCTGAGTAATTTACAAAATTGCAATCTGATAATGCAATGATAAAATCCCTAAGAGAGGGATTGAGAGATTGTTGTGGCTCCGATCCCCGAGCCCATCGTATCAGAGGAAGAAGGCTCCGAACATGAAGGAGAGGAGCTGGCCAGGCCTCCCTCCCCCGGCCCCTCTTCTCTGACAATTCCTCAGGTGTCGGCCGAAGGAGAGGAGATTGGCCAGGAGCCAGGTGTCTCCGATCGGTCAGAGAGTGATGAGGGAGACAAGTTGTGGCTGGACCCACGTCAGCATCGGCGTGCTAAACGATCACAGCAGAAGAGGAGGCGTGCCAGGGATTAAGCTGAGTCACTGGACCACACCCCACAGGCTATATAAAGGAGGGGTGTGGCCGTTTAGATTCTGTGACGGACAAAGTTAATTCTTGCAAGCTCCTTTGGTGCAAAACCTTAGTCTGCTGAAGGATAGTGAATTGGACTGTTTTTTCCCAGCCGGTGTGTATTGCATTTGTTATCTGGTGGAGGAACATCCCCCCTTCTTGTGATAGTAAAGAACTTGGCAGCCGGTTCCCGTAGAGCTGCCAAGTCTCTGATAATGGACCGTTTGTGTGTGCCAATTATTTAACCCTCGACTGTCTGTGTGGGTTTGTGCGTGTGGAGGACGGGGACAGAACAGAGATGAAGGAGCTTGCCTCAACTCCAGCAGCTGCTTGTTTCATGATACAGGTCATCTTTTGCAATCTGCAAAAGGTGCCTTGTTGGTAACCTAAGAGTACAGGATGGTTTGCATTCTGCCTAGGCAGTTATGGACATGATTAGGCCCAAAGGCATGTATGGTTTTGCATATCACAATAAATCAAATTGAGTTTTAAAAAGCAGCTTCTTGGATTTGATTATTGCAACTACAGTAGAACCTCTGGTCACAACCATAATTTGTTCCATAACTTTGGTCGCAAACCAATTTGGTCATGATCCGAACGTAATTTTGGAAACTTGGTGCTTACAAAAAAACGGTGTGAAAGGGGAAATTGGGTGTGAAAACCCGATTTGGTTGTGACCAGAGGTTCTACTGTATTATGTATGGGAGTAATGTAGTACCTTTACAATATGAAACAGATGTCATTTCCAATGGCTGTCTTCAAGGGTTGCCCCAGAATGGGTACATTGCTATTATCCAAAAGTGAGATTACCAGTGCATGTGTAACTAACATCAAATTTCTTCTTTATAGAAATTCATCCAATTGATTGATCGGCAAAAACTGATAGCAACTTCCACCCTTTTCTTAGCATGGGTATAATAAAAGGCTTTAGATGTGTTCAGAATATCAGGGAGAGAAAAGAAAGTGTATACCAGTTGAGCAATGCTTTAAAAACCACAAACACCAGAATTATTCCATTCCCATTTTCGCTATTTCCTCAGAAAATATGATGTATTCTATCATGCAGATTTGAAGAATAGATTGAAGAAGAAAGATTCCAGTTCTAATTTAACAGAATATAGTGAGACAATACCTACAAAATTGTATGATACCCAAATGCTTACATTCCCGGCTAAGGGTTTAGCATTCACTAATTCACTAATGACTTTATAGAAGGTAAGTACCACAAATAACAAGAACTGACTATATTTTAATTAGAATGATTTAATTTACTTACAGGTTTATCTCTATATAGCCTCCTACATGTTAAATCCCACTGATTCCAGTATATTGGATATCTGAAAGATTGAAAGAACATAATAAATAAATACATAAATAAACAAATAAATAAATCCCTTTCTAAAAATATATATATATTAAACTAACTTCAGTGTTTGGAAACAGTTATCTATTAATTAAGAGTCCACTACTTATACCCTGTAATGATATTTAGTAAATCTTAATTCATATACTAACTATAATTACTTCCTGCTAATTAATTGTATCAAATCCTTCTGGATTCGTATCTTAAGTAAATATTGAGTAGCCTACACTAATTAGTTTAATCAACATGGAGTATATTTCTTATGACTAGAAATCAGTCTGATTAATTAAATCTAATATAAAATACCATAACAGTGAATACAATTGTCTAAATTCTAAAGTTGGGGGATAAGTATAAAGAAAGAAAAAATCTTTTATTTAGGCTGAATTTTACCTGGCTTCTTTAGTTTAATTTTAATTGAAAATGTATGTCCATATTAGGGTTCCCCCCCTCCCCCCTTCCTTTGTATTCAGTTCTTTTCCCTATATCCTGAAATATGTGAATAGTTCTCTACCCTGTAACATGATCAGGAAAATTTTGAAGAGAAGTCGATGTCAAAGTTCAATGCAAGTAGTTCAGCTATTATTGTGACATGTATATATTGAGCAACCTATGTCACTAAAGGCTCCCATGTTTATTATTGGAACATTTCAGATAAAAAAGGGATCTTATACATAAAATGCCCATTATACAAAGTAAAATAATTTCTGCATTGTCAGGGAAAAGATTAGGGACAATTCTTTTCCCCAATGTATTATGTGTGCATTTATTAAGCTCTTTTTTAAAGTGCATTTAGATCATATTTGCTTCCATTTTTCACCTGTTACACAATTCAGCTGTTCCAATTGGAGAGAGTCCAACTGAGATCTTATTAGATTGATTCCAGTTGGATTGAGTTTATAAATTTCATCAATCAATTAATAAAGATGCATTAAGCAATCATCCATGGAAGGGCTTACAGGGAGGAGCTCAGTTGCCTGAAACTACAAGTACAGATGGGAAACCTCCAGCCTGAAATCTCAGAAAGTTGTTGCCAATCAGAGCTGATAAGGTTTTCTAGAAAGACCAATTGTTTGCTATCATGTAAGGCATGGACTTTATGTGAGACTGATTCAGCCACAAGCATTTGCAACTCAGACATTCCAAACATCACACTGTTGTGTTATTTTTCTCATTCAGCTTACACATTTCAAGCAGCCATTTTAGGAAGAAAAGCTTTCTCAATTTTAAGCATCTAAAGCTTTTCAATATTTTTTTAAAAACACAATTTATCAAAATTCTCAATCTGCTTTGCCATAGGAAATAGAAAGAACTGTTTTTTAAAATTAAAAAAAAATATGGATATGGAAGAAAGCAAAGTTTCCATCCACTTTTTTTAAAAAATAATTTTTATTAAACATTTTTTAAAAACAAAAAGAAAGCTTTAACAATTTTTCCTTTTCAACTGATTCGTGTCAGTAAAGGATTTCTTACTCATACATTTTTTCTCCCTTATTCTAAAAGACTGTAGAAATGAAATTGTGTACATGGTTATTTATATGTATATATGTAAATAAATAAATTAATATTAGTATATGTACAAAAGATACATCCATCTACTTTTTTAAAACCCACTTTGTTGTTACGACGTGTAGACACTGTACTTTGTACTAAACAAAGTAATAATCAAAAAACAAAACAAAAACAAAGTAATAACCAAAAGCCAACATGAATTTGTCAAAAACAGATCATGCCAGACTAATCTTATTGCATTCTTTGACAAAGTGACAGAACTAGTGGACCAGAGGAATGCTGTCGATATAATTTACTTGGACTTCAGTAAGGCATTTGACAAAGTAGACCATAACCTACTACTTGATAAAATAGAAAAATGTGGGTTAGACAGCATCACTACTAGATGGATTCGTAACTGGCTGACCAACCGCACTCAAGGTGTAGTCCTCAATGGAACTGCATCTAGGAGCCTGAGTGGCGTAGGAGGCTAATGCCTCCTACTAGGGCAGCATTTAACATCCAGCTGCCTGCAATTACTGCTAGTTCAATTCTCACCAGGCTCAAGGTCGACTCAGCCTTCCATCCTTTCTAAGGAGGGTAAAATGAGGACCTGGTTTGTGGGGGCAATAAGCTGACTTTGTATAAAATATACAAAAGTATGAAGGCTATTGCTTAATGCATTGTAAGCCACCCTGAGTCTCCAGAGAATGGCGGCATATAAATAATAATAATAATAATAATAATAATAATAATAATAATAATAAATGGAGGGAGGTAAGCAGTGGAGTACCCCAGGGCTCTGTTTAGGCCCAGTACTCTTCAACATATCCATCAATGATTTGGATGAAGGAATAGATGGGGAAGTTATCAAATTTGCAGACAACACCAAGTTAGCAGGAATAGCCAACACTCTGGAAGATAGGCTTAAGATACAGAAGGATCTTGACAGACTTGAACATTGGGCACTATGTAACAAAATGAAATTCAATGGGGGAAAAAAGTAAGGTTCTACATTTAGGCAAGAAAAGCAAAATGCACAGGTACAGTATATGTGGTACTGTATACTGTATTGAGCAGTATATTGCTCAATAGTGGTGACTATGAAAGGGACCTTGGAGTCCTAGTGGACAATCAGTTAAATATGAGCCAGCAGTGTGCTGCAGCTGCCAAAGAAGCAAACACAGTTCTAGGCTGCATTAACAGAGGGATAGAATCAAGATCATGTGAAGTGTTAATACTACTTTATAATGCCTTGGTAAGGCCACACTTGGAATACTGCATCCAATTTTGGTCGCCACAATGTAAAAAAGATGTTGAGACTCTAGAAAGAGTCCAGAGAAAAGCAACAAAGATGATTAGGGGATTTAAGGATAAAACATATAAAGAACGGTTGCTAGAACTGGGTATGTCTAGTCTTATGAAAAGAAGGACTAGTGACATGATAGCAGTGTTCCAATATATCAAGGGTTGCCACAAAGAAGAAGGAGTCAAACTATTTTCCAAAGCACCTGAAAAGGCAGGACAAGAAGCAATGGGTGGAAACTAATCAAGGAGAGAAGCAACTTAGAACTAAGGAGAAATTTCCTGATAATTAGAACAATTAATCAGTGGAACAACTTGCCTCCAGAAGTTGTAAATGCTCTAACACTTGAAGCTTTTAAGAAGAGATCACATAACCATCTGTCTGAAGTGGTGTAGGGTTGGTCTAGAAGACCTCCCAGGTCCCTTCCAACTCTGTTATTCTATTCTACTTCCCTTCACCTCTTGGAATATTTCTGCAAAAACTTTTATTTTATTTATTAACATATCAAATTTATAGACCACCTATCTCATTCACAGAGAAACTCTGGACAGTGTGGAAACTCCATTGCTACTGTATCTGCTGGTTTTTTCATCCTAAAATTTGGTTACTATAGCTACAACTCTGCCTGACCAAAGTGGCAGCAAAAGATAAGAGTTTTCTGTGTCTCTTTGCTGACCTCAAGTGGTTGCCTGGATTTCTACGTCTCAAAAAACGCTAGTCTTTCCTAAATAGCCTAAATGAAAAGTAGTGATACAAACAAAGCATTTAATGATATTTTCAAGCAGTCTCCAGTAGAAGTGATCAAGAGCAGTTGTTTTGTTTTTACAGTACTACAGTGCTGTAAACAGCAGTAGTACAAGATTAAGATTAAGTAATTTTGATCATGTGACCACTAAGGTGCTACAATGGATAGAACTTTGAGGACTGGCCGTATGACCATTTTGTCAGCACTGCTGTAACTTTGAATATTCAGTAAATGAATGGGCCTAAGCCAAGGTCCACCTGTATGTTTTCTTGGGAGAAAAGAACATCATATGGATTCTTGGTTTGAATTTCAACCAAATTAATATGTTCTCAAATATTTTGTCAATGATTTCTCCTCCTATCAGAAGGATAATGTGTCATCTGGACTGTAGTATCTATCTGTGTCGTAGGATGCAATCGGGGTCAGTCACCGGGACCATCAGGCCCAAACCTCTGACTGGCCCAGATTGGATCCTGCAACATTATCCTGGGACACATATATTTGCCTTCATTCTATCTGTGTGTTCTAGAGTCCTTCATCCCTTAAACCAGGAATGGGGAACCATGACCCTTTTATGACTTGTGGACTTCGATTCTGGGAGGTGAAGTCCACAGCTTATAAAGGGGCCGTCGTTCCCCACCTCTGCCTTAAACCAATGCTTTTAAATTTGAAACGAACAGCAAGACAAGGAAGTAAATCTTCTCTACCTGTCTGTTCTTCCAGCGCTCTGCTGCTGGGGTTGTTTCTGTCACACGATACAGCTGTTTCTCTCACATGATTGCATGGTTATTTCCCCTCCCCAATTTTTCCCTCATGTACACCCCCTTCCTTTCTCTTCTGACACATTTTCCCCCCCTTTACAAATAGCAGATTGCATTGCCACAGTCTTTTTGATCTGGGGACAGAACAAAAATCAATAGCAATGATGTTGTTTTCTTTTCAGGCTGTTTTGCAATGAGGCGCATGATTCACAACACCTCTCTACACTATCTCACAAAGTGGTTCCTTGATGGTATTTTTCCCTGAGTACAGTTCTTTTTAATACTCTCTGGATCATTTCTTCGCTACTCTGGGGGTCCAGTTCATTCTTCCTTCTGCGCTTCAGTGGAAGCTCCACCCATTAGTTCTCAGTTTCCCTTCCTTTTTTTCCTCCTTAGAGAAAAAAAATGTCAACAGTTCAGACACATGCCATCTGTCCCCTACATCTATCTTTATCCCACAAAGTCTTAATATGAATTCAAAATTGACAGCTTCAACCCACTGAGAAAATTTTATGAGTTTTAGTTTTATGAGAGTTATTGTTTCTTTAAAAATTTTTTTTTAAAAAAATCAGAATATTTATATTGGATTCCACATTCGTAGAATCTAGTGGCCATCAACCTCTGTGCTGCTGTTTTCTCTGTAGTCTGGATATCCTTTCTTCTTATAGGCTATCAAAATGCCTGCTTAACACTACAGAAATGACATACCATGTTTTCCCGAAAATAAGATCATGTCTTATATTTTTTGATATAAGCGCTTGGCCTTATTTTCAGGGAGGTCTTATTATTTTGGGGCACATGCAGCAAGACGGGGCTCCTCTTGCCATCTTACCTGATTTCCAGCTTTATCTCCCTAACCCTAACCAGAGGAAATGGCAGGGACCGGCTGCACATGCATTTAAATATTTTCGGGGAGCGCTTATTTTCGGGGAGGGCTTATTTTAGTGCATGTGCTCAAAAGCCCGATTGGGCTTATTATCAGGGGATCAGGGAAACATGGTATAAGACAGTGGAAAGCATTTTAAAGGGATATTTTGCCAAGGTCATTTGCGCTAATCAAGTTTCTGTCCCGAAAAAGTAAAAATGAAAGATAAAAGAAAAGATGAATGAAAAATGATGGAAATGAATGTACATGTAAATGTGTTTATGAAAAATAAAAATAAAAATAAATATTGATTTTAAAAAAGTTTCTGTTTTTGAAGCATTAAACAAACTGTATCCTTGTTTTCCAAAACTGCTGATTTACCTGGGTGGGCGGGCGCATGCAAAGCTATAGTTCCAGTGGCTATAGACAGTGACTATAGACATGTTGTCTGTCCATGAAGACGCATATAACTTGAGACAACAATTGAAGCAACTGTGGAACCTTGCAATAGATGCACTTTCAGAAAATTATTCACACAAACACACACACACCACTGCTTTTGTAAAAATTTAAACCTCATCTGGTATGTGATCAAGCTCTGGATGACCTAGGAGAGGCCCATAGCAGTCATGATGGCCACTAACTCTCAAGCTGTTTCATTCCCAGAGAAGGCAGATTGTGGTCCAGAACTCTATAGTCAACCTAGAGATGGTGTTAAGGAGCTCAGTCAGATAGGTTGCTATGCTGGGAGGTTGCTATGCTATGATCTCTAGATCCCAATTTAATGAACACAGCCTCACATCCAGTGACGCTGAAAGTTGTAAGTAATTCCCAAATGACAATTGCCACACTTCCTCTTTTGCCCCATGATTTGTGCCACACCAAAACCCCAGGTGGGCATTACTTTGAAAAGGCTACTCCAGCTTTTGAGCCCAATCAGGTCTTGGTAATACATGCCAGCACAGCCCTCTTATCAACCATTAAGTCCCAGATAAGGGAGGCCTTCTTACAGACTGACCTAGCAATTATAAGTGACAGTTAAATGCAGGGTCTATAAAGGTCCGCTGACTGGGTACAGGGGCTGAGACCAAGGAGCTGGAATGTGAAACCAGGACATAGGTCTCACATTCCCCAAGAATGACCCACTCCCTGCCTTTTTCCATATCTCCCTACTCCCATCACCAAATTAATACTTTGGCCCACTTGCAAAGCCCCTCAATTTCCAAGCCTGGAGAGCTCCTATAAAATTCAATCACATCTATTCCAGGGAGAGGAAGCCAGGTACTTTTTAAAAATTCAGCCTCATTGGTTGTCACATCATCTGGCTACTCAACACCCATCTCCCCCACTCTATCCACAAATACACAGAGAGACACAGCCAAACATATGCACACCCATGAACCCAATTACCATCACTCTTATCCAATCCACCAATCTCCTCCTCTTGTTCTCTTCTGAAACTAGAATCAAAGTAGCTAGTCTGCAAATGGAATTACAGCAGATAAATGTCTGTTTCCTCCCTGGAAGTAGTAGAGATGGGATGGGAGGGCCCATACTAATATCATGCTGCTACCTTTCTTCACCCAGGCACCACCAACGCCTCCAAAATTGCCAAGTCCAAGTAAACTTCTCAGATGAAAAGCTTCCAAAATATAATTCTCAGCCATTTTAGGCAATGGTCATCAAACTCATACAGTTCCCAGTGGTAGAGATGCCATTAGCAAAAGGGTTACAAATGCAAGCCTGTTTGCTCCTTCATCCAGTACCAAGTGTGAAAACTCAACAAGTTATGACAAACATGACTGGTGCCAGGCTCACAGAGACAGCCAATGCGCAAATGCAACCAGTGTGGCTCCAACCTGCTCTTTCAACTTCCAAGCTCTTAACGGTGCCAAGTGCATAGATACTGTAAACACCAGAGTTGCAAGTGGGCAACAACAAACATGGTATGTTCTCTGACTCCTTTACTCCCTAGACAAGGACAGAGCAGGCTCATCTTCCAGACACTCCGCCAGCACCAGGTCTATGCAAGCAACCAACAGCAAAGGAGATGGCCACCATGACCAATAGCAAAACTGATACAGCCACTAACTCAAAATGGCTACAGCTTCTCTGGTCCCTCCAGCATCCAAGACAAGTCTCTAAGATAAATGAGTAGACCTAAATCCCATAGCAATCATTATTATTTATTTATTTATTAGTTCGATTTATATATGCTGCCCTTCTCCGGAGACTCAGGGCGGCTTACAATGCATTAAGCAATAGCCTTCATACTTTTGTATATACCTGCTTAGTAGGGCTTCCCCCCCCCCCCCCGAGCAGTGTTCTATTTTATACAAAGTCAGCTTATTGCCCACAAACCGGGTCCTCATTTTACCTACCTCAAAAGGATGGAACGCTGAGTCAACCTTGAGCCTGGTAAGATTTGAACTTGCAGTAATTGCAGGCAGCTGGTAGCTGGCAGCTAAGTACTACTTTAACAGCAGTAGTTTAATCCACTCCGCCACCAAGGCTCTTATCATGGTAGGTGCAGTAAAACAAACAAACATGCTAATTCAGTTATCCAACTAGATCCATTTCAGATTCCTGTTCTCTATCTTGTTGAGTCGCTCCATCAACAGTTGGTAGATAGAATCATATAGCATTCATGGAAAGTATTTCCATGAGAAAAGAAAAGAGACAAGAACTTTAGATAGCTGTACAGTAGATCAATTTGTCAAACTTCAGTTCCAGGGCACTAATTATGTGCTGTCATGAGTTTGAATGATGGGATGTACTTGTTTTATATGAGTACATTTAGGTGACAAGAGTATAGTTAAGATTCCACAATTCAAAAAACAACAAAAAAGCTAGATTCCCTTCAGATCAATTCAGAAGCCACCCAGAGGCCCCATCTGAAATCTGATTCGGACATTTAAAGTCCTGTGCTGCCTCTTGATCATAATTGTCAAAGAAAAGGTCACAATTTATTATCTAGTTGACAGTGCTTTATTGAGTGAAATTTCAAACTGTATAATTTCAATAATTTTTGTATGCATTGTCTCTGAAAGAAGACAATTGAAAAAGAGATAAAGGCAATGTAAACTTATTTTGGGTTCTTGGGAAAACTGGACAACGTTTATAGATGGCACAAGCATCTTGGTGTTCCTGGAGGTATTGAGCTGCCATTCTTTATATATATAACCTCAAGAAGTTTTTATGCAAAAGCAGCTTTTACAGTTTGGGAAAGCCCCTTCATTTTCCCATTTTGTTTTAGAGAGCAAGTCTTTTGTGAGTATTCTGCACCTGCAAATATTTTTTTATTCACAAGAAAAAGTCAACAGAAGAAAAGAGCATTGGTATTTATTGAAAAGAAACTTCCTTCTTTTCTAGCAAGAATGGGAACAGGCTCCCCATTAACTGATTAGTGTTGCTATTGAGGAACAGAAAGCAAAAGCACAAATTGTAAGTGTAATTTCTACCTTGCAAAATCTCAGCCGGAGAAGTGTAAAGCTTCGGCAGCTACAACGAATGAAAACTATTTAAGATTTTTAATATTTTCTGCTCAGCTGACCCCAAAGTCACTGAAAGTGCAATAGGACAGTGATGGATGTAGAGCGTCCAATGGTAGACCATAAATCATAAGTCATACATTTATTTTTGCCAAGCATATATAAGATAACAGGTAAAAGTATAAACATAATTTGAATACATGAAAAGAGTAAGTAAAAAGAAATA
>WNWU01000017.1:23991064-24009612 GCA_012654045.1 Ptyas mucosa | reverse complement strand
ATGTTTATACACCCCATTCCTAAGATAACAGATATAAGTATAAACATGATTATGAAAACATGAAATGGATATGAATAAAAGGACATTAGGAGAGGGACAGTAGGCATGCTGGTGCGCTTATGCACGCCCCTTACAGACCTCTTAGGAATGGGGTGAGGTCAACAGTAGACAGTTTAAGGTTAAAGTTTTGGGGGTTTGGGGAAGAAACTACAGAGTCAGGTAGTGCATTCCAGGCATTGACTACTCTGTTATTGAAGTCATATTTTCTGCAATTGAGTTTGGAACGGTTTACCTTGAGTTTGTATCTATTATTTGCTCGTGTATTGTTGTGGTTAAAGCTGAAGTAGTCATTGACAGGAAGGACATTGTAGCAGATAATTTTATGTACTATGCTTAGGTCAGACTTAAGTCGGCATCCACTGTAAAATCTTCACAACCCTAAAACCTTCTGCAAAAGTCCACCAAAACTCAGGCAGCAAGTCCATTCCCCTGATATTTATCTGATTAAAAAAAAATCTTAAATAATATTACACTGAAGCAGACTTTTGTACGTTTATATTACCGGCGGTGTTTTTCATTACATAAAACCTTACACCATCTGCACTTTTTAGAAATGAAAGCTACAGTTTGCTTAACGAATGATATCTAATTTCAGAAGCAGCCTGGTCCACAAATCATTTAAGCTAGAATGCAACGCACTTCATCTACTTGCACTCAAATGGATGAAATCTTCTAAAATCCAATTTAAATGGTAGATTGAACTGTAAGTGTTTTAACATGATAGAAAGCAACCTTTCACAGGCCTCTGCCTTTCTTCCCCAGACACGTGCATGATTACCAAAATGTCACGTTGTAAGGAAAACAAAATGAACTAAATAACTATCCATCTCAGAATTTGTTTGGCAATTTACAGGACAGAAATAGCAGTCAGACATTTGTTATAAATGGATGATCATGGAGTATTAGTAATGGAAACTCTGACAAACCTTTTACATTAGGGGCACTTCTTCAAAGGCCACAAAATGCTTTTGGTTAAATTTATGAGCTGAGTGCGCGGTATGTCAGACAATTGAGGTATTTTTAAAGCATCAACAGATATAGAAAAAGATCTTGGATTGACACTCAATGACATAAGATTGTCTGCAATATATTTAGGAAAATGCTACCCCCTGTTGCTATTGTTTAATACTAATGAATTAAGTTGAATTTTAAATTGTAATATAGATGAAATGATGTACCTGCTGCAAATCCAATCAGCAAGCAAATGGGTATAGAAATATACTTTCACCTTTATATCTCTATATGAAAAATAAGAAAGAAAGAAAGAAAGAAAGAAAGAAAGAAAGAAAGAAAGAAAGAAAGAAAGTCAAGGGAACATAAAGTGGAAAAGGTTATAGAAAATGAAAAGGTGAAGATCTTGTGGGAGTTTCAAATACAGACGGATCGTCACTTGGAACACAACACGCCAGATATCACAGTTGTTGAAAACCAAAATGTACAATTTATTGACATTGCGGTACCAGGAGATGCCAGAGTCGAAGAAAAAGAACTGGAAAAAATCATGAAATATCATCGAAACTACACAGCTATGGATGAAACATGTAACAGTGATACCCATTGCCATCGGAGCACTTGGTAACATGTCCAAGAATTTTATAAGATACATCAGCAAATTGCAGCTTCCTGCAATAGCACCAGCGGAACTTCAAAAAACCGCACTACTTGGAACCTAGTATATCTTAAGAAGGTACTTGGTTGATACCTAGGATGCTGGCAGCAACCCGTATCAACCATTGGTACCAGTCAGTGGTATTTGTGACACATTTTTAAATGTCCAGTTGACTGAGTTTCATTTTTAATGAATAAATAATAATAATAATAATAATAATAATAATAATAATAATAATAATAATAATAATAATTCCTCCATGCACAAAATGCATATTTTGTTCTCAACAACCAGAAGCGGTGATCTGAATTTATTTTTTCCCCAGTCTGTTTTGTTTTTATGCCAGACAGTTGATTATTAGAACAGACTTGTATATATTTGTCTCTTTTACTGGGCTATGAACATATTGTGTGACTTTGATAATAAGCCTTTCATGTGTCTGTGGAACTTTCTCAAATCTTTCGTTTTCAGTTGTTTTATTATTATCTATGAAATGGTGATGCATGATCAAAGTCTAACTAGCTTTTCATGAAACTCAGCTGGGGACTCAACTCATATGTCCACAATCCTGATGTAAATCTCTAAACGAAAGAGCATGCTGTTTCTTAATAAAACCATCAGGATCTTGAGTCCTCCTCCAGTATAATAATTATAATAATACTACAAATTGGGGGTGTATAATGTCTGAAGCCTGGATGTTGACACAAACTAACATAATTCAGAACCAGTTTTCAATACATACATGGAATAAACAGATCTAATTTTTTTCAGTTCTGATTTCTGGGCCTCCAGAAATTTGTTCTGACCTTTTTTCTTTAAAATTTCAGCATACTATGTAGGATAGAGCCATAGAATCCAATAAAAAATAATGTCCTTATGTTATTTGTGCGAAAGACCTTGATAAAAACAGAAAGGAGAGAGGGTATTGAATTAAGCAACTAAGCCTGCTTTCAGATCCTTGTGATCAATGTTTGTAGGCGTGTATATAGAAAAAGCCTTAATTTTACAGTTCATCCCTTTTATTGCTGCTCAGTGTTTCATGTTGGATGTCTGTCTGTGAGCTATGTTAGCTGAAATAACCTGATCTAGCAATTGATTTGTTCTTTGGAAAGTTTTATTTTTTGGAAAAAGAGCTTCATTTTGATACAAAGAAGTTCCCTGAGGATGGAGTCCAGCACAAGTCCGAGAGATTAGAACCTGCTACATTATCCTAGGACAGGTATATTTGCCTTCATTCATGGGAGCTTCATCCATTGCACTTCCTATTTGGATCCCAGCAACAAGTTCTTCCCTTCACAAAAAGTGATATTATTGGTCCAAATGACCTACTTTTCTTGTTATTCACCATTTTTTCCCGCTGATCTGTGAGAAATTCGGCATGGTTTTAATTTCATGCCCACTCCGTATGTGGGTATCCCTTTTTAAAAACATCTTTTTTGTTCTTCAAAATTGCTACCTCAGCAAATCCTTCTTTCCTGGTTTAGAAATTATTTTGTTTGCCTTTCCCCCCCTTTTATTCCTGTACATTTGTGATTTCATTGGAACACGGGGAAAATTTAGGACAGCAGAATCACTTTAACATTTAAACAAAGAAGTGAATAAATATTTTTTTAAAAAAACAAATTCATTTCATATTACAACATATGTATCAATGCTTGTCTTCTAAGTATATTTCAAATGTTTATTTGAAGTACATAAGGATATTTCAGTGCTAAGTATATTTCAATTCTGTTTGTCTGAGGCTTTCCTGGGTAGTATTCTGAGTCTTCTTCCTGTCCTTCAATCTACATCCCTCAAACCCCTCTCCCTCAATTTCTCCTCTCTTTGGAGTATAAACTGGGAGGAAATGCCCTTCGCTGACAATTCCACCATCCAATCATCACAGTGTAACCCACTATAAGAGATTATTGTCACTGCAAGTTGTACCACACTCTGGTTCGAAATACCAAAGCTGTAGAAATGGTTTTGTTTGTTTTCGCTTAATGTTTCAAAAGAGCACCGCTCAAAAAGTTGCACTAATTAATATGAAATTTCATGCTCTTATGAAGGTCAGCTTGCTCCCAAATTCCACCTCATTCTGGTGAAATGAGCAAGAGAAATTAACAACAGATGACCTAATAGTAACAGAATGTCACAGGCAGCATGAAGCAAACTATTTTTGACTTGGATGTGGCTCTTTGAGTGTATTTAAATACTCTATATGTGGATGTGGTCAGCTGAGTACAGCCATGAAAGCTGCCAAGAACAAGCTATTTGTGAAAGCATTTGGAATTTAATGGTATGGCAAATTACCAAAACACCATAGGTTCTATTTTTTTGTGGGAAGGGCCATGTTCTCCCTTGGTATGTCAATGGCTAGGAAATTGTGATGGATTTTGGGGTTTTGATTATTTTTTTCTTAATTCTTTCTATTCTACCTTTGGATCATTCATAAGCCCATCACAGACATTTTGGAACTGAGCGTTATGCAAATTGTGCAAACAATAAGCAAAGAAACAAATAAACAAGACCTTAGAATTGGAATCTAATACTTCAATGTGGAGACTAGGAGTGGAATCGCACGATGGATATTTTCAGCTATGCCATTCAATCTGTCATTTTGCATATCTAGATTATCTTTTAATGCTATGTGTTGTTTAATGTTCGTTTTTGTTTTACAATCTCCAGAGTCACATTGATTGAGTTGGACAGTCATATAAATGGTTTAAACAAACAAGTGTGCTTTTGAGACAATGGCTCACTGAAAACTAATTGTATGAATATTTGTCTGCTATCAATTAAAGAATTATTTACAATATTCAAATAATATTGAATGGGGAATTAGGAATTTATGAATTCATTGACTTCCAATCCTAAGTCATTGTTGTTCATGATTTAATCATTGTTTCCTTCTATAATTCTACAGTCTGTTTCTGCAGAATAATGCATTAAAACATGATGTGTATCAGAGGTGAAATGCTCTCAGTTTGGATCAGATCGCCCGATCCAGTAGCGATGGCAGCGGGTGGTTTGGAGAACCGGTAGCAAAAATCCCTCCCTACCCCCATGCCCAGCTGATCCGCACAATCATCAGAGGCTTTTTATTTTATTTTTAAAAGCATTTTTTCTACAACCTCTTTGGCCGAAAAAATGCTTTTAAAAGTAAAAACAAAGCCTCTGCCAATCAGGCAAGTCAGCTGGCATGGTCAGAAGCTTTAAAAAAAAAGAAAAGCCTCTGCCGATCAAGCAAGTCAGCTGGGATCGTCAGAGGCTTTTAAAAGCATTTTTTACAACCCCTTCAGCTGAAGAGGTGGTAGAAAAAATGGTTTTAAAAGAAAGAAAAAAAAAGTTGGCTAAGCCCAATCAGTCATATTACCCACCACCACCAAGACACGCCCACAGAACCAGTAGTAACAAATTTTACATTTCATCACTGATGTGTATGATAAACGTGACTGATAATTATTTGTCATAAAATCAGTGTTGACTGAGGAACCATACAGATAGATTTTCTCCAAAATGATTTAACCTTATCTTGTTTTTTCAGGGCTTCCAATAGTGCCACCCATTGTTGATGTAAATCAGTCCATTCTTCTTGTTGCTTGTTGTCCTCTTTTTTCTTTCATTCTACCTTTCCCAGCATTATAGACTTAACATGAGAGGTAGATCTTCACATAATGTGCCCAAAATGTCATAACTTGATCCTGGGCATTTGTGCCTTGAGTCATAACAATTTCTTTGATGATTTCTTTGTTTATTTTCTTGGTTATATGTAGAATTCCAGGAGTCTCTGCTAAAACCAAAGTTCAAAAGCATCACTCTACTTTCTATCCTGCTACTTCAAAATCCAGCTTCTTCCTTTTACATACAGTGTCATATGGAAAAACCATAGCCCACGTGGTTCTAACCATTGTAGATATACACACTATTAGGATCTCTACAGATTCATTTTCTATTGTTTGTCATATTTATGGAGATATTCCATGAATTTATGTAACCTTTGTGACCAGACTGCTGATTTAATTTCATCTTCTCGTAGTAAAGGTATTATAAGAAAAGAATATTTATAAGATATCTTGACATCTCTACAATATATAATTTAAATATATTTCTTCCATCTTTCTTCGATCTTCTCTGAACCAACCGCAGCCACTTCTCATTTAATGACTACCTGAATTAGTGACCCTTTACAAATACAACGGTAATAAACTGTAAAAAAAAAAAATCAATTTTCCCACAGATGTGCATTTATGATCAAATTTCCAGAGCCTGAGAAGAAAAGTCTTCAGTGTGAAACCGATTAAGGTCTGGTCAGTTTCAGAAAGCAGTACTAGCCGGGAAGTTTCTAATTAAATAATTAATTGAGCTGAGCTTTTTAATTTGCAGTCCGCACTTTTTAGGGAAGTATTGTACTGTATTGTTGAGAAAAGCAGCTCAGAAAGTGATAGCTTTTTAAAGCAATTTCTCTGCTCTATGAGAAAAAAACAGATCAGGCATAGCATACTATACAGAGAACTTTATCTAAATGAGACATAATAACCAGTAATCTTCACAGCATATCTCTGTCTCTGTGTCTCTGTGTCTGTGTCTGTGTCTCTGTCTCTGTCTCTGTCTCTGTCTCTGTCTCTCTCTGTCTCTCTCTCTCTCTCTCTCTCACACACACACACACACACACACACACACACACACACGTTCACCTATCTACCACTTTGCTTAACAACCAAGTTGTTGGAAGAAAATGCAGTTTCTAAATAAGGGTAAGGTGTACTATCTACTTTTCCATGGCAGTTCAAGGATGAAACTTCCATCTCCTTTGGATATCTTTGTAAGACTCCTTGTTTTCCATGTCAGTTTCCATCTTCAGTGACTTTATAGATGGAAAGATAGCTTCTTGTCTCTTCTAACCACTGTCTAAAAGTCTTTGTTCAATTCTTTCCCGAGATCTCTGTCTTTCTTGGCTTTGAACTTAATTCTCTTCTTGGCTATTTCCACTGTTTCTTCTGATATCTGGTTTCCTTTCTTCTGCTTCCTGGCTTTTGGCAGTCTCTTTTCACATTTTCCTTTCTCAATTTCTTTGATTTTATTCCATAGTTCCTCTGGCCCCTTATCAATGAGGTATAGCACTTCAAAGCAATTCCTGATGTTCTCCTTGAAAATAGTGAATATGTGCTCAAGATCATAACATGAAAGGTGTTTAGCTTTCTTCTTCCATGTCTGGAACTTTCACCTGAGAAGTTCGGGGTCTCTTCCACAGTCAGTCCCTGGCCATGCCTTGACCTCCTATTAGCAATAATATAGTCAAGTGATTTCTATATACTCTATCTGGTGAGATCCATGTAGAGAGACATTGCTTTGTTTGTTGTAGAAATGAGCCTGAGTGGCGTAGCAGGCTAATGCCTCCTACTAAGACAGCATTTAACATCCAGCTGCCTGCAATTACTGCGAGTTCTAATCTCACCAGGCTCAAGGTTGACTCAGCCTTCCATCCTTTCTAAGGTGGGTAAATTGAGGACCCAGTTTGTGGGGGCAATAAGCTGACTTTGTATAAATATATAAAAAGTATGAAGGCTATTGCTTAGCGCATTGTAAGCCGCCCTGAGTCTCCAGAAAAGGGCGGCATATAAATAATTTTTTTTAAAAAAAACTGCATTAGTAATGAAGAAATCAGTGGATTGGCAGATGTTCATACACATCTACCCTGTTTCCCCCTAAATAAGACATCCCCTGATAATAAGCCCAATCGGGCTTTTGAGCACATGGCAATAAGGCCAAGCGCTTATTTCAGGGTTCAAAAAAATATAAGACAAGGTCTTATTCTCGGGGAAACACGGTACACTAATATTAAATACGTATTTCAAACATATTTCCCTTGAAAACATAAATTTGGAAGCATATTTGGATAAGCTTAAACCGCCCCCCCAAAAAACAAAACAAAAAAAAGAATTATGTTTCAAGATCTGAGAATACCTCAGTTTTTACATTAATCGAAGAAATGCCACTTGTTATTAGCTGTGGGAATTTTTAGACAATGGATTCCTAGAGTATAACATTGCATTCTAAATTATATTTCTCATTACCATTATTACTTTCCTCTTCAGTGCTTCTGTACTATTTTTGTATGTGGGTAAATCTCGTAACCACACAGAAGGAACAATTATGCTTCCAAATAGCAATTTTTTTTCCAGCATATTAATGTATAAATGACTCCATTTACCAATAAATTTTCACAGCTCAAAAGTCCACCATGATCCACAAAAGTATTCTGTAATAATGTTGTTAGTCTTTAAGATGTCACGAAATTCTGTTGCTTTTATTACAAAAGAAAAACAAACAAAATTATCTTAGCTATCTCTGGAAAGTATGATATCAGATGGCATGTATCTTACACTATTTAAATACAATATGACTATATATGTATCTGTACCTATGTAATCATTTTTATACAAATATAGAATAAAACGGTGTTGGCCTCTCTTCAAAACAGGGTAGATCTACTTACATTCCCCTCCCCCCATTAATAAGTAAAAACATTATAGCTACTTGTGGGTCTCCCCTGCAAATTAATGGGAGCCACAAAATAATAGCATATTGAATCTTCCTCTGGAATCAGGTTCTAAAGTACATTGAGCAGTTTTTGCTTCATGAGTAAATTGGAGTGTTTTCTGAACAGGTAAGTTGGGGTCAGCGTAAAATATGCAGAAAATACATATAAGCTGTTATGTGAATTTAAAATGATCTGCTATGGTAATGAGACAATAGGAAAATGAGAAATGAGGGAAACTGATAGTGTTTGTCCATCTCCACTTTGCAACGGTAATGTGGCTGCTCACAAAGAAGAAGAAGGGAAAAAAAACCAGAATCACTTGACCCGTTGCTCTCAGCGGTTTCAGCTAAAAGAATGAGCATCAGAGCAACTCATCCCAAGCCAGCTCTGAATATCTTTCAAAGATGTCAGCAGTAAAAGCAGCAGTACCGGATTGATTTTCTCTGTCAGTTCAATATATTTATTTTATTTGGTAGAGAATGGACTTTAATATAACTCATATGGCTTTATAAAGTGTTGCCCACTGAAATACCTCTATCTGTCTCCTTTGTGTTTGTCCTTGTCTGTGCTTTTTCTGCTGGTCTGGATATATTTGGCCATGAAGAAAATGGACTTGCAACTGGAAAACATCCTATTTCTTAGTGCTTCAGATTATATACTGTATATCTGATCCCAAGTTCCTATGGAGAATCCACACACACAGAGAAACACATAGACACACACACACTATCAAATTCGGGTTGACTTTTAGTAATCACACAGGAACACCTGCTCCAGGATGATCTGTCACCAACCTGGCACTTCTAAATCGCCAATGGTATTCCCACCAGTATTGTAATTGTAAAAATCTATCCACTTTGTTTCTAGTTGTCTTCTTGGGGTGGGGTGGGGGGTTTCTTCCTGTCTACCTTTCCCAGCATTATATTTCTCTAGAAAGCTAGGTCTTTACATATTCTGTTCAAAACATCATTATTTGACCTTGGTCATTGTGTCTTGAGTGAGATCTCTGGATTAATTTGTTGTATGGCCCATTTGTTTGCTTGGCTTTCCGTGGTGCTCTCTGGAATCTTCTGCAGGACCACTCTTCAAAAGTATTCTTTCTGTCCTTTATTTTCAAAGTCCACATTTCATTTCCATCAGTGGTGGGTTGCTCCCGGTTCTGTCCGGTTCTTTAGAACCGGTAGTAAAAGAGGCGGGAGGCTCCGCCTACCCGCCCAGACGTCATAATTGACAATCTGCACATGCGTAGAAGTTTCTGCGCATGCACGCTCCCGTTGCAAACCTGTAGTAAAGGTAAGTAGAACCCACCCCCGACTTCCATTGAGTAATCCGGGGAAAACCGTTAGCTGAATGATTCTGATCTTTATAGGTGTAGCCACAACACCACATCTATATACTTTTCCAAGGTCTTATCTTTGGCATGAAAAATAATAAGAGACCTATGTTTTTGAACTGAAGGAGTTCAGTTTCTTGTATATTGTAGCTAATTATGGGATTCATATAGAGACTTCAATAGTTTGGACCCTGCTTCAGAATGACTTAGGGAAGAGCACTACCAGCAAAGAAACGTTCTGAAATGGGGAAGAAATGTTTATTTATTTCATAGTTTATGTAATTCCTCAAGTTTTGAGTTGAGAATTTTTTTTTAGTATTATAAGCTTTTTGATTACTCAAGAAACAAAGTTGATTCAATACAAAGACAAGGGTTTGCTATTCTTTTTTATGCCAAAGATGCAGACTCAGCAAATGTTTTATCAATGTAACTGAACCGAACATGAGAACAAGAGCTAAGAGATAAAAGTTCTGTTAAGCATGATGTCTTCTTACTCTGTGTTTAATTAACCCCCTCACTTTTCAGATGCCTAGCCTCAGGCCATGACAATGCCCTTTCCCCAATTTAAAAAAAAATCGCAAGTAAAAGATAATACTTTTGAATATGGAATAATGAACAAATATTGCAAATAGCTAATAGTTGATGAACCTTTATATCTAATCATTTGGGAAAGCTGCTGTCTGTTTAGAGTCACTATAATTCAAATAACAAATGGCTTAATTCAGTTAACAACAGACTTGGTCCCTAAGAGGCTGCCTCATTATTATCATTATTTATTTTTTTTTGGAGAGCTGATAGCTCAGCTTTTATCAACTTTCATTTGTAAAAGTTAATCTTTACAGGAGACAAATGTTTCATTAGATTAACACAAACAAAATAACATAGACCCACAGTCGTAATTCTCTCTTATCTCCCTAGAGATTCTACCCTCTCTTTCAGTTTCTGGGAAAATTATAAAGATGTATAAGCATGCTTGAGGTTCATCCTTATTGTCTTTTACGAAAATAACATACTGCAATATGCATCCGAACATCTGACTGAAGTTTTAAAAGGACCCAATGTTACAGATTCTGATCTGTTTTTAATGATAGTGAAGAAAAATAAAAATCCTTCAGGAATAATAATTGGCGAAAGAAATTCTCAAGCATTTTTGCTAAGGGAGGATCAGTTCTTCATCTACTCTTACAGGTTGATTTATGGGTCTTTTATTTCTACTTTAGTAAGTTTTTTTAAAAAAAACACCTATTTTCCCTTATTGTAGTGAAAGTTTGCATCTCTTAACGTTCCCCAGGAGGATGGTTATCTATCACTTCCATGTTCATTACCACCAAGTCAGTACACAAGTACAGTTGGCAGATAACTGTGGTAAGGGCCTTGTGCAAAAATGAACAATTTAAAAATCAGATCAGAAAAGAAAACTCTGTAATTTTGAATAATTCAGAAGTGTAAGGTATGTAAGGCCTTCGTGAATGCTGCCGGGACCAGTCTCATCCCCAGAAAGCAAGAAAATTTAGTCATTTAAGTATGAAAAGAATGCATCCAGATCATGGGGAAAATTCTGGGTCAGACTAAATTATGGTAAGGTAACATTTTTTTCAGAGCTCTTGAAGATATTGTGTTGTATTCCATTGTAAAATGGAATTTAAGAGTATTCCTATTCTACGTGTGTAGGGAGTTATAAAGCCTTTCAAGAATATATATGCACACATGCTCATTTATAGATGTACTTCCCCGCTAGGAACTTGCTCTCTGCTGCTGTATGTATATTCCTACTATGTAATTTATACCATAATCCATTTCAGTTCAATTTACATTTAGCTCAACTGTATATCAGCTGATGGAATGGAGCTCTAGACTGTATTATTAGTAGAATTTGGAAAGGTCCTTGGTGCTCTTTGAGCTAACACATCTGATGATGTTGCCTAATTTGGCTAATGAAATAGCCACAAGAAAACAAGCAGGGTCAAAGAGCACCAAGGACCGCTCATTTCAACCCTGAGCTACAAATATTCTCTTTTATTGGTAGTAGAATTCTGTCCATGAATAGTGATTAAAAACCAAATGGACTTAGACAAGAGAGACTTCTTCTGAGTCCAAATGTCCCTCCAGCCAAGGGTGTTCACAGGATGGAGGACAAACAATAGTACTTGAGGGATGGTATCATTCCAGAAATTCCACAGCTTTAATAGTTGCATCTGATGTCCTGATCTAAGTACATCATTTTCTAATTTACATGACATAAAAATGCCCTTGCCTCTGGTTGTGTTCAGTGTTACTAGTGAGAGCTGCAGAGCCAATTTGATTGATAAGTCAGGTTTATAAGCCGCTTCAACTGCAACCAATTCTAAGTAGTATACATTGCATAAAAGTTACAAAGATTAAAACAGCAAATAACAACAGTACATCATAAATCATTCATCCCATTTTGCCGAGGACAACACTTCACAATGTAACCACTCATAACTCCTTCAGTTCTCCAAAGCCTCTCTAGAACCTTAAGTCAACCTTCATTTTTTATACAGCAAACATTGTTTGCACACCTTGATTCAAATTCCCCTCGGACTGTATAGATCTCTTCATTTAGGCAAGTATGGTGCTCATGACTATTTTTCTTCACTACACTAGTATCATTTTTTAAAATGACTGAATATTAAAGTTAATGGCATTTTCATTACACACACACACACACACATACCCCAACTGTATAAAAATACTTGCACATCCCTAATGTACAGATACAGTTTAGTAGGACCCATCTGCTCTCCTTGCAAACTACCAGCAAACGAGCTAACATACACAAATGAATTAGGTCTCTGTTTTACCAGTACCGCATCCTCTTCTCATTCAATAGTTTTTGACATCAGCCATGTAGTATTTACTTAGTAGAATTTCTAGCCTGAAAACCCGAACGCTAGAGGCAAGCAACAATCCATTAAAAATGTAAATAAAGAAACCAGCCTGTTAAGATGAAATCAATCATACTTAGTAAATATTAAAACTCAACTTGCCATGCCAGTGCAATCCTGGAGATAGATGGATGTATATGGGGGTGTGGGGGTGTGGGTGGAGAGAGAGAGAGAGAGAGAGACCCAGAGACCCTGCTTCCTGGAAACCATAAGACACTTGTAGAAAAATGTCCTTTGTTACAAAGAATACTTGACAAAAGGAGTTTCAAACTTTATGTAGAGTTCTGTGCTGTGCTATAATACAGGAAGTGATCCTCACAGATTAGAAATGCAGTTCTGCATTGCCCACTTTTACATAGAGTCTCTTTTGTTCTGTTTCTTTTCCTCTGCTGTAGCTAGTTATGTAAAGTTTGGAAACGCAAACTGGAAGTTTCACTGTATTTGAAGTCTCTCGTATTTCCTATGCACCAATCTCTATAGACAGGGAAATTGGTTGACCTTTGCAATCCTTGGACAGAAAAGTCTACCTGACAACATTAAAAAAGGAAAAAAGAAAAGAGAACTCAATTGCTTTCCCCAATGAATTTCCAATAGCTAAACTAATCCCTTATATGGTGGGCACTTAAGTTTTTTTTTTTCTTTTTACATTGGTTGATGACTAGAATCAAAAGGACTCAAGAAAATAATTAAAAGAAAAAACAACACCAAGAAAACAAGGTCTTTATTTCTTATTTGGCCTTAAACTATTAGGGATACACACTCCACAATTTTCATTACCTTGACTGATTGATTATGGGCCATCACATTGTTTTAGACTCCTGGCGAGCACATCAATAGATTTTCTCCATCTATCCCTAACCTGGTTTTGCTGGTCTTCCTAATTAGGTCATAAATTGTTTTGTGAATATCTTTTTAATGTTCCATTTCCCCCCTCTCCCCAAACTGCTGTGCGAAACCTTTAAGTTCTATGAGAGACTAAGGGCAAAAAAAAAAAAAAATCACTCAAATGCAGCCAGGGACGTCCATAGCAATTTTCTCTTATGACAGCTCATCACTCTGTGTATGACTGAATGGCAGCTCAAGATGGCAGTTGTGGCAACATGATTGAAACCCCTACCTTTTTGTACATGACTCATGGTTACCCACGCACAAAAAAAAGAGGGGGGGCAGGACATTGATGGGAGAGACAAGACTGCCTTTTTTGCTGTTTTGATATGCCTTCCCCATGCCTGGTGCTACTGCCCTTATTTGGTTCAATCCAGGGGTGCTATTCAGCAGGTTCTGACAGGTTCTGGAGAACCGATAGCGGAAATTTTGAGTTGTTCAGAGAATTGGCAAATACCACCTCTTGCTGGCCCCAGGGTGGGGAGGGAATGGGGATTTTGCAGTAACCTTCCCCTGCCATACCTACCAAGCCATGTCCACCAGGCCACACCCATCAAACCACACCACACCACTCCCACCAAGTCACACTCACAGAAGCAGTAGTAAAAAAAATTGAATTCCACCAGTTGTTCATTCTACTCCCCTTCCCCACCTTCTCCAGATCTTCATACATTCCTTGCACAAGAGAAGAAAGACATTGGCCGATGTGTACACTGGCAACCAAACAAGGCAGAGCCATACCTAGAAATTTAGCTGTCCAAAGGCTTCTCTGTCAGCTGAAAATATCCTGATAATAGAAGTTCGTTTCTGAACATAGTCAAGTTTCAGATGGGAGGCTTAGAGGACTTTATTGAGCTTTACACCACTCTAGATTATTTTTCTTCATTTCCTAGATGTATATTTCTTTGGGAACAAAGACATTTATTCAGAGGCCCCTTAAAAGAATCTGATCTTTCTCAGAAAATTTCTCATGAGGATTCGTGGCAAACTAGAAATCTTCCAAAAGCAGGAATGGCATTGGAGGAGAGATTGGTGGCCAGATGGTTAATTCTGTCCAGCACAGTCTCTCTCGAGATAAAGGAATGATTGTGAGATTGAACCAGCAGTGGGATTCAATTTTTTTTAACTACTGGTTCTGTGGGTGTGGCTTGGTGGGCATGGCATGAATTGGTGGGTGTGGCAGGGGAAGGACTGCAAAATCCCCATTCCCTCCCGATCAGATGGGACTTGGGAGGTAAAGAATAGATGGGGGTGGGACCAGTCAAAAGTGGTATTTACCAGTTCTCTGAACTACTGAAAATTTCCTCTACCAGTTCTCCAGAACTGGTCAGAACCTGCTGAATACCATCTCTGGATTGAACACTTGTATTCTGGACTCTTCTTGAGCAGACTACAGGAACTGACATTTCTGTGGTCAGCTTATAAATTGAACAGCTGAAAGTTGAGGCATTTCCATCAAACTCACAGCCGTGCTGCAGCCTATGTGGATACAAGGTTTGCACGAACCTAGCTTCTTAAACATTTTTGGATGTAACTAATTTACAGCTAAAAAGAGTAGTAAATTTCATGTAACAAGTCAACATTCTTCCTGAATTTCGAAGGGGAAAAAAGATTTCGAAGATTTAAAAAGTTTTGGGCAATAGCTTATGAAGGAAATAATGTAAAAAAGTCTAAAATGGATAAAGGGGTTAGTTTGTTTGAAATATATATTTTTTGCACTCTTGAACAAATTGGAATTTAAATATTCAAAAAAGCTGGGCCTTCGTGACATTGTTTGTTTCTTATTAAAGAGAGCAATTGCTGAATTTTATAAAAATAAAATGGTGAATTTTTTTTTTAAAAAGAACAAAGATAATGTAAGCTACTGTGTGGTAATTTATTGTAACTATGAAAATGCTGGCTGTGATGTTGACTATAACTTTAAGTGCCCTTTGAGAGGAAAATGTCAAGGACACAAAAAGACAAAATAAAAAAAATAAAGGAAGCCTTTTGCCTTTTCTCTTTCCCTTGCTTGAGATACTTTCATTCTTGGATTATAATACTATAATGATAACCACCAAAAAAAGTGCTAATAATAGTAGAATCTGGGGCAAAGGAGGCATGGCAAAGGAGGCGCGGCCAAGGAGCGGCACCTAAATGTCCCATTATGTGCAAGGAAAAGAATTACACCAGATCTGCTTCAAAAATGTTTGAGAAACAGGGGAGTGACTCAGCTGAATCACTTGATAGTAAATTGACTAAACCACTTGAAAAAGAATGGATGAAATACTTGTAGAGATAAAAGAGGAGATAAAAAAAATTAACAGGATGGAAAGCTCTGTACAAACAAGTTACGGAGGGTAAAACCAATTAACAACGAAATGGAAATTTTGGAGAGTAAGGTAGAAGTTATAAGCAGGGAGTTACAGTAGAAAGAGAAGTAGATAACTTGGCTCTATTAGAATTGAAAGAGAAAAAGTTTTGTTTGAGATTTAGAGCAATCTCAGAGATTTCTGGTGAAGGTATTAGTAAAAAAGTTTTAAAGCTTTAGCAATTTTTTTTGATTCGAATCAGGAGGATTCAGAGGCAGAATTTGATAAAGAATATAGAATAAGTACAGGATTTGTGAGATTAAAAAAATGCGCAAAGGGATGTTTTTGTGCACTTTGTCAGGAAGAAGACGAGGGATTAAGTTTTTCAGACAGTTCACCTAATTTTCTGAAAGACATAGATCCTTTTCAAGAATAGATATGATTTGGATTTCAAAGAATTTAGCTATTAAGGCATTTACGGTAAAGATATCCACCAAAGACATTTTCAGATCATAATGTGAGTTTGTTTTATCTAAGGAAATCTAATTATTTTAATTTAGAGAGAAACTAAATAAATGTTGCTACAGTGAGAAGCAACAGAGTGGACAAGTACAAACATGAATTATAAGAATATTTTTAAATAACTTCGAATCAGTTACCAGGTACTGATTCAAGAATGATTTGGGATCCAAGTAAAGCTATCATTAGAGATCACTTTATAGAATATAACTGAAAAAACAAGAATCAAGAGAGAATGCAAGCTATTTTGGATGAGATAAAGAGAAAAGACGAGTTAAAGAAATTTCCAAAGAAGAAAATAAGAACAAATTAAGTTTTTACAATGACAGTTATCTATATTAATAGTTAAAAGAAAAATCAAAATATAAGTGAACTATGTAAAGAAAAAAAAGAGTTTACAAACAAACTGGGGAAATGCTTGGCATACACATCATAAAAAGGAAAGGAAAAGAAAATGATATTGAAATTACAGGAGAGAGGATATACAAAAAAAGAGCTATTCAAAAGAAGAAGAAAAAACCAACCTTTCCATCAATATTATTCCAACTTGGATAAAGGAAGTGACACCTCTCTAGAGAGAAAATAAATGAATATCCAAAGAAACAAAATGTACCATGGGGGAACAGAAACAAAATATGAATGGACCTGTAATAAGGGAAGTTTGCAAAGCTATAAAAAGATTAAACTAGGAAAGGTGCCTAGTGCATTACCTAGGTCCTTATTATAAATATTTTTGAGGATGAACTTTTACAACCTTTGCAAAACATGTACAAGTGTACAGAAAAGAAGGATTCCAGAGAGTTAGAAAGAGGCACTAGAATTAAAATGTTAGAAAATACCACTAATACCTAAAAAGGAACAAGATTTGACTTTGACAAAAAAACCCTATAGTCCAATATCATTATTGAATAATGACTACAAATTGTTCACAATGATTGTAGTTGATAGACTGAAAGTAATTTTGCAAAAAAAAATAATCATGAGGATCGATGTGAGTTTTTATTTAAAAGAGAGCTCAAGGTTAAAAATGCATTTGGACATTTAGGAATATTTGGAGCAACAGAATGAAAAACAAGATACATTGATTTTCCTAGATGCAAAGATGGGCTTTCATGTTCAAGGTTTTTGAAGATCCAAATTTGGAAAGAATGTTATAAAATGGATAAGATTGATTTATACTTCACAGAAAAGCACAAATAAGTCTTAATGGAGATCTAACAAAGCCTTGTGAGATACAAAAGAGAAAAAGTCAGAGATGCCCACTGTCTCCTCTTTTGTTATTTTAGTTCTTGAAATACCGAATAGAGATATACCTTATGTATTTATTAAATTAATTTAATTATTACCACCCATCTCGCTATTAAGTGACTCTGGGCAGCTATCAGTGTCATACATAAAGAATAGACAATTAAAAAGTTAGCAATAGTAAAACATTAAGCATTAAAATTTTAAAACTAAAGCATGTATTAAGAGACTTCAAATTTATAGTGGAAATGTGAACAACAAGAAGGGACATTTCACCATGTTTTGTAGATGTGTAACAAAGCTAGAATATTTTGGATTCAAATACACACACTCATTCAGAGGATTTAAAAGTTTAATATACATTTGAGAGCAGAAGTTTTTCTTCTCAGTTGGATAAACAGTTTTAAAAGAAGTCACGGACCTTTGTCCTTCTATATGATAATAGCAGCAAGATTATTCTATGCACAAAGACGGAAAGATTCAGCATTAGCCACAATGGAGAAATGGTTGGCAAAGATGATGGAAGTTGCTGAGATGGCTAAATTGATTTCTTCGATCAGAGAAAAGGCAATGTCTAGGTTTATTGCTGACTGGAAAGCTCTTACGGACTTTTTGTGTAGAACAGGGGAAAAAATAAGATAATGATTTGTGGTTGAGTTGACTAGACAGGATAGATTATAGAAAGAAAAGAGTCATGTGGTAACCACAGAGAAAGAGGTAAATATATAATTTTACTTACAATTGCTGTAAATAAGATTTGAGGCCATTTTTTGTATCATTGTTCTTTTTAACTTTTTTCTTTTCTTGCACTTTTAGTTTTCTCTTTGGTATCTAGATCTTTGCTCATCATTATTACTGTGGTAATAGACATGAGCTGAAAAATTACAGACTATTTCTCAAGATGTTTTCTCGGATGTAAAGCCAACTGAGTTCTATGGCACTGTTGGTTATCTGGGAATCAAATTGTAACCCAACTAGTCTTTAAGAATTGTGTCTCTTTCCAAATAAACCCCAACATATCTTGCGTATTATTTTGGCAACAAGAGAAACCCTGACTAATATAATTTCTTCCTTTTTTCTTTCTTCTCTTCTTTCCTCCTTTCCTCCTTTCCTTCCTCTCTCTCTTTACCCTCCCGCTCCCTCCCTCCCTCCCTCCCTCCCTCCCTCCCTCCCTCCC
>WNWU01000017.1:23966662-23990964 GCA_012654045.1 Ptyas mucosa | reverse complement strand
TCTTTGGTAAGAACACAAAGACCTAAGCCCACTGAGAGAGAGCATTGTGACATGCTGTGTGATCTTGAGCAGGTCATTTATAATCCCTTTGGGCTCCAATTTAACCACACCAATAGCTCCCCTGGATATTTTCTTTCTTTAGTGTATAATACAAAAAAACAGTCCTTTCCTCCTCCAGATCAAGATACAGATATGAATTGAAAAATTTAATATGAACAAAGCAGAAAAGATATAATTAAAACCATGGGAAGAGCTCTTAGGTTTTTGTGATAGGATATACTTTTAAAAGGAAAAAAAATCATAAACCTTATACAATTGTTTTCAGAAGATCCCTGTCATTCCCTACAGAGGACAGGATGGAAATTGGACCAACAGGAAAGAGAAGTCAGATGTCACAATTAGTTAGCCACCAGAGGACAAGTGACACACCTTCATTTTCCTCTTGTCCACCTGCGTGGTTGAGTGCTCACCTAGTTAAGAGATTATATCTACAGCTAATCTGGAATGAGTGACATGCCTCAGAGTAGGGGAAGGGGGATCCTACAAGATTATTACCTGACTGATCTTTACAGCTTGCTCATTCTTGCCACAGATAAAGATGAATGTGCTTATCTATGCAAAGCAATAGTAAGCATCCATAATCTCTATCCTTCCTTTTCTTGCAAATGAATCTGTTTTAATCACGCAGCATCTCCTATTAAGTGCCTTTGAAGTGAGTAAACAGAATAAATTTAAAAGAAGTATGGTGTTGACTTGGAGGTTCAATTATTTTCCGTGTTTTATTTCAGTTCAACCTGCCTCACTTCATTCATAGTAATAGATCCATCCTCTTTTGACCTTTATTTTACGTCTTAGCTAAATGAAACTATCTTAAAAAAAACAAAACACACACACACAAAATAAGGCGCTAAAAGGCTTTAAGAGATCTAATGCTAGCCAGCATTTTTTTCAGTTGTGACAAAAGGCTCAGGAAGGACAAATCAGCAGTCTTGCCTCTGAAGTGTGTGGTTTAGAAAATCCTAATATCCTTGAGAGTACTGAGGTGCAGAGTTTATTAAATATTTAGATTTGTGTTTCATATTTAATAGCCCTAAATAATGTACAAAAGGGTTTGCAGTTCAAGTGCTGCTAAAATAAATAATGAAACATTGTGGATGGATACGTAAATCTATATTGCAAAAGGATCTAAATACATTTATTTGTATTTCTTTGAATAACGTGTTAAAGAGGGAACAATCCATACTATTGATTGGAGTTTAATTTTTTGTTTTGAATTAGCAGGTAAAACCACAAATCTCAAAAACTGTTTACAGTGAGCTGCCTAACTTTTGACTAAGCCACTGGATCAATATATTCTAAGCAAACAGAGACACTACCTGCAAGATTTTGTACTTGTAAGTTAACAGGCATTTTTTCTCAGTGTCTAATAAATGAAAAAGACATTATTGATTAGCCTGATCATTAAAAAGTGCAGAAAAACAAAGCAGCTACCTAGCTTGAAGCTATATCTTATTCTGGTGTTAACACTCTGAATCTCTCAGACAAAGGAAATCAGCTTTGGAGATGTTAGTTTGCTTGAGGCTGCCCATAAGTCTAAGAAAAACCCTTCCCCCCATGACACTGAGGGGCCATGAAACATAGGGAAGACTATTTCATTCACATTTCCAAGGGATAGTGCATGAGAAACATTTCCCAACACACTAGAGCATGTGTCAACAACCTGTGGCTCCGGAGCCACATACGGCTCTTTGGGTCCTCTGCTGTGGCTCCCTGTCGGGTGATCCCACCACTGGCTGGCCCCGCCCCTTGCCCTCCCCTCCCAGTCACTCCTCGCCTGGCCTGAGAAGAGACAAAGAGATACAGAGAGAGGGGGAGAGAGAGAGACATAGAGAAATACAGAGAGAGAGGGGGGAGAGAGAGGGAGAGAGGGGGAGGGAGGGAGGGAGATCAAAGGGGTTTTGTGGCTCCTAGTGTTTTTTAACAACTGGTTCTCTGCCCTAATGACCGGCTGGGTAGGCGTGGCTAGGGGGGGTCATGTGACTGGTGGAAGTGAGTGACATTGAGTTGGCCATGCCCACCCAGGTTTTGTGGCTCCCAGTGTTTTCTTTTCTGTGGGAAATGGGTCCAAATGGCTCTTTTGAGTGTTTAAGGTTGCAGACATTAGAGGAAGATAAAAAAATGTTTTTTTAAAAAATGTTTTTAAAAATGTGTTAAATTATCTTCGGATAAATATCAGATCAGCTATTTTTAATGACTGATTATTTGGCGTCAAGTTGGAATTGACTCTTAGCAATAACATAGGTAGATTTGCTCCATGATAATCTGGTGTGATGCATCCATCATCATTGTATCTAAGTCAATTCACTTTGCTGCTAGGTGTCTTCTCTTCCTCTCTTCGCTTCCGTCTTTCCAGCATTAAAGCCTTGTCCAGAAAGCTAAGACTTTGCCTACTGTGTTTGGAATAGAACAATTTGTGCCTGATCATTTGTATCTCAAGTAAGAATTCTGGGTTTGTTTGAGGATCCATTTGTTGGCTGAATATGAGTCTTCTCCAATCCAAAGTTTAGAAGCTTCAATACGCTTTATATTCTGCTTCTTTAAAATCTGATTTACAGAGGGTCACAGGAAATACTATGGCTTGCACAATTCTTCTCTTCGTAGTTATAGACATATCACAGAATTTGAATATCCTTTCCAATGCCTTCATTGCTATTCTACCAAGTGCTAATCTGCTGTGTATTTCTTGACAGCTTGTTTATTGTTGATCATTGATCCTAAAAGGAAGAAGCTATCCACCACTTCAATATTATTAATACCTATCCCCAAAGGGATATTCATGTGAATACAGCTCATCTGGAAATTGATATATTGTCCAATACAACAAAAAATAGCTAATGATAAAAGGAGGAAATTGCTGATGAGCCTTTTAATGGCAGGGGATAAACAAGCAAAAATGACTCTAGTTTCTTCTTTTCTGTTCTGTGCAACATCATTGGATCCCTTCCCTCCTTCCTTCTGAATAATCATATTTTCAGTATCTATGACTTTTTGTATGCTCATTTCCTCACATTACTAAAAACAAAACAAATGGAGCTGTGGTGGCACAGTGGTTAGAATGCAGTATCATGGGCTGACTCACTCTGTCAGAAGTTTGATTCTGAGCGGCTCAAGGTTGATTCAGCCTTCCATCCTTTTGAGGTTGGTAAAATGAGGACTCAGATTGTTGGGGGCAACATGCTGTCTCTGTTAATTTTCTTAGAGAGGGCTGTAAAAGCACTATAAAGTGGTATATAAGTCTAAGTGCTATTGCTATTGCTATCTACTTCTATGAACCACCAGATGAAGGTGAGTACCGATTAAAAAAAATGAGCTAGCACAATTCATTTTACTACAGCATATTCCATACCTAGCCCCAGTTTTAGTATGTCCAGTGTGTTTTTGGGAAATCAAATCACTAGGCTGTTGCTGCTTTTGTCAGGTCTGTAGGAAATAGGACTATCTGTCCATTAATGTTATTAATGAGGTTAATGAGTATGCTCAGGGGTCAATGTGTAAGTAGAACTGATGTATATTATTGAGACCTAATTGGGCTGCTATGGGAAGGTGGACCTATCATAAATTTTCCCTCCAAGATTTCAAGGCCTACAGCAACTATACTGTCAGGGTCTAGGAGTCAGTCCTATGATTATTCATGAGATTTTGGCAGTGGAAATGGAGACATACAGATAACCTAGAATTGCCCTTGTATCCAGGACCTCCTAGACCTCATCCCCAGGTTCACTTAGAGTAAATCACACAGTTAGAATGCATTATGTGAGGTGATTTCAGCTTCTCTAAAGTGTAGAGAATCATATTTTTTGAAGAAGGCACAATGGGATATCTTTCTATTCACAAAATATAGCTCCTTTGTGAACTAAATGAGATAAAGGCCCTCTGAGGTAGAATTGATCAAGCATAGAGGGAAGACATTAAAGTGTATGGGAAATGTCGTACTTGGACCAGAATTGTAGTAAATGGAACAGGGTACTGCGCGTGATTGGGCATCCCACCTTCACTCTTCTGGTATACAAATTTAACTGATCGGCAAGGTTGTTAATTTCAAAAATATCTGTAAATCTGGGTTTATATCTTTGTGTCTCAAATAAGAACATAAAACAACACTGGAGGTGTCATAAATATTCTCTTTATGACCAAAAGTATGAAATGAGCCTGATATTTATAAGCTTTCTAGAAAGACTATAAAGTAAGCCACTTTAGAGCGAGTTTTTTTTTCTAAAGCAAAATGTTCAACTCCACATTTATACATGGTTGTAATGGACAAATATAATACACAAAAGTATAATAAGCTGGCCCATTTCCTTCCTTCCCTCTTTCTTTTAACTCAGAATGAGGTCACAGGCCGCTTTATTCTAAAATGTCCCCCCCCCCCCATTGGAAAACACTAATGAATATTCTGTGGAGAACAACAGTAGAATCAGTAGGCGCCATCTTTAACTGGGGGTGCTGGTTGGGGTGGAGAACAGCAGAAGCGTTAAAAAAGGGAGCCAAGTCCAAATTGCAAGTAAATTTATGTATTAGATTGTTTTGTTTAGCTTTTTTTTTAATTTCACTGCTAGTTGAGTCATGGGCCACCTCATCTCTTTTGCTCCCCCAGAAATAATCAAACATATATCTATCCATTTCCAAAGACAAGAATCTTCTAAGAGCTCCCAAATATTTAAGTAGGATGCTGTGAACATTTACTACTGGATTAATACTGTAAAATCAGCATTTCTAGCCTCTTGGTCACGATGATGGTGATGATATAACCTGTATGGATTAGAGGTGCAATTAGGCATGTTTGAAGGAAATAAACAGCTGGTTTTTCTAAAGAGCAAAGAGCAATAAAAGTACCCCAGATGCAAATGCAATCACACCAGCTTCCATATCAAGCAAGCAAACAGGAATTTCCAGAGCAACCTAACACAGGCTATCTTAAAAGAGGCAAGATTAACAGAGTGATCATGTATAAACCCTGAGAGGATTCTTACATTTACATGGAGGTGAAAGTTCTACCAAACATATATTCTCCATTGACCACCAAGCTGTGAGCTTTCTATCCCAGAGGACAGCTGAAGCCAAATGATAGCAGGAGCAAAGGCTCATTTGATAAATTAATTTAAACTTTTTAGCCAGTCAGCACTTCACTAAATGAATGTCCTGCAGCCTGGTAAAAAAGATGCAGAGAAGTTTTTTGTGTTTAGCTAATGCTGAAATTCAAAGAAGGATCAGATCTGGTTAGTTGTGAGATTGGAGAACACCCAGGAAATTCTGGGGGACAGACTAGAATAGCAAATGAAAAAGAAATCCTAGAAGGCAATGGCAAACATGCTCCTGTATTGCCAAATAGGCCCAGAGAGTCACCAAAACTCAACTATGACTTCAAGGAGCCTTGGTAGTACAGTGGTCTAAAGCACCCTGTTATTAACACCAGCTGCCTGCAATTATTGCAGGTTCGAATCTCACCAGGCTCAAGGTTGACTCAGCCTTCCATCCTTTCTTTGTGGGGGCAATAAGCTGACTTTGTATAAATATACAAAAGTATGAAGGCTATTGCTTAGCGCATTGTAAGCCACCCTGAGTCTCCGGAGAAGGACAGCATATAAATCTTTTTTTTTTTTTTAAAAAGGAGACTTTATTTTTTTCATCGTGGAGAAGGTGCTTAGCATTAATGGAAGAGAATGGTGATGGCTGGAACAGCTTGTGGAAAGATCAAAATCTGCCACTCTTGTATCAAGGTAATGAGAAAGGTAGTGAGAAAGGAGATTGTAACACATTTTTTATTTTCAAGGTAGAATTTCATAGCAGCCATCCATTTGTGAAATCCTCAGTTGGTTTCAATGAGAATCAAAAGCAAGTATTAGGAACAAGATCTTCTGATGATAACCTGAATGGCCAACTGTTGGTAATCTCTTGGCTATGAGTGGAGGGGTTCAAAGTTTTTTTTTTAAAAGTGACTTATGACCATTTTTCACACTTATGATCATTGCAGCATCCTCACAGGTTGTGTGTGTGTGTGTCCAAATTCAAGCGCTTGGCAATTAGTTCATATTTATGATGGTTGCAATGTCCCGGAGTCTGCATTATCCTGGGTTCGCCTTTTGCGACCTTCTGACAAGCAAAGCCAATGGGAAAGTCAGATTTACTTAAGAACTGTGTTAATAAATTAACAAGTGCAGTGAATCACTTAATAACTGTGGCAAGAAAAGTCATAAAATGGATGCAAACCTCACTTAACAAATTATCTCGCTTAGCAACAGAAATGATGGGCTCAATTGTGGTTGTAAGTCGAGGAGTCCGTGAATTGATACCTGTATTGTACCTGTATTGATCTCTTGCTCGGAGATTTCCATTCTAAAAAACTTTGGGATGGAACATAGAAAATGACAACTCCCAGATTTCATGTTAAACACTTTGTTCAACTAGGGAGAAAGACTTTCCAGTGTTGGCTGTCCCTGACGAATAAGGAAAGTGAAAACACCTAATTTTGACACCACGTTTTAAAATAATTGTATTTATTTATTTCTTGCAAGATCACCAAACATCACCATAGACTGACTCATTTCTGACCATCCTTCAAGGAAGGTAGTTAAATGCAGGCAATGTATTTTATATACTGAAGCCCTTGAGCAAATATTTTGATGCTTTAATAAATCATGTTTCTTTTAAGAGGAAATAATAGAACTCTATGGAGCACATTTTATATTCAGTGACAATGTACAATCCATCACTGCTGACCTTTCCATGAGGACAACTATCCAAAGAAAAAAGGACTAATAGGAAATTATATTTATGCATTTACATTAAGCATACCTACTCATTTATTTATGGACATAAACCTCTGAAATGGTCTACTTATTCTTCAGATTGTCAGAATTGAAAGGTTAGGGTAATGTAAAGTTATAGTTAAATATTACATCATCACTAACCTTTCAAAGATGACAATTTAAAGAATAAATGAAAACTAATTTAAACCTTTAACCCATAAAAACAACACACATCTACACATACAAACCTCTGTGTAAATCTATCCCCAGCACACATCTTAGATACTTGTCATTACAAGAAGAACATTTTTTTTTAAAAAAAAGTTCTTTGGAAGCCTGATTTGTTTTTCTTTATACAAGAAAGGAAGTTCAGATTTGCTCAATGCTGTGTTTTAATTGGCCTTACTGAAGTTGCCATTTTTTACCCCTTATATTTTAAAACTGATTCTAATCAGTTCTATTAATTTAAGGGATTAAAAAGTAAATCATATCAGCTACTTCAGGCTCGCACTGATTCGCTTGTTTGAGCAATCAGTTAATGTTGCCCAATTAATGCTTTCACAAGGCAGTCTTATGTAAAGTTAGAGAGCAATAAAGAAGCAGATCTGCCATTTGTAGGCAAATTCAGTTGGCTGAGGATGGTCTGGGTAGAAGGTGTATGTTTGCATAGTTACGTTTATTTTTTTTAAAAAAATTCAGCTAATATAAATACCAATACCACTCTGCTAAACGAATAATTCCCTCAATACTGTCAAATTATTTACTAAGTCTGCACTGCTATTAATCTTCTCATCGCTCCCATCACCCATCTCCTTCCACTTATGACTGTATGACTGTAACTTTGTTGCTTGTATCCTTACAATTTATATTGACTGTTTCCTAACATGTTTTGATTGTTTATTTGTACCCTATGACTATCATTAAGTGTTGTACCTTATGATTCTTGATGAACATATCTTTTCTTTTATGTACACTGAGAGCATATGCACCCAGACAAATTCCTTGTGTGTCCAATCACACTTGGCCAATACAAAATTCTATTCTATTCTATTCTGTTCTGTTCTGTTCTGTTCTGTTCTGTTCTGTTCTGTTCCGTTCCGTTCCGTTCCGTTCCGTTCCGTTCCGTTCCATTCTATTTTATTCTATTTCATTCTATTCTATTGTAATAGCACTTAGACTTATATACTGCTTCATAATGCTTTACAGCCCTCTCTAAGTGGTTTACAGAGTCAGCATATTGCCCCCAATAATCTGGGTCCTCATTTTACCCACCTCAAAAGGATAAAAGGCTGAGTCAACCTTGAGTCTGAGTGCTGGCTGTGGGCAGAGTTAGCCTGCAATATTGCATTCTAACTACTGCACGGCCATGGCTCTTAAACATTTTAGTTTCAAATAAACACTTCAGCATGGTTGTACATAGAAGTACTATGTATAATATGAGTGAGAGGAATAAAGATGTTGAGATGTGGCCCTTTAACTGAGTAGCAAACAAGTAATTAAAAAGTAATCATTACAGCTCTCGAACCTCTGTAACTTATAAAAATGAAGCTCATTAGTTGAATGACTTGAAATTTGGGGTTCTGTGATGTACTTGCTGACAAGGAACAGTTTTGCCAACTTTCACCTTTAATCTGATTAAAGAGTCTGTAGTTTCATTTTGTTTTTAAGAAGTGCTAAAAACGAAGGCACTCGTTGTTATTACCATATTAGGACAGCTGCAGCATTTAATTTGGTCAATCTTTTTTATTCAGTCTTGCTGCAGAAAGCAATTTTCATTGGCTTTGTGAAGATCTGAGAAGTGATTCAAAAGTAATTAAGGCTTCTTGTTCTGTGAAAGCCTATGGCAGCAAATTTAAGATGTGCCTTTTGAAACAAAAAATATTGCCAGGAATCCATTCCCCCACCCCAACCAGAGGAATTAGGGAAGGAATTATTATTTCCTGTGTTTCGGAATGTCACCTTACATGATGTAATAGATAGATCAATAGATTAGGCCCTTTATATGAGAAGATTTAACCCTTTGACCAATGCAGGATGCCTGGAGTATATTCCTTTCGGGCTCTTTGAAACTGCCCGAGAATTCAGAGAAGTATTATTGTTTAGATAATTTGCGAAAGGAAAGAGGCCAAGCAAACCAAAGGGATGAGAATTCCAAGTACTGCACCAAGAAGCATGCGTAGGAGCAAATGGCAACCAATACTCCCCAAGAGAGGAATTGGTGGCTAAAGCTTACTGCTGCTTTCCAACTCAAGATTGCATGAGAACAGTCAGACCTTTCATTAGAAACCCTAAATGCCTGCTGGATATTGTATTTATTATTACTGGATAATGTAAGTTGTATTTCATTTAATGGGACACTAGAAAGCATTCCATTAAAGGAAATACAACACACTGAGTAAATCAGAACAGAACTGCAGCCTCTGTTTGCAGTCTGTTCCTTTCATTATATACAGCTTCATTCATAAACTTCAAAGAAAGCAGATGCGAACGCATGGGAGCAAAGCGGGATTGCCAAACAGGGTGATGATAATACACTTCTTTTAAAAAAGAAACCTTGAGTAATTCAGTGATCAAAATCAACCTTTTCCAATTGAACGCAGTCAATTCAACAGGGCTCTGTGCAAACCCTTTGAAAGAGATGCTTCAGAATCCATTGCAAAGTGGTTGTGCACAAACGCGTCTCAGAAAATAAACTGCCGGGCCAACACCCATCATGGGGAAACAGCAGAGAGAATCTTCCAAAGCAGCTGTGATAACTCCTTCAACAATTTGAGCAGCTGCTTCAACGATTCAGAAAAAAAGATGTTTCTGATGGGTGTTCCATCACTGGAGGCTTTTAAGAAGAGACTGGACAGCCACTTATCTGGAATGGTATGGTATGGGGGTCTCCTGCTTGTGCAGGGGGTTGTACTAGAAGTCCTCCAAGGTCCCTTCCAACTCTATCATTTTGTTATATGTGCACCTACTATTCGGAAACACCTCTTTCAAAGGATCTGTGCAGATCCAGTTGTTAAGATTACCTCATAAGTTTACCTCATAAGAGCTATGATTGGTGGCTTAATAAATGTGCCCCATGATAATATCTAAGAAAACCATAGACCGAGATTCCATTTCCTTGGTTTTCCAGGCCAAAATCTAGAAGTGTGGAGTCTAGCCAAGATTCCGTATTTTGCTCTATCAAGCAACTAAATGTTATTTTACCAAAAATACAGTACTTTTATTGACCCTGTTCCACAGTGTTTTTTTAAATCTAAAATGCAAGATGTTATTTTCTGATGCTCATCTACTTAGCATAAGGTGCCAGAATGTTTAATCGAACTTATTTCCAGGTAAATAAGTGTCTCAAATATAGAGAAAATTCTGTTTTTAAGCTTCAGAATATCCCTATTGTGCAAAAAGGTACAACACCAAGTTCCTAATATATTGGGCATTCTGAAAATGTTGACAATATTTCATGGTTTACATAATGATCCAAGGAAAAATAGTTGAAATTTGAGTGCAGTGGTGTATAACGCTGAATAATTTTAACAGCAGCCCACCACATCATCTTGTGCATAAACCTGTCTAAAGTGACGGATATGTCTTAAAATACTTTCTTCTAAAAAAAAATGTAAGAAAAGGCTTAAGCTTTAGTTTGAGCTATGGTTGGGCAAGCACATTGCGCCTGATTTCAAAACTACTCAACCATCATTGGATTTAAAGTTTGACTCAAACTTATATGTGTTTTTTGGGCAGGGGCTGTGGGGCTTTTCAATCCTCCACACTGAAGACTATAGAGTGGAAAGCACAGCAAAGATGTCAAAGAAAGAAATGAGGGTGGTTACATTGCCTACATAAAAAAGAAAGAAAAAAAATCAGAAATAAACAATTTGTTTTCTGAAGCAAACAACCAGGAAGAGACAAAAGAAAAGTCAAAACATTGCTGAAGTCAGCTAAAATAAATGTCATCAAATAAATTCATTGAATCTGTCTTATGGAATCAAGTATTTAGCTGAGCTGAGCCCTCATATTTTATAATGAAATATTTATTTATTTTCAAGAACAATCTCCCCCTATGCCTAAAGAGAAAAAATTTTTGATCAGTGTGTGCTACCTGCCCTAACATATCCTGGTGAAACATTAACCTCACAATCAATACAAAAGCTATGAGTGGCACAAAAGAGCCATGCAAAAATACAGGCTCGGCATCATAAGACAAGATAGAAAGACCTGCCCATGGATTAGAGAACAAACAAAAGTATATGATATCATCAAGAGAGTAAAAGAATTGAAATGGAAATTGGCTTATTATAGTAATGGAATATTATAGTAATGATGATGATGAATGCGGGTCCAGATAGATGACCATTGAAGGGCCCTCTTTACTCAAAGTATTACAAGCAAGAAATGTGTCTAATTGAGAAAGGAAATGTATCCAACTAGAAAAGGGGACCAATTCAGTCGAATTCCTTTTGGCTAGGATAAACACCATAAAGAGGTCCCCATATGTCAGAAGATAGAAACAAACAGCGACATATAGCTATGAGAGGGCCAGGTCAAGAGGACTCTCGTCCTTGAAGATCTCCTGCTATCAACCAGAGATACTTTAACTATCCACCCTTCACTGAACAGTTGAATTATGATTGTTTTGGTCAGGATATTGTAAAATTTTGTGATTAAGAGATGTCAAATGTATCTGTGTAATTGGAACTGCGGTGTCAGCAGTTTCCTTTGTTTGGAGGGGTATAAGAACTGTGGGTTGAGAATGCATGAGTTGTGCAGATCTCGAGGTAGCCCAATACCTATCTGCTCCCTTATTGCGCAATACGAATAAACTGACTCTGTCTGCCCTGAAGGGGTGTCGCTCAATTCCTTTCTTCCATAACAGGCTGGTTACATAGCAAGAAAGACTGATGGCAGGGGGACAGGCAAGGCAGTCATAGAATGGATCCCATTTGATAAAAAGCATCCACGAAAGAGACCTAAAACAAAGTTGATGACATTGGCAAGTATTGTGAGCCCAATTGGCAAAAGAAAGCTCAGGAACGTATTGGTTGGAAACATGTGGAAGAGGCTGCTTGTTTATGTCATCTTTTCCCTTGAACAGTTCCCTTGAAATGCTGCAGGGGATAGACAATGACTAAAATGATGGTGATGATGATCTTATAATAATTTAGCTGATTTTCCTTGGCCATTTTACTTTCTCTTGAAGTGGGATATCATGAGAACTCTTTCAGATTTGCAAGGTGAGGGATGAACCAAGGTAACAGGGAAACAAAAAAGAACTCAGAATTAAAGATATAACTTTCCCACCCAAAATCCTTTCTTACAGCTCCTGGCTACTCTTCTGACTTCCCTAGAGAGATGTTTTTCTTACGCTGGTTAGAGTTATTCAGCCTTTTTCTGAAAAACATATCAAAAATATTTCCTGAAAGATAGCTTCAACATATTACTAGTCTCATAAGATTTGTTTTTTCACACAATTCACTTACTGTAATGCAGAGATGCCCCTCTAACTGTTTTTTAGAGGGTATGTTCTCATAATGCAGATTTTGACTCATTGCCACCATGCTGTGAAAGCAGATTATATTTGTCTTTAGCCATTCCAGTTTAAAAGTTGTATTTTTTTAAAATCTTCTCCTAACACTCCTTGATGAAGAAACAGCCTGTGATGCCTAATTCACAATCTTAGTGATGACCTAATAAAATTTATGATTGGCATTTACCATATTCCTAATTAATTAAGACTGTTGCAAGGATTTCCTTGAGCTTTGATGGCGCAGTGGTTAGAATGCAGTATTGCAGGCTAATTCTACCCACTGCCAGGAGTTTGATCCTGACCAGTTCAAAATTGATTCCACCTTTCATCCTTTCAAGCAGTGGTGGGTTCCTCTCGATTCGGCCCGGTTCTCCCGAGCCAGTAGCGGTGATGAGATGATGTCACCGAACCGGTTCTGCCCCCGCCCCCCCACTCCCTGCGTTATTCTTACCTTTTATTTGGCCCCACCCCCAATCTATTGCTGCCTCCTGAGTCCCAGCTGATGGCTAGAGGGAAAAAAACTGTTTAAACTCTTGCTGCGGGGCTTCAAAGCTGATCAGCGTTAAAAGAAAACAAGTGAGTAGACCAGTGCCTGCAAAAAATAAATGGGTAGATCGGTACAGCTCTGCAAGCAGTTAAAAGCCTGATAGACCAGTACTTGTGCTAAATCCTAAATAATTGTCACATGACCATCAAGCCACACCCACAAAATAAGCCACACCCACAGAACCGGTGGTAAAAAAATTTAGAACCCACTCCTGCTTTCAAGGTTGCTAAAATGAGGACCCAGATTGTTGGGGGCAATATGCTGACACTGTAAACTGCTCAGAGAGAGCTGTAAAGCACCATGAAGTCTCGACATATAAGTCTAAGTGCTATTGCTATTGCTACTTCACAATCCCTTAGTTCACTGAGCACAGCTCTTCATTTGGGCTTGGGCTACAGGAAAAACCTGATATATGGTTTCTACAGAGGTGTCTGGTCATGTAAACACTTAACTTCTGCTTTGTAAAGTGCCATTCAGACACTTCCATATTGGTGGCTTGTAATTTGGATAATGTGAAAGGTGACTATTTTCTCTGTTCCAGGTCCCTGCTCCAATTGTTAAAGTCTTTAAGGAGAGTGATTGATGATGGTTCCTGTTGCTTAATGATGCTGTGTGGAAGAAGAAACAAAACTAGGAGAATCTAACTGTCACTACTCTTAATTATCCTCTAGTAAAGTTGCAAGGTCAGAACCATCTGAAAACCTTAGAACAATGCAAATTATGATACTATATGGATTGAAAAAATGTTCAGTATTGGGCTGTACCCATTGTCTTAAATGGTTATTAGTTTGATTTTGAAGCAGGCTTTTTTTAAAAAGGTTAATTTAGCTTCCAGGTTATATAGATGATATTTGTAAATTGAATAGGGCTTGGTTTTGTTTCTTGGCCGAAACATTGAACCAATGCCTATCTCATTGTGTGGTATGCTTTTTCCTAGAGCGGTGCTAGGCATTTAAAAGACATTATATTTGAAAATATTAGCATAAGAGACATATCTTTTCATGAGCCTTGGTGACACAGAGGTTAGAGTGCAGGCTACTTCTGCTGACTGCCAGCTGACTGCAAATTGGCAGTTCAAATCTCACTAGGCTCAAGCTTGACTCAGCCTTCCATCTTTCCAAGGTGGGTAAAATGAGGAGCCAGTTTGTTGGGGACAATACACTGATTCTGAAAAATGCTTAGAGAGGACTGTAAAACACTGTGAAGCAGTATATAAGCCTAAGTGCTATTGCTATTGCTATTTTCTTGTTGAAGCAGCTGCATCCCTTGGCTTGCACAGTTGCTTTAGAGGCCATCCCTGGTTGTCTGCCTGAAGATAAAAAACACATGTGCAGACACCTTCAAAGCAGCAGGGTGAGCTTTCCAAAATATGAGAAAGAGAATTGAACAATGGTATCTTTCCATCTACTCCTTTTGGGAGGAGTTTTTTTTAGAAGATACCAAGTAGATTACATAGGTTTTGGATTCCTCCCTCCCTCCTGCAGGCTTCTGAGCAAAGACTGGCTTAGGTTGAATGAATTCTGTCATACTGTAGAAGGCTGGAGTTGATGAGCCTATAAGTGTCTTCACTTCCTGAGATTGAATTACTGTTTGTGAGTATAACGGAAGGCCTCATTCAGAACAGGAATACCTAAGGTAGCTTCTGGACTGTGAAATTAAATGGCACTTAATATTTAAACTGTTTGATTTATAAAGTAATGTTCAATGTTATTTGTGTTGATTCAGAAGCCATTCCCAATACATTTAATGGGAATTATACAGTAGGGTAGGCTAAATCACTTAGTCTTTAGCAACTAGGATTCAGTTATCTAATGTCTAGTTCTCAACAAATATAGAACCTGAGGTTAGATACATGTGGTTTCAGTCAACCAAAGGTCTGGGACTAGAATGTAAAACACTTCTACCATGAATTTCAGTGAATGCCAATTTAGATCTCCACTGCTAACTGGACTTGGCAAAAATTAGCAGTGAACAAAATCTGCTAAATTTGCCTTTCCCCAATAAAGTGCTAAATTTGCCTTTCCCCAATAAAGAACCCTTAATAAAATGTGCCTGAAAAAGAATACCTTGTTGAAAGTTGTCGACAAACAGGTTAGTTATATTCAAAAATAATACATCAGAAATCTGCATTGTAAAAGCCTGTCAGGAAAATGTCAAAGAATAGAAATCAGATAATTTGAATTTTTGTTTTTGACCCCCCCCCCCAAAAAAGGAAGTTGAGAAAGTTCCATAGAAAGTTATGAAGTACTGTGACTAAAAATGAATACTTTTTTGACATCTGTGCCTGGTTCCTTTGAATGATTAAGTGCTTGATATGTTAGTACCATCCTTTGATTAGATTTGGCAATTTACATAACAGGAAAAGATACTTTGATTCATAAATCTTCCACCACAGCCTGGACTTACTTAGACACACCCATTCTTGCTTCAGTCTAGGGTAGGGGTCCCCAATCTTTGGGCCATGGCCCAATACTAGGCTATGGCCTATTCGCAACCAGGCCTCACTTGCGAGAGAGTCGCAGGCACTCACAGCCCCATTCATGTGAATAATGGGCACTCATTTGCCCCTCCCATAAAACCATTCCCTCTTCCCCCCTCCTCCCTGCTCCGGGCCGCCAACCTGGAACTCTGATCTAGGGTAATACATTCACATATTCTATTGGGTTCTTAACTGGGTTCTGCTTAAGCCTATTGTTGAATCAAGACTAAGTGTTTTTTAACCATCTGCAGCATTTAACCATCTGCAGCATTGTATTTTTTATTTTTTATTTTGCTATAACAGAAATGGAGTCTCTCCTCTTGTTATTATCAATATTGCTCATGTATTAATTGCCTCACTGTTTTAAGAATTTATATACTTATAAATTGTATAATTTTATAGGGACCTTTATGGTCAAAAAGGCAGGGTAAAATATAATTGAATAAAGAAATCTTATAACATGGGCCTAATTAGTGTTTCTTCTTATGGGAACAGAACGTAAAAACAATAATAAAATAGATATTTCTCTTTGATGTTGCTGCAAAAGATACCATGCTTATATCATAAAATAAGTTTGTTTGCCTCCTAAAATGTTATTTTTGAAGCAAAGCATTTTCTTATTCTCAAAAAAGGAAAAGAAGAATTTCATGTATTCAACTAGGATAATATCCGTTTGAAAGAAACATCAAATTCATCAAATTATTTAGATTTTTCTACTTTGGTCATCCCTTTTAAAGTTCTTGTTTTTATTTCCAGATCTGAGATATATATCTGAAAAGTACAATAACAAGAAATAATCCAATGTTTTTTTTAAATAAGCTGTTTCTTTCATATGCTCATGGAGTATTTTGTTTTAAGAGGATAAGAATGTTTTATGAACTCAGAGATACAGTTTTATCCCAAACTGAGTGGATTTTTTTTTCTATTTCTGGAAGTGCCCTGAAATTCATATTTTGATGGATATTGATAAATTCTCACTTCCAATTTGCCTGTGAAGATTAAAGAGAAAAAGTGTTGGAAAGAAGGTTTTCTGTCAACCAAATTCTGATAAAATAAATTGGTCTAGACTAGAGAAATGCAAATATGTTTGCTTGTTTGTTTAGAAGATTTTTTTGACTTCCCACTCACTCTTGGTGGCTCTGGGTGGCTTACAAACAATGTTCATCTTAAGGAAAGCTGAAAAATATGTGAAAGATGACAAACTAAGTGTAGAAAAAAAATTAGTGGAACATCAAGGTGAATGATGAACTGAGTTTAGGGCTCACTGGAATATATGCAGACAAACATTCTAGGATTAGAAAGATACAGGGTTAATAGATATGGACGTTTTCACCTTGTCCCACAGCAGAGTGAAGAATCTTCAGAAAGGCCTAAAGAGAAAGTAATGGATGTGGAATTCAGCAGAATAGCAACTGATTGTATATGCCCAGCCAGCCTCCAAGAACGATGGTGAGGAAGGGATTTACTTTCTTGACCTTTAAGATAGCAAAGACTGCATTGCCAGGCAGTATTTTTTACCTCTAATAGAAAGTTCAATGCACATGACTTGCTCCCCAGGAAACATCCATGGATATTACTGTATCCTCTTCTCGGCAGAATATATGCTGCGATTTATTTTTATGAGCTTTAGTTCTAGCTTGGCTAGTGCTTCTATGACAAAAGAAGGGATTCCCTTCCTATTAGTGTACTGGAACACGTGTGGTCTCACTGTCCAGAGCTGCTGTGATATTAATAGTCTCACAAGGGAAATACTAGGAGGTGCAAGAAAATGACTGATATGTCACAGCCGTATTGCCAAGACAATGAAAGACACCGGGAAGGAAAACACACGAGGGATGCAATGAAGAACCAAACCTTCCATTGCAGATTTATCCAAACTTCACCTTCACAGAAGGACTTTGCAAACAGAAAGAACTGTTTTTGCTCGGAAACCTGAAACTGTATTCCACCTTATCTTGAAGGCAATGAATGAATATATTAATAAGCCATTCTCACTGGGTTGAGTGAGTTTTTAAAAAGTGTATCTCGGCTTAATCTTTAAAAATTACAATGAAAAATGACCACCTATATCTAGATATGCTTCTTTTGGTTTAATCACACGTTGCTTGAATGGCATTTCTCTTTAATTCACCCTTTCAAAGTAGTATCATAAAGCAAATGGGAAAAAAGGAAATTTTAATCTAAGAGAGGATCTCTCTTTCATACTGTCTCTCTTAATAGTCAGAGGTATTCAGCTGTGGCTGTTTAATCTTTCCCATCAATGTCTGACTATATTGGCTGTTTTATACCTTTATATATCATTATGCATATAGTTACAAATTAGATCTTGCGATGCGCTTTCTTGTCCTTCATTAAGTATGCAACCTTCATATCTATACTTAAGGCATTCCTGTGAGGAACATTTTATCATTGTTTTGTTTTTTGCAATTCTAAGAAGCTGATAAGTTTCTTCTACTGAAGTTAACCATCACGGTAGAGTAAGGTTAAAGGTAAAGGTAAAGGTTCCCCTTGCAGATATGTGCTAGTCGTTCCCGACTCTAGGGGGCGGTGCTCATCTCCATTTCAAAGCCGAAGAGCCAGTGCTGTCCGAAGACATCTCTGTGGTCATGTGGCCGGCATGACTAAATGCCAAAGGCGCATGGAACACTGTTACCTTCCCATCAAAGGTGGTCCCTATTTTTCTACTTGCATTTTTTACATGCTTTTGAACTGCTAGGTTGGCAGAAGCTGGGACAAGAAATGGGAGCTCATCCTGTTATGTGGCACTAGGGATTCGAACCGCTGAACTGCCAACCTTCTGATCAACAAGCTCAGCATCTTAGCCACTGAGCCACCGTGTCCCTTTTAGAATAAGGTTAGATTAATATTATTTGCATACTACTGTTTCTCCGGAACTTATTATGAGGAAGAAATACTATTTATTTAGGTCCAAATTAAACTCATAAGAGTCAGCCATACCCTCTGTTCTACCCTTTCACTTTAGCAAATACCTTTCTTTTTCTCCTTATACTATTTATACTAGCTTCTGTTAGGATCCAAGTAGGCTTATTAAAGGTTGAAAGGATTGAAAACATTATTCAGTATATTGGCTTCAAACTAGTACTCTAATTGGTATTAAGAATGCACCCAAGACCATGTTAGCATTGATTCAAAGTCAGATCACATTAGCATTTCTTCCATTACCTGGTGGGTATCTGCCAGTGAGTTAGCAATGCATATAAATACAGAATCAGATGGTCAGATCAATGAATTAATAATGCCTGTTTCTTTCCACAGCTTAACTTTCCACACATCTTTCTTCATGTCACCTGCTCCCTTTCTTCACCCAGACAAGAACTCAAAGTCTTGCAAACTCTTAACACTTTGGAGTAGATCTCAGTCAGATAAAATGAAGCCATTTAGACAATCAGATAAAATGAAGCCATTTAGACAAGCCACTGCAATAAGCATGGAAAGGTTCTTCATTCATCACACAGAGATACGGAATCTGTACATATGGAGTTGTCCCTTCAGATAACTTAAGCAAAAGAATTTTGAGTTTTGGTATTAAAGAAAGTATATCATATTTAGATTTGGATGTGGGTGGGTTTTAGCCATCGAACTTAAATAGTCAATTCCATCCTTTACCAGATTTGAAATAAATTATGGTGGAACAGTATGCTGTAGTTTGAGGCCCCTCTTATCGTAAAGCAGTTGCTCCAAATACCAGTTTAATTAGAGCTTTCATTCCTCTAGCCCAGCTCTCCTTTTGATTTTTTTTCTAAAGTTTCAAATGCAAATCAAGAATGCCTCATTTCAATTTTTAACATCAGTTATAGGTTTTTATCTTACAAATGGAAGTCAATTCAAGCATTCTGAAATGGATCCTAATTAGGTTTAGAGCGTTGGTCTTGGCTAAAGTATGAAGCCAAAGAAATATGTAGCGATAAGCATATATTGTGAAGTGTGGGTATCATTATGAGCTGAGCTCAGTTTTAACTTTCCATCTCCAGCAGAAAACCTGACATCTTTCTATTATCTGTCTCACATAGTATGGTTCTGTTCAGGATTCCAGCAGTATCATGCATTTGATGAAGGGGAAGCAACAGAGGTGGTATTCAGCAGATTCTGACCAGTTCTGGAGAACAGGTAGCGGAAATTTTGAGTAGTTCGGAGAACTGGTAAATACCTCTGACTGGCCCCGCCCGCATCTATTCTCTGCCTCCCAAGTCCCAGCTGATTGGGAGGAAATGGGGACTTTGCAGTAACCTTCCCCTGGAGTGGGGAGGGAATGGAGATTTTACAGTATTCTTCCCCTGCCGTGCCCACCAAGCCACGCCCACCACAGTAAAAAAAAATTGAATCCCACCACTGGGAAGCAGCTGCAGGGTCTCACCACAATATATCTGTTTTGTGAGGTGGCAAGCCTTAAAATAAAAGTAGGAGATCAAACCATTTAGGACCACAGGTAGTGGGCCAGAATACCCCAGCAGTAACAATATAAGAGAACAGGGACACATGCAGTGCAGTAAATGTGAAAACAGACCAATACAGCTATGTACAAAACAAAACAGCTTATGTAGGAAATGGCATGGTAAAAGTGGTTAGGACAGAGGCTGGGTATAAAGTCGATAATTTTAAATTATTCCCTACAAAGGAACAATGGTCTCTAAAGCTTTAATGACTATGTAAAGAAAGATGATCTGAGATTCTGTAGCTTTCATGGTTGTGCAAAGAAAAAGTATTATTTCCAACCATCCTTGTTAATCTGCTCCATTGTCATCCCCTGCCTTAATTGAAATTTGTTGCTTCCTTCTGAGATCTGAGCTTTGCTTTGATCAAGAAGACCTTAAGCTTAGGATTCAGCTTATGAGTGTTTCCAGACACCTGACACCTCCTGCATAATTTTTTTTCTCAGATGTAACTGAAAACTATAGCTGAGTGCCATCACTGTACCGCTGACAAGGAGTTCCAATTTCCTGAATAGCAATAGCACTTAGAGTTATATACCGCTTTACAGTGCTTTACAGCCCTCTCTAAGCGGTTTACAGAGTCAGCCTATTGCCCCCAACAATTTGGGTCCTCATTTTACCTACCTTGGAGGATGGAAGACTGAATCAACCTTGAGCCTGGTGAGAATTGAACTGCCAAATTGCAGGCAGCCGGCAATCCGCAGAAGTAGCCTGCAGTACTGCACTCTAACCCCTGCACCACCATGGCTCATGATAGCTCCTTCTATTCATCATCATTTAAAAAAACCCGGTTCCATTGGGATAAAGATGCCCAGCAGTAGAACCAGTGCAAGTGTGGTGGTGCTATGTAGTTCCCAAGAAAAGCATCATTCCTACAAGACACCAACCCAATGATACCAAATGAACCGATTCAGGAAAGTGAAGAAGATAGCATTCTACCATTTCTTATCTGATAAAGGTGATCATCAAATAACCAAGGCAATATCAGGACAAAATCCAAGTCTAAAAATCTAATTTAATTAGTTCAAAGTAACTTTCCCCAACCAGATGGCAGACTATTTTTGACATTGTCAGCATCCTACAGTCTACCTTCCAAATGTATGCATGCATATATTTCTAATAGAAAATATTGGGCTATAGTATAATGTCACTTATTTCCGTCATATATTGATCTTTCTTTCTTTAGTTTTGTAGTCTGAGTTGATTTTGTCTCCTTATTGTATTAAAAGAAGACACACATTTTAAGAAATAACTCAAGGGGAAAAAAAATTGGCAGGAGGTAGGGATACCTTTTATTTGAACAGATATTTTTCTAGACTCATTGATAATGGAAGCTCAGTAGACAAGAAATCCCAGCTAAATGTAGACTATTGCATGGGAATCTCATGTTATAGTTTACCAGATAAATTATTGACATATACCATATGGATTGATCTTTGATCTTTTATTCTCCACTGAAGGGGTAATTCTCCAGACCAAAGCTGCAAGGAATATTATATTTTTCAAACTTATCCTTTCTTACATTATTAACATCTCTCCTCCACTCAGGCCATCACTAATTGCACTCCCAGTCCCTATAAACATTTTTTTGTTATACTGTTGTGTCAAATAATTAAAATGTCAAGTCAAAAACAATTTTGTCTAAATTAATGGCCTTCGTGGCCTTGAATTTCTGAAAAAAGAAACTATGTCACTGTTATTGTTTCCTTGCTTATAAAGCAGTTGGGGGGAAAATGTTCTTCAATAGACATAAAGTCTAGCACTTAGAATGACATTCCTTAGAGAGCTTTTATAGAGAATAAGGAATATTGTCTTGACAGAAAAATTCAAGAACCACTATCTAGGCAAAAGAGTGTGAAATGTTTTTTTTTTTTTAAATGAAGAGCAATGGTGTAACATTGGGAAGAAGATCAGAGTGTCCCCTTGTTAAAGAAGGGGAAAGTAAAAGAAAGGGAAAGAGGTACAGCACAATTAGACTTACATGATTGTGTTATTGTAGCCAAATTTTAGCTTTCTTTTGGAGCTGATATCCTGATTTGATCCACCTACCAGGGCTGGCAGTTTTGTATATGCTTGTAGTTTAACCCTGGAAAGAGAGAGAGGGGGAAAAAAAGATGGGAGACTTTTGGATATACTGGACACCTCTTTTCCCCAAAAGTTTGCTAAACAAACATTTTAACAGGCATCCATAATCAATATTGCATGGCTCTTTTCAGAAAGAAATTGGTGGTGATGGCCCCGTAGGGAGATAGTGAAGAATCCAATAGAGCAAGTTTCTTACGTTAAATAAAGTTTCATTTTGGATAAACAAAACTTGAACTTAACTCATTCACTTGAGGAGTTTGGACAGATAAAATAATGTTTTAGATGTGAATGAAAAGTTTAATTTCAACTCAGAAAAGATAATATTTGAAATAAAATATTGTTTGTAAGCTTATACTAAGTATGCAGGCCTTCCCTTTCCCTTCAAACAGAAAGTGTCTATAAGCAGAAAGCTTCCTTCTTCCATTATTTAAAATTTAAAAAGCTGTAAGTAAATGATATAATTGATTTCTGTAATTTGTTAGTCCCATCCAAAAGTTCTGCTCAACAATTATGCAAAGTGCAGGCTGTACTAGACTGTAATTTCTGCCATAGTTCTTGATCACTCCAAAGATGACTCCTCAAGGAACTGTGTGACCAAATGACTTCTATGGGAGTTGTACAGCATCCTGGGGAGTTCTCTTACTTGTGGTTCCTCACACTCTCAGGAATGGCAGATGTGGATCAGGTCCATAACCAACCTTCTATGGGGATAAGAAGGAATTGTCGCTCTTGCTCAGTCTTCCTGTTGTGGGCTAGGTAGAAAAAACTGGAATCCACAGAGAAAGTTATTTGGGAATAACTGTCCCCTATATTGTGATTGTCCTGGCTAATGCAGGATAGTTCGAAGTTGCATAGTTTTAAATAATCTCCTTGAAGCTTCCCTTCTACAGCACTTTGTCCAGGGCAACTGGCTTGTCTAATATTGGCTGAAGAGTAGGAAATACAGTTACACTAATATTCCCTTCATTTTCAGAAAAGAAACATTATAAACTCTAAAGTTACATTTATTCACAGTGGGGAGCAGAAAGTCCTTCTGATCATAAGTCAGCTAGAGGGTGGGAATGACCAGAGGGAGTCATATGACCCGTGACAGCCAATAAGGGAAAAGAAAAGAGTTCTGTCAGGGCCTAGTGGGAAGATTTTTTTTTGGTCTTTGGGGAGAGTTGGCTGGAATCCCAGAAGAGAAGGAAGAGATTACTTCACACAAAGTTGAAAACTTTAGTTGTTTAGCTGTAGTTAGAATTGTGTTAGGGTTTTTTTGTATTATTATTATTATTTTTACTATGTGTTGTGTGGATTATTTGACCCCTTCCATAAAACTGATTTTGTTTCAATCTTGGAATTCACCATCTGCCTTGTAGCACCTCAGATTGTCAGAGCTACAGAGCCTCCCAAAAGTTTTGATTTCCCATTTTGTATTTACCCAATGCTGAGGTGGGGAGAGGATTTGCCCTTCAGTTGTCTCCTAGGGAGGAGGGCTGATGGGGAAGAGAGAAACTGATTTATAGTATGTGTGGAGGGGCAGCAAGCAAGCCTAATTTACCAGTTTCTTTTACTCACATGTATGTTGACCTCAAAACGGAAGGACCTCAGAGGAGCAGCTGCTTCAATCCTGAGGGCACCTCTTTCCTTTCCCTATTACAACAAGTTATTTCAGTACAGTACAATTCTTGACTTCTGTAAAGGGTAATCCTAATAGCCCTGTAATGTCCAGCTTATTCTCTAACTTAGAAAGATGATAATATCTTTTCCCCATTACATTTAGTAAGGCAAAGCATAAGCTGCAATGTATTTCAGTTTCTCCCATTTTCATTATACTCTACCAGATGCTACTTGCACCAGTGAAGAGGCTTATATCCCAGTGTTTATGTCCTCAGACATTTACAGTGAGGAGATAGAAAGCTCTGTTGCTCTGGGCATGCTAGACTCTTCTTTTCCTTTGCCTCTCCCTCCCTCCCTCCCTCCCTCCCTCCCTCCCTTCCTTCCTTCCTTCCTTCCTTCCTTCCTTCCTTCCAACAAATTTAGAAATGTCCCAATTATCTCTCATTCATTACACACACACACATATTTATTTTTATTTTTATTTTTATTTTATTTCGTCAAGCATGTATTAGATAACAGATATAAGTATAAACATGATTATGAAAACATGAAATGGATACGAATAAAAGGACATTAGGAGAGGGACAGTAGGCATGCTGGTGCGCTTATGCATGCCCCTTACAGACCTCTAAGGAATGGTGTGAGGTCAGCAGTAGACAGTCTAAGGTTAAAGTTTTATGGGTTTGGGGAAGAAACCACAGAGTCAGGTAGTGCATTCCAGGCATTGACAACTCTGTATATGTGTGTGTGTGCCTGCGTGCACATCTATCTATCTATCTATCTATCTATCTATCTATCTATCTATCTATCTATC
>WNWU01000017.1:23903765-23961515 GCA_012654045.1 Ptyas mucosa | reverse complement strand
GTGCAGTTACTCTGCTGGTTGGTAAAACAACATCAATATCCTTAACACTCTGTTGCCCGTTTCTCCATTGCAGCGCAGTGCCCAGGATCCACTTTGATAGCGGGTGGGTGGGTAATTTAAATAACCAGTTTGCCTGAACCAGTGCGAACTGGCAGAATACCACCCCTGGACTGAACTCATGATCTCTTGATTCTAGTCTGATGCCTTAACCACTATATCAAACTGACTTTCAGATAAGTTACAGTAGTACTATTTCCATATAATAAATGTCTGAGGATTTATGAACAATATGAAAGTTCACAAAGGGTCAATGAGCTGAACAGTTTGGGGACCTCTGATCTAACCAATGACTTTAGCTTTTTTGTCCAACCATCTATCCCTACATCTTCTTCTTGAGAAGGTAGTTAGGCCATCCTTGCCTTTCCCAGATTGTCATAATTTTCCTTCAAGTACAGGTAGTACCACAATTGAGCCCAACATTTCTGTTGCTAAGTAAGACAATTGTTAAGTGACTTTTGCTCCATTTTACAATCTTTATTGACACAGTTGTTAAGTGAATCACTGCAATTCTTAGTACCATGGTTGTTAAGTGAATCTGGCTTCTCCGTTGATTTTACTTGTCAGAAGGTCGCAAAAGGGGATTGTATGGCCCAGGTCACTGCAACCATCATAAATATGAATCAGTTGCCCAACACCTAAATTTTGATTACATGTCCATGGGGGTGCTGCAATGGTCATTAAGTGTAAACAGCAATCATAAGTCACTTTTTTCAGTGCCATGGTAACTTTCAATGGTTATTAAAGAAACTGTTGTACGTTGAGGACTACCTATATACAATTACTATCTTTGCCAAAGGAGGCAGGTAGAGTAACTCTCTCCTGCTACCTTAGCTTCTGAATTGGCTTCTTTTGAAAGGGGAACAAAGTAAGCAACAGTTTCCAACCAGTTTAGACAGCTGTACAGGTCAAACTAAAGCTGCTTGCTATTGGCAAAAAGCCACTCCTGGCTGAAAGTTTGCTCTTGCTTTTTGGCTCCTGCCACAAGTGATGCCACTAGGGAGCTGCTGATTGAAGCTTTTGGGAAAAGGGTAGAACAGATAAACATTCTGAAGTGATTTTCCAAATCTGCTAGCTCTTCTCTTCCCATTTCTGTCTCCTGTGAGCTGCCAGTCATAGTATTTCCAATTGAGAGATATCAAACTGATTTAAGAAAGCAGTGCTTATAGGAATAAGCACTTCTGTGCAATCTCAATAAAAGGAAGCAACTAGCTGACCTTGTTCAGACTTGGAAGCTAAGTAAGGTTAACCTTGGTTAGTGCTTGGGTGGAACCCAACGGGGGAATTTCAGAGCTAAAAGAAAAGGTGGAAAGACAAGAAAGCATGAAATTTCTGTACTACTGCCAAGAAAGTCACATAGATGAATCCATGTAGTCCATAAGAATTTAATGAAACAGCAGTGTTTTGACCCTTTTATATTCAATTGTACTCTTAATTCTCCAAATTTGCTTCCCGTGCACTACAATGTTAACTTAGACTGACTCTTCCACTGTATAATGGAGATATGATTAGGCAAATGGTTGCAACAATGAAAATTACAACCTGGAGCAGTTTATTTATACTGGCTACATTGGCTTATCTTGACTCAACATCGTTCTGCAAAATGGATATTTAAAACAAAACATAATAGTCCTTTAGTGTCTAAGTCAGTGCAAAGTCATCACAAGTTTGTTCTTTCCCAGAAGTCTGATTAGCATAGAGATTGAGCAAAAAATTAACAGGTTTTTGATTTGTTTTGAAAGTAAGAAAATAAAGTTCCTGTTACTTTCACAACTGGTGTTATGGAGAGTTTCTCAGTTTGACAGTGCATTGTTATCCACAGCAACCAATATTGCAACATGGACCATAACTGCTGTTGCCTGGAGGAAAACCTAAGGACATTTGAAAGAGCATTGTTCTGAGTAAGCTGTGAAAGTGTATTTAGTTTGCAGTTGTTACACTAAAACCAAACAAGCGGTTTTGATGTATTGCCAGAAGGCTTTATCTTAAAACACACAGACACAGATGCACACACATCCATTATAATCAAGCACGAAGGACAGACAGATGCATATTTTGTGGTTCAGGACTATATGAAAAGTTATTTTCTTTTCATTAAAGTATCACTCTGTACATATTGCCTTATCGGAGGGTATACAGTAGGCAGTGTAGCCATTCCAGTACAGGATTAATCCACCTCAGTCAAGTTTTGATGTTAAAGGGCAGAAGGTTTATGGTGAAAAAAGTCTTGCAGAGGCCTAGAAATGGAAATCAGGATTATTAAAATGAGTGAATCATATATAGGAAAGGTTTCTAAGAATCATAATACATGAATTAACTGATCACAGCCTATTATATGGTAGAGAGTTTAGCCCAGGTTTAAAGTCAACCCAATATCAGCATAACAAAAGGACAACATGTGAGAGGTACAACACAAAATACTGGGTTTTTTTCCTAGCCAGAAATATTAGAAGATTTAACTTAAACAACTTTTTTTAAAAAAATCCCTTCTACCTATTGAAAACAGTAATATCTTTATGTTATCGTGTTGTTCTAATTGTAGGAGATTGGGTTTATTTATTTATATTAAATTTAATTTTAATTAAAGCATTCCTTGATAGAAATAGAAAATAAATGTGGAATTATAAGAATGGTGGTTCTCAGCTGCAAGTATCATGGCACCCTGGTATACTTGGATATTAATTAATTAATTAATTAATTAATGCATTCATTCATTCATTCATTCATTCATTCATTCATTCATTCAATTTCTATAGCCACCCAACTCAACCAAATCTGAGCAGTTTATGATTTCAAAATTATAAAACAATTTAAAAAACATTACATTAATAATAAATTTTCTTTAAGCTGAAATTTCCTTCCTTCCTCCCTCCCTCCCTCCCTCCCTCCCCCCTGCAGTAATAATTTTATTATCTATTAATTTTGATTGCTTTCTTGGTTATTATTTGTACCAGAGACATCTCAGAAATTTAAATAAAGGCAAATCTCCTTATTTGGAATTTAAAAGCAATGCATAGAAAAAAATTGATTTCAATATCTTTGTTCATTTATGTTATTTAATTATATTAGCAAAGCTGTTGAGATGGTCTGATAATTGACATATGCAAAGTGCTTAGTGAAATAAATTGTATTCATTGGTTGTAAAAAAAATTCTTTTTTGTATTGCAACTTTATCACTATATAAGCATTTCTTTTTGTGACTCTTCTAACCCCACAGTTTCCCAAATTATTTTTTAAATAAAATATTTTTTAAAAAATTGCAAAATGATAAACTCCTAAGAGATTCTTGGCAGTATTGCATATGATCCCATACGAGAACATCAAAATCTCCTAGGGTGGCATTCTTATTTGTGATCTTGTGAGAAGTGATCAACAAAATGGCATGCGATTTTGGGTGGTTGATTGTTGAGTACCTAGTTCATCATCCAAGCTGGAACAGGGGACCTATAAAGATTGAGTACCCTTGTCTGAATCATTACAATCTAATTTCAAAAAGCAGGAAAATGAAGCCCAACCCTCATCCCTGGTATACACAATAAATGTTTATGCACATTTTTCACCATACATGTCTATATTGAAGTAAAGCTTGGTGTTGTGTGTCTAAGTGGAATTCAGAATTCTCCATATAGTAAATTAGAATAGTTGTCACTTTTTTGCCAGCACCAATTAGTGGTTTTCTGAGATTGCAAACAGAACATCAGCACTGGGGACTGGCCTTGGATTTTCTACAGGTGGGTATTCTGATTTGGAGCAATGGCCCTTCCCTATGTGAACTACAGAGGTTGCATGCTAAACACACATGTATACAAACAAGTATATTGCTTGTTTTTTTTCACCAGCAGCTCTCATTACTATCATTGCATCTTTCACCATTATTCTTTCCCACTTATGATCTTCATCTTGTTTTTCCTTTTTCTTCCTGTATTTCTTCCCTGAAGAATTCTAAGTACTAAGTAAAAAGCCTTTGCATACCATTTTCTAGCTGGCTATTATTCTTCCAAATACAGCTACCTACAACATTATTAATAAAAAAAAACAGATCCCAAATATTTGCATTTCGGTAGTAATACATTTTGTTAGCATCTCTGGGCTTACAAAATAGAAAGAGGAAACAAGACACAGTAATTGGAACTCTATTAATTGCGTTTGCTAAATGAAATGCCTTTGGAAACTATAGCTCTTCCCTTAGGAATGTGCTGTAGATTTGGTTAGAGGTTGGTAAAAGAGATCTTCAGCTATCCTCAATATCTCTGAGCTGCCTATCGAATCAAAATAGTTTGTGGGGATGTAAACTGCTTCACTGGACACATATTTTGATCTAAAACAGCTTACTGCAAGAATTGCTTAGACTTGCAATCTCCGCCAAAGGACTTATCATGTCCACAGTAGACATTGTAATTTTTTTGTATTTATTGCAGTATAGTTATAGGCCATCTCTAACCTAAGAATGATTATTCAGGGTTAGGTTTATTTTTGTTATGAGATCACACGTCTCTGTCATTGACCACACTGCTGCTTGCAGTCATAACTAAGAGTAGGGTTAGTCTTTTCCATACTAAATCTGGAGGATAAAAATGGAAATTATACTAATCACTTAGCACCATGGCTTTCCAAGTTCCATATTTGTTTTGTAGAATGATGTCAGGTATAAAAGAAAAAGATTCGTGGGCTCAAAATGCTAAATGGAAGCACATGTTATTTGGAAAACACATCTTTTTCTGCTTAATGGATGAGTGTTTTATCTGGCGCTTAAGTGGTATGTTTGTGTAGTTACATGTTCTGCCATAATAGAACCATGCAATTTGACTGACATCATTAGATGCTCTAAGACCAAGTTTAATTTCTCTTTTGTTTATTACAAACTTCAACTGTCCTGCTAAGCATTTTCAGATACTGCATTTTGGTGGATTTTCTTCCTAGTATTCATGTTTATGGTACCATCTGTTAAATACTATAACAGAATGCAAGTTAAAGTGGAAATTAAAAACACCAAACCAAATTCAGACATTTGGATTTCCCATTAATAGCTCGCTAACTGTTCAGTTCAGAATTTACTGAGATCATTTCTCAAATATCTTCCTCCCAAAATAGGAATAGGAAGCAACACTTTTGTATGAATTTATCAGTTTATTTTAGTCTAATGTATTGGTTTCTCTTCAACACACTATGAGGAGATCACAAAGCATGGCCAAGAGATGTCTGCATTTGTTGATCAGTCACCCTTAGAAACTGAAGGTGTTCATGTGTTATTTTGATACTCTACCTTCTTTGAATCAAATTGTCACTGGTATATAGGAATGACCTTGGATGAAAAGAGGAAGATTTTCAGACTAGGCAATGACCTGATAAATGAAACTTGAGTTTGAAGGAGAAGGGATGACAAAAATATCTCAGTAGGGACCCCCCTAGTTTTGGCAAAGTAAAAATGAGGGATAGGAGGGGTAATTTCTGACTTGCAAAATTGATACCAGCCTTATGAGGTAATTCAGACAAAAAACACAGCCAGGAGCATCACCTTTATTTTTATTTTATTTTATTTATTAAGGCTACATTAATAGAATCTTGCAAATCTGAAAATATCCCTTCTATCTCTCACTTTTATTCTCCCCAAAACTAGGGAGAATCCTTTTTGAAATGCTTTCACTACCGTTCCTCCTTTAAATTCAATTTCATGTGTCACACTTAGACTGTGGTTTTTCTACCTGTCTTCCACATTCATTACATTCATTACATACGAGCATGGATATTTATGTTCTGGATGGAGTTTCATATAACACCAGCAAAGAAGGCAATTGTCCATGAACTATTCATAATTAATTTGAAACAATAAAAATTAAGTTTGGTAATGACGGATACATTCAGATGCTGTATGAGAGGAGTTGGAAGGGAATCCTAGAAATCCTGGAAGGGTTTCAAAATTTTGTTATTACTTCTTACAATAATAAAGTAGAATTCTAGTAGTCCTTGTACTATCTGTTTCCTAATTGGCTTAACTGGAAGAGTTGACAATTATGGAGGCTACTGAATTCTAATGATCAGGTTATCCTACTAGATGACTTAGATTATAATACTGAATCCTAATAATTAATTAATCAACCAATCAATCACTTTATGAACTCTAGAATTCTTTCAAGTAAGACTGTCAGACTAATCATGCTTTCTTCAGTACTTCTCCCCCTCACCTTTCTTGGAAGTAGGGTTAGGGACATTTGTTATCCACCAATCATTTGGCACTTCATCCATTTTTTAGAATTTTTCAGACACCACATTTCTTTAGAATTTTCAGATAATACGTCAAGATTAAAAAATGCCTTCTATTCTTTGGGATGCAATTATTATGATTTATATTCTGCTTTTCATATTTACTTAATGGAACATATACTACAGTAGGAAAATTGGAAATTTGTACCTGTATTTGGGGGGATTTTTTGTTGTTATTTTAGGATTAGGAGAAAATACTAATATGTTTATTGTAATTTTCAGAAGGTGTCTACATTTTAGTGTGAGCACATCCCATTATTTCAGCATTTTTTTTCTTTTTTCTTTTGCCTTGAAGCTCATATGTCCACACTGCTAGATCGTCACTATCTTATCACTATTAGTACCTTGAATAGGAGGTAAGGGGTAATGGAAATTTCTTTTAAAAATTGTCTATGTGCATAACCATATTCACATGCTTATTTATTCTATCCCTTAGCCTAAACATAGTTGCAAGGAGCCCTCAGGGTAGTTCACAATGAATAAAATATAAAACAATAAAACATATCCAATAAAATAGCGGAAGCAACTATGCGAAGTAGATAAGATACAAGCTAAAAGCATCAATCATATATTCTAGTCCATGTTGAGCCTCTGGTGCATTTTAATTTTGTAGTTCAGCATTATGGAAGAGAGATAAATTAAATAAACTCTGGAATGTTGAGAGATTTGGGTTTTAGAGATGATTGAACCATATTATCTTTTACCAACTCTTGTTAAGAAGATGACCAATCTCCAGGGGGAAAAAAAGAGTAATTGGAATAGTTTCGCAAAGTTTAAATGATTTTTCAAACATTACATGTTTCTCTAATACAGTAGCTCAGCTCACCAGAGTTCATCTGAGCATTTATATATAGCCTTTTGTGTTTGATCAAGTTCTGAAAAGCAAGTAGATAGAGATACAACACCCTCAATTGGCATGAGTTGGTCCAAAAATGCAGGAACAAGCAAGCCCAAGGAACGGAGAAAGGATATGAATGATGAGACTGAGAGATGAATAATAACAATAGCAGCTTGTCTACAGGGAAAAAACTTATGGGGAGTTCAGAATTGAAATGAGTATGTGATAAGTGAATCAAATATAGCAAAGTCACCAGGAGGCTCCATTCTCACCAGGTTGCTCCAACACTACAGAGATTTCTTCCTAAAAGAACAATATAACCATCCAACTGGGAGATGGAAATTACTGACTCTGTCAAATATGAACGTTGTCAGTTACCTGAAAATCAAGGTGATGGTACAAAGGCAACTTTATGGCCCCTAACATAAATAGGAATAGATCTTATTCCTTATAGTAGCCTCATCATTAATACCCCAATCACCAAAGATGGGTTTCAGCAGGTTCTGACCAGTTCTGGAAAACCGGTAATGGAAATTTTGAGTAGTTTGGAGAACCAGTAAATACTACCTCTGACTGGCCCTGCCCCCATCTATTCTCTGCCTCCCAAGTTGCAGCTGATCGGGAGGGAATGGGGATTTTGCAGTAACCTTCCCCTGGAGTGGGGAGGGAATGGAGATTTTACAGTATCCTTCTCCTGCCACAGCCACCAAGCCACGCCCACCAAGCCACACCCACAGAACTGGTACTAAAATTTTTGAAACTCACCACTGCCAATCACCCCAAAATGCTGTTTAGCTCAAAAAAGATTGTATAAATACACCTTTGTTCTTGTCCATTGCTTAATCCTCAAGGCTATTACATTCTAACTAAAGGACATGAAACAAATATTTTTTTCATTTTACTGTTTGAGTAGAAAGAACTCAAGAGGACAGAGAAAAAAACCTTTTTGGCAGCATCCTCATTACAGAAATATTTAAACTTTATAGTCCTGTTTGTTGCCATCATCTGCAACTTCAGCATTTTGTTTTATCGCTGCTTCAGTCATACAAATAATTTCAACCAATCACAGAAAATGTGGCACAGAAGATACCATTATCATGCTATATAGGCAACCTGTTTTATTAACAGCATCATGGGCAAATAAATCCCACTGAAGCAATAAAGGTAATATTTGGGAGAGAGGTTTCATAGGTGATTGGAAATAATATGGCAACTGAATGATACCTTGATGCTTCATTGCATACCTGATTTGGATATGCACTGACACCAGTAAAGGCAAATATAACCTTTTATAAGGAGGGTAATGCTCTTTGATCACTTAAACATTAAACTTCACTTCTGAAGGTATCACCACAATGGAAATGGTTTATAAAAAGTGTCTCTTGATGTCCAGCTCCTGAAAATAATGTTCATTTTTTTAAAACCAATTTTGGCTTTGAGTCATTTTCTGTCAGGGTTGGTTTCTGACCTCAGTCTTGCATATCAATTACAAGGACAGTTATCCTTATCAATCTTATAATAAATTGTATTGGATTAACTTCCAATCATGATAGGTTTATTGGTAGTGGTTACCTGGATTTGGATATAAAAGTTTTGATGATTACAGAATGGGATGACTAGAAGAATAACAGGTATGTTACAGTCATATTCTCTAAAACCAAGGATGGCCAAGCATTTCCATCACTATCTGAGATCATGGAACTGGCACATTCAATTCAATAAGAATTGCACTCTTCCTGTCTCTCCCTTTTTCAACTTTTTAGGAAAAGTAAGTTAAACTGAAATATTTGCCATCTGAAAAAAGAATGAGATTATCCCAAAATAGGTTGTCAAAAACACTGACAAGTATAGATAGAATATGATTTATGGACCTTTAACTTTTTTAAATTAAAATTTTATATCCTTAGGTAATACAGTATTACGAGTACGCATTGAATTCTTGCACCACATTCCAAATTATCTATATCACATTAATTTATCATAGATATGTTTCAGTTGTGTGAGTAAAATGGACAAGATAAATTGAATTAGCTCAACATTTTAGATTGGAAAGGGGAAAAAAAATCACGAAGAACTGTCAAAGGCTAAGGAAATCAATTTCACAATTGAAAAAAAAAAAAACCCAAAAAACCCACCAAAGCAGTATTGAAAGAATGCCTTCATTTAAGTGTTCTGCTAGCAAACACTTTCAACTGACATGTGGGCAAGAAATACTTGCAACTGAGTGGATTTTATTTTTTATTGAAGTCAAAGAAACAGGACTCCCAACTCTCCAAATATTTTCATTTCCCTCCCTCCACAGGTACTTTGCATAGTAATGCAAACAGAATTGCCTCCTAACTCATTGAATAAGGGTAAAGACATAGGAAGTCTTTTGAAACTTCTTGCGATGATCAACACATTAACCAATGGGTGTGTTATCAATTCCAAAACAATGGGCATCAATCTTGAATATGGGAAACCAAGACTCATGTAGTAGTAAAGTCCACATATAGATTGTTCTTGGCTTATAACTGTTTGTTTGGTGACTGTTCAAAGTTACAACGGCACCGAAAAAAGTGACTTGTGACAGTTCTCACATGTATGACCATCATAGCATCTTCGTGGTCACGTGTTCAAAATTTGGGTTCTTGGCAACTGGGTATGTTTATTTATTTTATTTAGCGTATGGCTGGTCACGCACAATATTAAAACACTTCATTTTTACAGGTTAAAACAATTAAAACAATTTTAAAAAAAGCAGTAAGAAAACCTAAGAGGAAAACAGAAATAACATTTCAGAGTTTAATGTCGAGTTTGGAGATCCAGTCAGTAGCTGTTGTTGTTACGCAGAGGAAGTCCCTAAAATCTCCTGGATACCTTCTGTTAGAGCATTCCCTTACTATATGTTGGATAGTCTGTCAGGGGCCCACACAATCACATTGTGCTGAAGGTGTCATTCCCCATTTATACAAGAAGTCGGCACACACCCCATGAGTCGTTCTAATTCTATTGTATGTCACCCATATGTGTTGGGGTAAATTAAATCCTGGAGGTATACTATTAGGATTAATATGCTCAGAAATATCTTACGGGGAATAGCTACTCCACGCTTACATCCACTTTTGTGTGGTGTTCTGATGATCGGCCAGCAGCTTAAGCACTGTCAAGAGTGGTGGGTTTCTTGACTTTAATCAGCATTTTAAGAGATCAGGGATGTAGCCATGAATGGGTAGAGAGGAATTTAACAGGATCTTACTATACTCCCGAATGAGAACTTCTTGTCGTTGTAAGTGCGGGGGAAGTATGTGACTAAGAACTGGTAGCCAGTAGCTAGGTGTAGATTTTATGCACCCAGTAATTAGCCTCATCATATGGTTAAGTTGAACATCAATAAGTCCTGTATGTGAGCTGTTTATCCATACAGGTGCGCAGTATTCCACTGAAGAGTAGCAAAGCCCGAGGGCTGCACATCGAAGAGTTGGGGCTGAAGCTCCCCAAGTTGTTCCACAAAGTTTTTGTAGAATGTTATTTTTGCTGTTAACATTGGCAGCCATATTCTGAATATGTTTTTTTTAAAAAGACAGAGTCCTGTCTAAGGTGACCCCCAGGTATTTTGGTGTTGCCTCATAGGGGAGCAGTTTGTTGTTTAGGTATACATTGAGTTCTCTTTTTGCCAATTTGTCGTTAAGGTGAAAACAAGATGTAATTGTTTTACTTATGCTTGGGATTAACCTCCATTGGTGGGCGTATGTGCTCAAAGTTGTGAGGTCGGCTGTAAGTACGCCTTCTGTAGCTTCGATCCTTGTGGCTATATGCTAATGCCAAGTCATCAGCATAAGAGAACTTTGTTGATAGTGTGGGTGGTATATCGGAAATATATAAGTTAAATAGAGATGGCGCCAGCACGAAGCCCTGAGGGAGTCTGTTATTCAGGTGTCTTTGCTTACTGATTTTGTCACCCATGATGACTTAAAAGGTCCTTGCTGAAAGCATGTTATTTATTAGACAGCCCACAGTCCTACAAGGGACAGCGTGGAGGAATTTGTTTAATAGGCTCTCCCTCCATACTGTGTCGTATGCTGCTGTGAGAGCCACAAATACAACAGATGTTTTCAATTTATTCTGATAGCTGCTTTCAATGTGGCTTGTAAGACTAAGGACCTGATCAACACAGCTCTGATAAGATCTAAACCCAGCCTGTTCAACCGGTATTTGTTCGTTAATTTTCTGTCCGATTCTGTTAAGTATCAACCTTTCCAGTAGTTTATAACAGACACTTAACAGAGCAATGGGGCAATAGTTTTCTGGCATGTATGTATTTATGACAGTTACAGCACCTTGCAGTCATGTGATCACCATTTGAGATCTTTCCAGCCAGCGTCTGACAAGCAAAACCAATGGGGAAGCTGGATTTGTTTAACAACCAGATCATTCACTTAATTGCGGTGTTTCAATTCAATTCAAATCAAATCTTTATTGTCAGAGTACAACATGTGTACAATGAGCCGGCCCCACAGGTCAATCGTACTATGTTGTTGTAAAGTTATTTTCCATTCAGAAGCATGACAGCCCATGGATAAAAACTGTTCTTTAGCCTATTTGTGTGGCTGTCTATGCTTCTGTATCTCCTTCCTGGTGGCAGGAGAATAAAGAAGTGCTGACCAGGGTGTGAGTCACTTAACAACCATGGCAAAAAGGTCACAATACTGGATATGTCTCACTCAATGACTGGCTTAGCAATGGAAATCCTGTTCTCAATTGCGGTTGTAAATCTAGGTCTACCTACAGTATATAGGGTACACACACATAGGTTTTGTTGTTGTTGCTTGGAACAATTAGGCTAATGCACAGTCCTTGATGGAAACCTCAGTGGGGAAGCTGGATTTAATACTGCTACAGTTAGTAAGTGCCTGCAGGAATTTGTGGCTTTTGTCATTCTGATTAAGGCAGCATTTCAGTGTTGCACTTGAAACTCCACTCCTTTTCTGTGTGTGCACAATATGACTCTTGTTTAAAAGCAGAGGATCTTGTATCACCATTCTGAGACATCGCTTTTATCATTCTTGCTCCATCTTTCCTCTGCACAGATGCTCCTATATGCTTGTTTCTGCTGCCTTTGTTCCCATGTGGCCTTTGCATCGAGTTTGAATAAGCAAAACTCCATAGTATGGTTTAGGAACATTCCCAAATTGTATAGGACCCTTTAGCCATCAATCTCAAATGGTGGAAATGTAAAAGTAGCATAAGGAGGAGTATTGCTAAAACGATGAATGTTATCTTTACAGGAAATGCAGATTTTTTTTCCAGTGGGGGAGAAAAAAACCATTGAATGCCATCTCTTTCAACAGGGGAATCATATAACCATGGCATCTTCAGCTTGTTATAGCCATAGTTAATTGATCCTCATCTAATTCCTTACTGATTCTTGATTCTGGAACATCTGATTCAATAGAAATTCCACAGCACCATCTTCTGGAAATGGGCTTTGAAATGAGAACAATACTATAGTGCAGTGCCCCAATATCTCAATAGTGAAAGCTCAACCATATGATATATGATGGATGTCCCACCCCAAGAGATGTGGAAGGGGGCTAATTTTGCTTGATCTGTCAAGCATCAGGTTTTAATAGCATCAGGTCTTGGCACATTTTCACTGTTCCTTCTGATTTATGATTAGTGTCCAGGAACTGGACTAAAATCAGAAACCTTCTAATTGCTTATATATTTTTCAAACAAAAAAAATGTGTAAATGTCAATAAAAATATATAATTTCATGAACATCGACTCACAAATGATCCAGACAAATACTAGATTATACCACCAGTTTAAATGAAGGTATATCTACTTTGCAGCTTTCATTGTGGATATCATGTTGCCAATCTATTATGACAGATCTATTTATTAAAATGTCTTTGTGTTGATAACTGTGAATGCAGAAAAGGACTGTAGTAATACTGAATTTTGACTGGGGAAATTATTAACATTTCAAAGATGTTTTGATTAAGATTGTCTACCTAAAGTGCAGGAGACAGGAATCTCCACCTTCTGCTTTGTAAAAGTAGACTGTTTATTTCTGATACACCCCATTATTGCAAGTATATATTCATAAACACATTTTAATTTGCCATTTCTTTAAAAACCACAAAATTTTGCGTGCTTAGGTAGCATTTTCATTGTGTTTTACTCATTACTTAATGTATACTCTCAAAATATGATGTGTCCAGGTTTTCTTCTCAAAATATATATTTGAAAATATATTTCGCCACTTTTTGTCGTTGACAACTGAACTGGAACATTAGGAGGAATAAAAGCCAGTGGATATATCATAATGAACCCATTACTCCTTGAGATTGTAGTCATATGAAATAATACTGAAATTTACATATTTTGAATTGCATAAATATTTCACTTCTTTCTGGAGCTCTGATGAAAGACACATTAATGTATCGTATATACGTAGACATTCTATTCTCCCATTCCTCATTCAGTTTCATGCACATGCATTCATACAGAAATGTGGAGAATAGATAATGTTGGGTTACTTCTTTCACCAACATCATCCTCCAATTGGATCCACCAATTGACTAGAAAGAGGCAGACTTCAGGGTTCAAAATCATAGAAACTAGTGTTTCCCAACCTTGGCAGCTTCCAAGTGTGTGGATTTCAATTCCCAGAATTCTCATCAATAGCCATGCTTGCTGTGGAATTGTAGGATTTGAAGTCCACATACCTGGAAATTGTCCACATTGGGAAACACTGGTCTAAATAGGAAACCTGAGTACAGGTACATTTGCAGACTATGAATTAGCTTCCAAATCACTGATGGTAGCAATAATAAAGATGTCATTTATTAACACTTGTCTCTCATTTCCTTTGCATGGAGAGAGGGAGGTAGTATGACTAATGTTTGTTGATGTTTGTTATCTGCTTAGCTACAGTACTGTTTACTAAAGAAATGTATCCGTGGGAGGGAATAAAGAGAATCCTCCACCTAATTCCATTGCATTTGGTAGGAGAAAGGATCTGGAATAGAAATATCAACTGTCATGGATTTTTAAGGGAGTGGTTCTGCAAGAATGTGTTAAGTCATGGCTGGTGGTAGCATAAAATGAGGTTCACTATACTGTTTTCTGGTTTAAAATCTGCTCAAAAAGTGGTTTCAAAATCCTGCATCTGTTTTCCTTGGCAACTTTTCTAAACAGATAAGGCTTTTGTGTGCAACCTGGAGTTAGTTTTTAACACAAATTATTTTTTTCTTCCATTCAGTTGTGTCCAATTCTTGGAGACTGCCTGCACAAATCCCTGCTGTTTTATTGGCAGTGTTTTTCAGAAGTGGTTTCCCATTGCCTCTTATGACAGGCTCAAGGTCACCTAGCTGGCTTTGTGCCTAAGGCAAGACTAGGACTCAAGGTCTCCAGCCTGGTGCTTTAACCACTACACCAAACTGGCTCTCTGTTTCCTTCAGATTGGCATCTGTTTCCTTTGGCAACTTTTCTAAACAGATAAAGCATGCAAAGTATGCCAAATATAAAGCATGATAAAGTATGCAACTTGGAAGTAGCTTTTAATATAAATTCATAGAGAAACCCTTTCGAATGCAAATTTCCCTGGCATCATGCCATGTAAGGGACGGATTCCTATTACAAGCTATATATACACACATACATCCATGCACCCACCCACCCACACACAGACACAGAGAGAGAGAGAGAGACAGACAGACAGACAGACACACACAGAGAGAGTTTAAACACTGTTTATATATTAACTAGTCCTTCAGTATAATTTTCAGAAACATATGTTCATTTGTGTGTGTGTGTGTGTGTGCGCACATACACACTTCCACATAGATTTGTGACTTCAAGAAGACAGATGCTAATGGAGACCATACAAAGCTGCTGTCCATACTATGGTGAGATCAGTTCTGGCAGATCTCACAAGTTCACTTATGAAGAAATCAGCAATGAATTTATTTTATATCCTACCTAGTCAAGTGCAGGACTTAACAGGAAATTGCTTGGAAAGAAGGATTCTGTTGCCCCTGCTTACAATTCTAACAGTGCAGCCAGTTCTCTCTATATCCTTGATCTAAATCTCAGATTTGCTGAAAACATCTTGAGAACTGTTCCTACAGCTTTATTCTGGATTCACACATTGTTTCTATTTGTGTACTGGCAGATAATGAGGGTAGATCACACAGTCTATCATCACAAGATCACTGAAGATAATGAAAGAAAAGTAATTTGCCTTTCTGTTTCATTCCCTGTCTGTTGGAGAATCTAAAATCACAACCAGCTAGATTTAAATAAATATTCCAGGACAAAATACTCATTTGAATATGAAGAATCAACATGTTGTGTTCCCCAAATGAAAGATTAACATGGCAGATGAAGCAAAGAGACTAAGACTTGACCTTTGTCAACAAAATAAATGGTTTCTTTTTAAGCATTACTGTAACTATTGGAAGGGAGTTCATTCTGATACCCCCACATCTGTAGGATCCACCCTTCTGCGCTCATTATTGTTCCTATGTTTTAGGCACCATCTCTGTAGTAGAGGGGGCCGCAGGTCAGCCCCAGCCGTGCAACGGTACTTGGGGCTGCCGTTCATGTGGGGATCGCCATTCTGCTGCTGTACACTTTCGCTGACGACCCTTCCTGTGTACCTGCTCTCCTGGGCAGGGGTGAAATGCTCCTGGTTTGGACCAGATCACCTAATCCGGTAGCGATGGGAGTGGGTGGTTTGGAGAACCAGTAGCAAAAATCCCTGCACCCCCCACATGCCCAGCTGAGTCGCGCAAACATCAGAGGCATTTTTTTTTACTTTTAAAAGCATTTTTTCTACAACCTCTTCAGCAGAAAAATGCTTTTAAAAGTAAAAAAAAGCCTCTGATGATCATGCAGCTCAGCTGGGATTGTCAGAGGCTTTTAAAAGCATTTTTTCTACAACCTCTTCGGCCAAAGAGGTTGTAAAAAAAAATGCTTTTAAAAGCCTCTGACGATCCCAGCTGAGTTGCCTGATCGTCAGAGGCTTTTAAAAGGTGATGGGGAGCACGGAGCGTCAGCTCCAACAAAGATTCCTTTCTGTAACACTTTAAGGTGGTCAGTTAGTACCAATATCAGGATAAACAAACTTGGTTACTGCTTTTGCATACTGAGGTTTATTTTTCCAGTCTTTATGGGACCTGACCAAAGGTCCATGGAGTTGCTGATAATCTTCTATGCTAGAAATATCTTGCGAGACCATTTCCTAGAAGTGATATCCATTATTCCTTACTTTGAATTCTTTATGGCACGGAGCATATTGTTATAAATGTTATTAAGTTTCAATATTTCATTCTGCAGGTACAGTTTAAAAGAATTATTAGCGAAGTGTATTTTCTTTTGAAAATTCATAATGTTGATATTGGAATTAACAGTGATTGATTTAGATCGGTGACTGCAATGTATCAGAATTTCTAGGATCCAGTTTGTACAGTTAAGAAAAACAGATCATGGCCTTCCAGGGAAGATCAAGAGATGAAGCTACAGGGCAAGAGCTAAGGCAGCCACCATATGTGTGCCAAATGCTTTTCTGTGGCTGGCTGGAGGAAAGCACTGTGTGCTCATCAATCTTAGATGTAGAAAAATAGCCAGATGAATTGTGGAAGAACCTGCTTAGTTACTTTTTTGGTTTAATTAATTTTAACACAGCTGCTATGAAATCAACCTCATATGTGTTTTTTTCAAACATTTGCTCTGGCCTAAACATAGCAATGCATGTTTATTTTTTCTTTACAAATAACAAAAATCCATTATTTTTTATATTTATCTTATCCAGTGGTTGTATTCAGCAGGTTCGGGCCATTTCGGGTGAACTGGTAGTGGCGACTGCGGGTGGGCCTGCCCTTCCGCCCTCCGCCCCCCCCCCCCCGCCTTGGTGCTATTCCATCCTATTTAGCCACATTTTCTAAGCTGCACATATGCATGCAAACCACACACACGAGCAATGCACATGCACATGCACATGCACGGAAGGCCGGACGCATGCATGGAAGGCCTGTACACTCACTTTTTCAGTGCGTGGCGAACCGGTGGTAAAAATATGTGAAACCCACCTCTGATCTTATCACTAGTTTTCTTCTCATAAGGCTCTCCTGCTTATTTTTGTCATTTTACTAACCCAGACAATTATTTCAGGCGAAGAGGCAGCAATTGGTTTAAATGCAAGCATTTGAACTCATACAGTGCTGTATATCAAATCTGTACATTCTCATCCCACATCTACTGTACATGTTACTGTCTCTTGCACACCTTTCCTTTTAACTCCAATTGTGGATTCTCTTAGGTTTCACAAAAGAATTACAGATGCTCCCATTTCCAAGCCAAATATGTACTGTATGTTCTCATTGCTACAATATTTGACCTGCAGTACAACAATTATTTTCCTGGAAACGTACATGTTTAGGATTACATTTATAGCACAAAGATGCATGTATACGGGTATATGTCTGGAAGACATGATTGACAATCATTTAATGTTTTCATTGATTAAAAGATGTCCCTGAATAATCAAGAAGCAGATTAAACTGGTGAGTTATTAATCTGCTATCTGATTAAATATTAATTGCTCTAGATGAAAGCACTCACAAATCTTAACAGTAGATAGCATTTTTAGAATAAATACCCTTCCTCTCACTGAGCTGGGAATATTTTCCCCAATCTCCAGCCAGCTCTGACTGGGAGCTTTTTCAACTAAGAGGTATTGTTTCCTACCCTATCCATTTTCTGTGGATACCTGTATCCATTTTCCTAAGCTCCGTGGGAGTGTGCGATTTTCATCAGAATTGATTAATAAATCACACAGAGAGATTAAGGTACTCTTAAGTGACCAACAGCTTGAATTTCCCCAGCCAAGTTCTCTATCATGCTGTTTAATTCTCAGCATCACCGGAGCTGTTTTTAGGATTTTGTTAAAAAGTCCAAATATAGGTGGTGAGATCCCCCTTAGTTCTGTAAAACTCTCTTCCACAATATTTTCTCAAGCACATATAGCCTCAACCTTTGTGTAGGATGAGTGGTTGACTGAGAGAAAAGATTAGAAAAACATAACAGGGAGAAATAAACAACAGCAACAAGAACAAGTGGACTACAGAAATTTGAAAGAGCTTGATCATTCTGGATTGAGGGACTGATTACAGCTAAAGCATTTGCTTCATATAAAAGTATACCCTCTAGAGATATGAAAGCAAATCTATTCTCTTCTTTTCTAAAGCGGTTTACTGCTGGAAGAAATTGGAGGCAGTAATATTCCTCCCCACAATCTTCCTACAAAAATATGATTCATCACAAGAAAACATCCTTCCAAGCCTCACAATGCATCCATGGAGAGCAAGACAGGAGGAGAAAGATAGCTGCTGTCATTTTCCTGAAATGATAGGGTTTGTTTTTAAAATACTGGGGAAAAATGGGAAAGTTAAGAAAAAAGAGAAACGTCTTAAGTCTCACTACCCCAAATTTAACTTTCTACACCATCATCTAGCCAGTCTGATCGAAACCATATATAAACTTTCTCAGTCAAGTGCAAAAATGAGGAAGCCTTTCCAACATGGTATGCCATTTTTTTAAAAAATAGTCCTGTTCTGGCATTACAACATAATATGCAGCTCAGCAGGTAAATAGCCCCTTCCTTTGTAAGCCTTCTAGAATTCATCTGATGAGTTGTAGTGGGTGCCCTTCAAACTTCTCAGAAGTTATTTTTAAAATGCTACTTCAATTTGAATGTACTTTGAAAGGAGCAAGACCTCAAAAATGCACTTTTGTGCACAGTTCTTAATTTAATTCAAGCTTAATTTCAAAATCATAACCCACCCCCTTAGTAAAAAAAACCCAGTTAATACTCTTATGCAGCATGAAAAGTAGGAGAAATGTCATAGGTATCCTTCTTGGTGGTCCAGCAATATATAGACTGGCAAACTTATTCCATCCCCTCTACCCTTCTTGCTCTCTCCATACATGTATACGTAGGTGGGGAAAACAGTCTTTAATGAGCCTTTTTCCATCTGGCGAGATGCAAATGCCAGTTTTCAATTCTGACAGTAATACATTTGGAAGATGACAAGTTAGGAAAAGGATGTCTCCTTCTGTATCCCACTTGGATCCTAATATGTAATGGAGAAGCTTTTTCTTTTTTATTAACAATGATGGCAGCAGATTGAGAGATCTGCTCTGCTCTCTTCCCTTTTTAGACCCTCTTGTCTGTTTCTCCTAGGCTAGTATCTTTTACAGTGATTGGCTTTGGCTGTTTTGTACTGCAGAGTAAATTCTTTTATAATGATCTAATTGCAACATATCAATAGAATTATTTATTGATGGAAACACAACATCTTGCATTTATAGCTAGGCAAAGTAATTCCAGCCTGAATCCTATGAGAGCAGATTGGGATCTTCTGCTCCCACTGGATCTACAGAAGTGATCAATTCCTTCTAGCATTTATGCAGGGTGGTTGGGAATAGATGGCTCCCCCCACCTCTCTGTCCTTCCTGTAAAACTGACCGTGAATTCACCAGCAATGCGGATTTCTTGGTATGGAGGCTACTGCCACTGCTGTTACAGTTCCTGGATTGATTGCGTGACTGTAGCATTTTAAAAAAAGGTGAATTTTCCAGTCGCGTCCAGTTCTAGGAGGCAGTGCTCATCTCCGTTTCTTAACCAAGGTAGCCAGCATTGTCTGAAGACATTTCCATGGTCATGTTGCCAACATGACTATACGCCGAGGCACATGGGAGGCTGTTACCTTCCCACCAAAGGGACATCTATTTATCTACTGGCATTTGCATGATTTCGAACTGCTAGGTGGCATGGCTTGAGCTTCACCAATGAACCATAAATGCTTCTCTTTGAAATAGCTTCCTACCTCACTCCTTTGTTGTAGCATTACAAACCCTCCATTGGAATGCTGTCTGGTTGCTATGCTGCTTGAGAACACATTTATAAACACTTGTCCCAGGTTCAGTGATAGACAAGCAAAATCATTGTCAAGATAAGATAAAGGCAAAGATAAACTGTGAGCTAGAGCAACATGCTGCATATATGCTGTAGTCATGTTGTTCTGTATATTCTAGCAGGGAGAGAACAGCAATGTAGAATACCTGAATAATTGCTTGATTATCCCGTGAGCCAGATGGGCAAGCCAGCATAAAATCAATTGTATGTATTCAGGGATAAAAGCACTGTCCCTTGAAGACAGTTCACTGTGTCTCTCCACCTTTTTAAAAAAATGACAGCTACAATTCATAGCCTTCTACTTGAACTTCAGCTTCCCATAGCTATAATTAAGCAGTATAACTAATGGATATCCTACTGATTCAAAAGAGAACAAAGCTCCAATGTCATGTCATCCTTTTATACAGCATGAACGTTAACAATTTGGGTATAGTCTGTTGTATATTGAAACATCTGAACAACCACTATTTCTCACAGTAATGAGCATGATGTAATAGTTGACAGGGAGGCATTGCCAACATGTTTGAAGACACAGTTTTTCTGGGTCTTTTTGAATGGGACGGGAGGAAAGAATTGTGTGAATCTGTTATTCTGGTTACCAAAATCCCAATGAAGGCAAGGTAGACACTTTTCCTTCTCATCTTCATTTAGAAAAAGAACATCTTCCATGTTCCCAGTACAATCTGGGATTTATTTACACAGCGCTCAATTCCACCGGGTTTTGAAACTGATGTTAAAGTTTTGTTTACTTTATTCCTTAGGCATAGTGCCATTTAGATATTGTTTTTAAAAATAATGAAAATAAATGGCGTAGGCCACAAAAATGCTAATTTGATATATTGTGCTGTATGCAATGTGTAAAAATGGGTATAGTGAGTCTTCAGAATACGAAATAATATAGGGAGAACTCAAATCAAGTTGGACCCGTTCACTTGTTTGAAAGGGGATTAAAATTTTAAAAAGGAGGAGCATTACAAATCATGCCCGGTCCATATAATTTAATGGGATTCAATGAATGAGTCTCTTTAGAGCTATGTAATTGTTACTGTGGTGCAGTGTTATGAAAAAGTCAGCTCTAACAGTACAATACAATTTTCATTTTGCCATTCCCGCCACCCCCACCCACCCACCCCCCAGTTTGATTGTACCTCTCCATTAATACTTGAAGTAGTTCTGGTCATATTATCCCTGGCCTGAAATATCAATACCAATTCTGTCCTTTTGTTTTGCAGCTATTTCCACCCCCATCATTCTCAATTTTAAGTGAAAGTGCTACACTTTCAGGCCACTGCTTAGTGCTCCTCATTTTCATGATTAGTCTGATTGATTTGTCTGTATGACCCTTGTAAAAAGGTTTCGAGTCTTCGTCATCCATGTTGAACTTGAAACTTCCCCTCACTGCCACCACTACTTTTTCAGAAGTCTGTTTATTGCAACATATTGTGGGTCTTTCCTCACTGTTCCAATGCTTTTGTTTTCAATACTCCATGAAATCTAGGAATCTTTTTGCCTTAAGTGTTGGCTGTTTATTTGTTCATTTAGATGTTCCTTGAGTATAGAATATAGAAAAGATTAGAATGTGGAAACATTCATATATTGTTACTCTCCAGCAGGGTCATATTAAAAGCCTTGTAGACCTTTGGCACATATTTCTTTTTAGGTTGTTATCATGGCAATAAACCCAAGGTTTAAGGCAATATACAGTATTTCCTCATCCTATATTCTTCAATAAATCAAAGATATAATTCACACTAGGTATATACAAATGGTACATTCATAATACTATCTTAATTATATTTAATGTTAGCATATAATTTATTTTTACAGTTACTTTTCAATAAATAGTTTTAAAAGTTAAAAACTTTTGTGTAGCCTAAACAATTTTGTAAGAACAAGGCCTTACACTTTTTTTTTGCCTAATGAATGATACATCTATCCATCCCTGTCCTTTCTATATTCCATGTTCAAAAGCAATAATCTCTACCAAATTTTAACCAAATGTAAATGTGTTTTCTGCTGCTAATTCCATGTATCTCCTGCCGTTGCTCTTAAGTAACAATGCCAGAAAATACACAAAGCAGAATAATAGCATGGCTGGATGAACAACTCTTGATTTTATGTATCAAAATGTATATTTAGGTTATTGGCTAAACCTGTTTTGTGTACTATATCATGTGCATAATTTCCAGATTTATAGACATGCTTAATACTACCAGGCAGTTCAGTCATCACATAGCACCTGTGTTATCTGTTACCTGTTATTGAAAGTATATTCGCCTGAGGAATTTCAAGGAGAGTTGATAGAAACTGTATTGGACTTTAGATAAATCCAGGCTTAGTCCACTTAGATGAAACAGTGATGCTGTTAAGAATGGCTGGGAGGGAGAAGGAAGATACTGCTGTCCTCCAGCCTTAAGCAAGAGTTCTGCTTCTCTGTAGTTGCTAGCAGGGTGCGAAGAGATCTCGGCTCACTGTCCAGAGGATAGAAGCAAAATGGGCTTTCGCAGGATAAGTCTAGTCTTGGTTCAGTCATTTATCAGAAGCAATAGGTGGATGGATGAAATTATATATTGCCTTAGGTCTGGAGCAATGTTCACTGAATACTTATGGAACATTGTATTCCATTGTACTGTCTGTCAATGATTCCTAGGAACCAATAAGTGTCACATTTTAAAGTGTGACAGAAAAACAAAATCCTGTAGGACAAATCTTTTAAAAGCTCCAAAACTATTAGCATTTGTATTAATAGACTCAAATTCCTTTTCCCAGAAAGAGAAGGAGGAGGAGGAGGAGGAGAAGAAGAAGGAGAGACATGATAGCAGTGTTCCAATACTTGAGGGGCTGCCACAGAGAGGAGGGGGTCAAGCTGTTTTCCAAAGCACCTGAAGCCCAGACAAGGAATAATGGATGGAAACTGGCCAAGGAGAGATTCAACCTAGAAATGAGGAGGAACTTTCTGACAGTGAGAACAATCAACCAGTGGAACAGCTTGCCTTCGGAAGTTGTGGGAGCTTCATCACTTGAGGCTTTCAAGAAAAGATTGGACTGCCATTTGTCAGAAATGGTATAGGGTCTCCTGCGTGAGTGGGGGGATGGACTAGATGACCTACAAGATCCCTTCCAACTCTGTTAATCTGTTAAAGAGGAGGAGGGGGGGAGAAGAGGAGGAGGAGGAGGAGGAAGAGGAGGAGGAGGAGGAGGAAGAAGGAGAAGGGGAAGGAGAAGGAGGAGAAGGAGAAGGAGAAGGAGAAGGAGAAGGAGAAGGAGAAGGAGAAGGAGAAAAGAAGAAGAAGAAGGAGGAGGAGGAGGAGGAGGAGAAGAAGAAGAAGAAGAAACAAGTGAAAGCCTCACCAGCCTCACATAAAGTGTCCTGGTTATTTTTTCTTTACTGTAGTCCTCACGTACCAATCACAATTGGGACTGGCAATTCCATCACTAAATGCCATGGTTGCTGAGTAAATTTTTTTTAAAGAATCACATGACCACCCCAGACCTATGACATCACTTCCATTTTTGTTATTAAATAAATCACTGTGGTTGTTAAGCGAGACGCAATGTAATCAACCAAATGGTGATCATGTGACTGTGGGATGCTGCAATAGCTGTGAATGTGAAGATTGATTATGAAGCTGGTTTTATTATTTTTATTATTATTATCATAACTTCCAATGGTTGCTAAGCAAAGCAATCGATCAGCAAGGGCTACCTACACAGCCTCAGATCATCAAAAGGTTGTCCGTCTCTATTTTAAACTGTGGAGGGCACAGCTAGAACATTTCTCCTTTGCTATATGAAGCTTTTACTACCTTCACCTACCTTATGTGCATTTCTCAAGTAAGAACAAACTGCAATTACCCTTCAAATATTTACATTTCAACCCCCCCCCCCCGAATTTTTCCATTTTGCAAATCCAAAATAATGTACAGAAATGCATATATAATGAGAAAAAGGAGGGATTACACATACTTTCTTGATTTTTATATGTGCACTCCTAATATATTACAAGACATTGTACAAATAAACATTTGTACTGACATACAAAATAAAGTTCTTTGGAAGGACTGTGTATGAAAATGCCTGTGGTATTTTTTTCCTTTAAAAACATTTTAAAAGAATACACAACATATGAATATGGAATAAGGGAGGAAAATTAAAAATTCAGAGACTTCGAAATCTATAGCATAAATAATAAAATTATTGCTGCTTTCATCATTGATTGTAACCTAATGTTTAAATCACCATAAGGAAGTATGGCAAGAGTTTTCAAGAGTTCCTGACCTGCTTGAAATTTGCAGTTGGGTCCTTGGGATCAAAATCATTATACTAATTCCTACTATCTGGCTCCATAGTCTTCCAAGATCAATGCCCCAGATCAGCCAAAATACATCATTTTTCAGTCAACAGATTGCCTTATTATTATTATTATTTTTACAGTGGTTAGTAGTGCAGAACTTTAATTACATAAGGATCACCCCCTTGACTTTCATTAACATATACGCTTCCTTCTTTCCTGTTTGGTTGGCAAAGTAATTACCTGTCATTGTACCACAGTCTTTACCTTACTTAACCATTTTAGATAAAATTGGTGGGCCTGACCTTTTTTTAACCCCCTAATCTGTCTACATCTCTGATTTGCTTTTTAATTGAATGAACTTCTCATGAAAGAAAAGTAATCACAAGACACAATCCAGTTTAATTCAACTGGCTCTGTGAATTACTCATAGTGGTAAACTCTGCTATTATATGCTAGGTGATCCATTCTGTCAAGGTATCATACGAAAATGTATTTTTCCTCTAGCTACTCGAGGCATCTAATTGAGACATAAGAACACAACACCAGTTCAAAAGTGCACAAGCTGAGACACAAGTTTCCCCAATGATATGCAGACGTTGTTATCAAACCCGTATGATGACAGAAAGTGGAAATTATTAAGCTTATGGCAATTAACTGTAATTAATGTTGATATGTAAATCAGTGCTAAATTTCATTTTTTGTCACAGTTCTAATTATTTTTCTGGGGAAAGTGGTCCATAGCTTTCAGCTTAAAAACTGAGCATGGCTCTTACTGAAGAACAAGAAGGCTGTTTATGCAGGTTCCCAGGTGTGACTCAGTAGAAAAATAAAAGATTGAGTCTGAGCTTTGATAAACTTTTGTCTTGATAAGCCAAATATGTTTATTCAGCTGAATAAAAATGGGTCCTCCTAAAAGTGGAGGAACTGTTGTGACCCAGGCCCACGTAGTTGATATTAAATGCAAACAGTTCCAAAAAACAAACAGATTTTATTAAAACAGCTGAGAATTAATTCATTCTTAGCGTATTATAAATGAAATGAAAGCAAAGTCCTCAAAACACCAGTCTTTAGTTTATCTCTGATCTTGGGATAATTAGGCAAACTGCCAAAGGCTTTTCTTGGCAACAGTTCAGGAACAGAAGAAATAACTACAAACAAGAAGCAATTCTCTCAACAGTTGTTTTCTGGCAAAGAGGCCAAGAGGCATTGCTGGTCTTTTAAGCCTTATGGGAGGGCCCAATCATCTCTTGGCCCTACTCTCAAGTCGTCCTCTCTGCTTTATCTGCTCCTGCCTTCTGGCAGCTCTACTCATACGTGCGCTAGGAACAGGCTCCTCCTGTTCCTCTGCCTCTCTACTGTCAGCCTCTGGAGGCTCTGAAGTCCGCACATCTCTCCCCGATGGCCCTGGCCTCATCTCTGCCTCTGACGCAGAGCCCTCATCCGGGCCTTGCCCAGCCCCCAGGACTGGCCCATGTTCTTCCTCAGACTCATCGCTGTCCGACTCCACTACCAGCTCCGCAGGCTGTTGGCGGACCACAACAGGAACCTTGAACACAGTGTGAGGCAGATATTTATATACTGCTTTGTTTTCACTTGGTTCCATAAGAGGAAGCTGGCATGTGACAGATAAGGTATAGAAATATAGAAATTATAAAAATAGTCAAGCATACTTTCTTTGGTTTTGGTCACATGCTTAACCCATGGGCTAGTGAGTTCCTGTGAAATTTTCCATGGCCTCTAAGGCCTGCTGAGGCCTGAACTGTAGTTTTGCCATCTCAACATATGTTCCTGTTAGACAATCATCAGAATTGTCAGATTTCTGATCAAACACAGGGAATGTATGTCAGGAAGCAGAATCTATCATTCAACCACTGTATATTCTGTAAAAAGACTGAACTGAACCTAGTCACGACCATTAGAAAGGCCTACTTTCAATGCAGTTTCATTAGACCATTGCTAACACTACTAACAAAAATATTCCCTGGCAAATAAAAAATAGATTTGCTCATTTATTCAACTACCACCCTTTCCATTTATTTAGACAGCCCACCCTGGGGATTTTTAACATTAGGTTGGGCATATCTCTTTAAACAAACACCACAGTTTGTCTTTGAATAGTGCAAGGAGAATGTGAAGGGGTCCACAACAGGAAATACAAATAGTTAGTAATTTAAGAACTGCAGTGATTCACTTAACAACTGTGGCAAGAAAAGTCATAAATACTCACTAAACAAATGCCTCGCTTAGCAACAGAAAGTTTGGGCTCAATTATGGTCATAAGTTGAGGACTATCTGTAAAAAAGTCCATAAAAATCTTAAAGCCCAGAGATAAAAGAATTGGCTTGAATGATTCAATCTTTGTGGCTAGCTTTTGCTAGCCAAAATTTAGCAGCAGATTGTGGAGAAGTTTAATAATTAGAACTGATGGAGCGAGCAGTAGTGGGCATGCCTTAGTATGTCCATGTGACACCCATGTTTGAGGAGCTGCTGTAGTTGTCACTTTACTTTGGGTACATTTCAAATGCTGGTTATTGCCTCTAAAGCCCTACATAGCTTTGGGCCTGGTTACTTGAGAGACCACTGGTCTCCCATTAAGTCAGCCTGCCAAATTTGATCCAGTAAAGTCAAGGTTCTTTCAATTAAACAATGTTATTTAATGACACCTCAGAAGTATGCCTTCTCTATAGCAGGTCTCCACTCTCCACCATGCAGATGGGCCTCACTCTGCTACTGTTTAGAAGACCTAGGAAGATCTGGCTCTTTACCCAGGCCTTTGGTGAAGGCGAGCAAGACTTTTAATCTCATCGCACTTGCCATCTTTTGTCCTTATCTTCTATGTTTTATTGTAATGTCAATATTTTTTTGTCAGCTGCCCACAATTGTTGAGTGGCAATACACAATTTCTCTCTTTCTCTCTCTCTCTGTCTCTCTGTCTGTCTCTCTGGCAATAGACAATTTCTCTCTTTCTCTCTCTGTCTGTCTCTCTGTCTGTCTCTCTGTCTTCCTGTCTCTGTATCTCTCTCTCTCTCTCTTTACTTTTCTTTGGAAATTTCTGATGCTTAATATTTGCATCCTTTCACTGGGGGTAAACATGACACAAATATTCTGTGCAAGGACCTTTCCCTTTTTGGGTGGTGGTGGTCAATCAAGTGTTGATCTTCTTGGTTTATTTATTTATTTATTTATTTATTTATTTATTGGTTCGATGTATATGCCGCCCTTCTCCGGAGACTCAGGGTGGCTTACAATGCGTTAAGCAATAGGCTTCATACTTCTGTATATGCCTGCTTAGTAGGGCTTTTGCTCCCACCCTAAGCAGTTCTTTTTTATACAAAGTCAGCTTATTGCCCCCGCAATCCAGGTCCTCATTTTACCTATCTCGAAAGGATGGAAGGCTGAGTCAACCTTGAGCCTGGTGAGATTCGAACTTGCAGTAATTGCAGGCAGCTAGTGCTACTTAACAGCACTTTAATCTGCTGCGCCACCAAGGCTTTTGGTTGCAATATAAATTGATTTTGGCTTGTTATCTGAGCCTATTTTTCCCACAACAACAACAACCCTGTGAGGTGGTTGGGTTGAGAGATAGTGTCCAACTTCAACCTGTCCACCTCTTCTCCCCTTGCTCATTCTTTTACTATTTAGTAAGGCTATATTACTATTCTTCTTCTCATCTTTCCCATTACCTATCTCCTTTTCTACTTATGACTATAAATTTGTTGCTTGTATCTTTACGATTTATATTATTTTATTTAGTTTCCTAGTATGATTTATGTTGATTGCTTATTTAGTACCTTATAGTATCCCAAGTGTTGTATCTTATGATTTATGATGGATGTATTTTTATGATGACTATGATCATGATTTATCACTTATAGCTTTTATTTACACTGAGAGCTTATGCACCGAAGACAAATTCCTTGTGTTCCAATCACACTTGTCCAATAAGGAATTCTATTCTGAATACTTTAAATCTGAACATTCTGAGGGAATGCTTATTTGGAACCATTTTACAACTTAATTCTCCAGATAGGAAAACTGCAGGCTCTTGCTTTGCCTAGCTATATATAATAGAAAACAAGAAATAGGAAGAGATTCCAAAAGAGGCAGCTGGGGGTTAAAAAGCCCTTTGCAATGATTAGCTGTTGCTTCCAGTAGCAGTTTGAAAAATCCCTGCAGGCATGTTCTTTTGCTACATGAGTAATGTAGGTGGGAAAATGAGGTATAATTTTGTCTCTTTTAAGTTTATAACAGAGCTCTAATTGATTTTTTTTCTTTTTGAAATGGATGAAGCAAAACTCCTCCCCACGTGGCAGGAAGAAATGGGAGGAGAAATGATAAAGATCATTTTGACACAGGACTAGCTAGGGGGGGAAAATGTTTTCTTTCAGTGGGAAAAAAATGAGATTCTGGAGATTTATCCTGCATTTTTAAATTGTTTTTATGGGACAGGCCACTTGGGACGATTCTTTTCCTAAAGTGTAGCATTTTATTTAAACAGAACAGTAGGGTGTAAGCAATATGAAAGAGACTAGCTTTTTGAAATTACATTATGACACAGACATCAATGACAACAAGCCCCACTGACTTTGAACTCAGTGAGGCTTATCTTGCAAACCCCCCCTCCCTGCCCCGTATCCCAACCAGCTTGCTTTCTTTTTCTTTCACGGTACTTCCATGTCCTCGGTCTCTCTAACTCCCTTTTTACGATCCTGTAATCCCTTAATTCAGGGTAGAGTCAGGCAATTGTATGGAGTTGAGCATTTACTGGCTGGATGCCCTTCCAGATGCCATGTGGAGTTTGCAGCACATATTTTTTTCTTGGTGCCCTAAACCACCTGAGGGAAGGCAAACGTCAGTCCCTCTGGAGCAGTTAAAAACCAAGCTGTCCTCACTTCTGCCATCTTCAAAATATTAAGATATGTAGAGAAGACCAAAAAATAGTAATGGTTTCTTTCAATTGGACAATAGAAGAGTCCAAAAAAGGTCATTCACTTTGTACTCCCCCTGTGGGTCCCAGAGTTATGGAAACCATTTTTCTCCAATGCCATGAGAGAGGAACTTGAAATGAATTACTACCAGCTTCTCTAGATCAGTGGTCCCCAACTTTTGGGCTTGATGGCCCGGCTGCAGTGGTGGGTTGCCCCTGGTTTGCACCAGTTCTATAGAACCAGTAGTAAAACCAGTGGGAGGCTCTGCCCACTGACCATGACGTCATCAAACGGCTTCTGCGCGGCCCCGTTGTGAACCGGTAGTAAAGATAAGTAGAACCCACCTCTACCCGGCTGGGAGGGGAGAGGGAAACTGGGCCACATGAGCAGGGTGGGGCATCACATGTCACTCAGCCCTTGAATCAGCTAGGGTCTGGTATGCAGGAATGCAGCTCAACTTACACAAGGGGCAGGCTATGAGAGAACACATGTGAGAATGCCCACCAACTCGCCACTTGTGCAAGTTGAGCTGCACATGTGCACTTCAGCCAGCCACTCATGTGGCCAGAAGTAGGATTCACTTACTTTCCCTACTGGTTCGCAAATGTGAGCTCGCACGTGCCACCTCTGCGCTTGCGCACAGCCTTCTGTGCATGCACAGTCATCACACATTATGTCTGGGTGGGTGGGCGGAGCATTCTGAAGTCGCCGCTACCAGTTCGTGTGATCCGGAGAGAACCGGCTGAATCCCACCACTGCATGTGGCCCAATTCCAAATAAGCTATGGCCTGATAGTGGGCCACAGCCCAGGGGTTGGGGACCCTGCTCTAGTTCATTCTGAGAAGAAACTGTGAGAAAAAGTGAAATCATCTGTAAAACATCGAAGTCCATCCCTCTCCATTCCTCCATTCATTTAAAAACTCCCAAAGGTGAAACAATAGCAGTATCTTGGAACAGAGAGTAAGTCCAGGAAGCAGAGTGGTCCAGGATTCCTATAAATATGATAACCGGATACCCACAAGCTTCAGAGAGTCATTGAATTCTGGTTTCAAATGAATGGCAGTAGCACCACTAAATTGTGGGTGCCCAACTTTTTGGCTTGCCTGGGCCACATTGAGTGAAAAGGAATTGTCTCAGGCCTCATATAAAACAAATAATAGTGAATATTTAATGTACATTAACAAATAATAGTACTGTATTTTTCAGACTATAAGATGCAACTGACTGTAAGACACACCTAAATTTAGAAGAGGAAAAAAAAAATGTTTTTGGCCTCCTTTTTGGGGGCCTTTTTTCACCCATTTTCCAGTCTTGTTTCGGCCTGTTTCCGGGGCTTTTTTAAAAAACATTTTCAAGGCTTTTTCCAGCCCGTTTTCAAGGCTTTCTTTGGCTCATTTTTGAGGCTTTTTTCAGCCCATTTTTGAGGCTCCTTTTGGCCCATATTTTTTTAAAAATGGGACAAAAGGAGCCTCAAAAATGGGCCAACCCCCCCCAAAACAAACACAAAAGCCTCAAAAATGGGCCCCAAAAGCCTCAAAAATGGGCCCAAATAACCTCAAAAACAGGCTGAAAAAAGTCCTGAAAATGGGCTGAAAAAGCCCCCCAAATGGTCCAACCCTCCCCCGAAAAGCCTTGAAAATGGGCCAAAAAGGCCAAAAAAAGGCCTGAAAACAGGGCGTGCAGAGGCCAAAAATGGCTGGCGGGTGGGCGGGGCTTCAACAATATTCAGTCTAAAAGATACACAGACATTTTCACCCCCTTTTGGGAGACAAAAAAGTGCATTTTATAGTCCAAAAATTACAGTATATAAATAACAAATATCCTTTATCTTTTAATTTTTTATATAGAATCTTGTGGGGCCACATTACTAGCTTGCAGGGTTGCATATGGTTGGACAGGCCTGCACTAAATTGAGTGGCCTCTCATACATAGCTAATGCAAAACAGCCCAGAGTTAGTTTTCAATTGGCCTAAAGCCTTAATCTGAACTGCCCTCAATAGTCATAATAACATTTTAGTGCAGTTGGAAGGAAAGTCCTAAAACTGGGGGGGGGGGGTTTTTTTTTGGGGGGGGGAATGCATCAGCCCTTTTTCTTCATATATATTAATCCCACTTTATTCTCTTTCCAGCAAATAAGGGCCTTTATAGGTTTGAATGGTGGGTCAATGGGATGTAAAAGCAGCTAAAAATATGGCAATTCAAGTGCCTTCAGCAGAACTACATTATTCAAAATAATCTAGACTTCAAAGCAGTGCTGGCATTTCTGCTAATGGAAACTCCGTGTTGGTATTAGTGTTCGTTTCTAACTTGTGCCTTTTTCTTTTATCCATATGTCACACACATTAAAAAGAACCTTTCTTCTCTTTATCACCTTTACAGTTACCCAACCTTTGTTTTGAAATTTGCAAAAACGCAGGCCTGGAGGCTATCTAGAATTTAAACAGCACCTCTAATAATCAGAATCAATATCAAAACTGTATGTTTCTTGCTCTGATGTGTGTCACCAGTCTTTGGACTGTTTCTTTGCCAAATTAACCTTATATGTACAGGTATTCCTCAATCTACAATCACAATTCAGCCCAAAATTTCTATTGCTAAGTGAGACAGTTAAGTGAGCTTTGCCCCATTATATGGCCTTTCTTGCCACAATTGTTAGTGAATCACTATGGTTATTAAGTTAGTAACAAGGTTCTTAAGTGGCTCTGGCTTCCCCATTGACTTTGCTTCTCAGAAGGCCACAAAAGGTGATCACATGACCTCAGGACACTGCAATGATCATAAATACGAGTCAATTGCCAAAAGTCTGAATTTTGATCACATGACCATGGGGATGCTGCAGTGGCCGTAAACATGAAATAAGTCACTTTTTTTCAGTGCCATTGCTACTTCAAATGGTCGCTAAACAAACTGTTTTAAGTCGAAGACTACCTGTAACCAGATTTGTGCACCTTTACCATAATTTCATGGCTCTAGAACAGATTGTTTCAATTTTATAAGCAATTGCATTTTGAAAATGGTTCAGTATTAAAAATCCTTGTACACAATGTGGGTTTCTGAATGCTATCCTGATAGATAACTATGAATGGTAAAGAAATAAAAGAGTAACTGGAATATGTTAATGTGGGATAATACTTGAAAGCTGACATCTGCAAAGGAGGCATTGAAGAAAAAGTTACATTGCATGCATTTGCACCATTGTGTGTCCAATGTTAATTGCACAACTGGCACCATTTGCATGATGATGTACATGATATCATCGTGGCTTCCAATTAGCTGCTTATAATCACCTCCAGTGAAAAAGTAGCAAAATGTATAATTGTTAGAGGCTTCTTGTTACCTAAAATTGAGTATGTTGAGGATTGGGCATGTCTAATCTAATGAAAAGAAGGACTAGGAGAGACATGATAGCACTGTTCCAATATTTGAGGGACCCCTATAAAGACAAGGAAGTCAAACTATTTTTCAAAGTTCCATTTGGCAAGACCAGAAACAATAAATGGAAACTAACCAAGGAGAGAAGCAACCTAGAACTAAGGAGAAATTTCCCAATGGTGAGAACAATCAACCAATGAAATAGCACCCAGAAGTTGTGGGTGCTCCATTGCTGGAGGCTTTCAAAAAGAGACTGGACAACCATTTCTTTGAAATGGTATAGAGCAGGGGTGAAATGTAAAATCTGTTACTACCGGTTCTGTGGGCGTGGCTTGGTGGTGGTGGGGGTAATGTGACTGGGTGGGCGTGGCCAACTTTAAAAAAAAACTTTTCAAAACATTTTTTCTAATGCTTTGAAAAGCCTCTCTGCCAATCAGGAACTCAGCTGGGATCGTCAGAGAGGCTTTTTAAAAAATACTTCTCTGCTGAGCAGGAACTCAGCTGGGATCAGCAGAGAGGCTCTTTTAAAAATGCCTCTCTGCCAATCAGGGAACTCAGCTGGGATCGTCAGAGACTTTTCAAAGCATTTTTTTTTTACCACCTCTTCAACCAAGATCCCAGCTGAGCCGCGTGATCATCAGAGGCTTTTTTTTTACTTTTAAAAGCATTTTTTCATTGGAAGAGGTTGTAGAAAAAATGCTTTTAAAAGTTAAAAAAAGAAGCCTCTGATGATCATGAGGCTCAGCTGGGCGTGAGTGGGGGGAGCGCAGAGATTTTTGCTACAGGTTCTTCAAACCACCTGCTGCCATCGCTACCGGATCAGACGATCCAGTCCGAACCGGGAGCATTTCACCCCTGGTATAGAGTCTCCAGCTTGAGCAAGGAGTTGGACTAGAAGACCTCCAAGATCCCTTCCAACTCTATTAATCTATGTTCCATGTTCTAAAATAAATCAATAAAATCCAATAAAGGTTTTTTTTTAATGTAAATAATGATTTCTAAAGTGCCCCTTCTGCAAGAGGAAACACATTGTTGACTTTTGAATGGTGATTTTTTTTTAAAAAAAATGAACAAAGTGGCATTATGCTGATGCCATATGGTGGAGGGAAAATGCATTCCGTGGTGTTCTATCCATCAGAATATCTCCAATTTCTGCTTTTGTCATTTATTTTGATGTATTCTTGACTTCCCTCTGATATAAATAGATGATTTTAGTGAGACGGTTTTTATATGCATGAGATGATATTGGGGAAAATGTGGGAGGGGGTACTCTGGCAACCAGAAGGATGTGATCCATCTCCTACTGTTTAATGAAGAGGACCCTCCTTAGCGTCTGTCCTTCCTGGTTGCTTCCACAGTAATATTCATCCTCACCCCATCTAAGGTACTATGTTTACATACATTTTTTAAAAAAACCTAGCACCTTATGTTCCTCTGTTCTAATGAAAGACTATTTGAATCACAATATACCCATCCCTAAATCTGTCTCTTTTACAGGATTGCCAGTACTTAAAACAAACAAACCACTCCCCTCAATTTGTGGTCTGGGCAGCATCTGGACGATGAGCTCTCTAATGCAGAGGCTGAGAGAGAATCCCGGGTAGATCTCAAGCTAAAAGTAGATGGGAAGGAGGGAGGGTTAGAACCCCTTTGGCGAGTCCAATGCAAAATCTACAGATGCTGGGTTTTGTTTTTTTTTTCCTCTCCTCGAGCTGACAGAGGATATGATTATTTAAGAAATCCAGACTAATGTTCATTAAATATACATAATGCTCAGAAATCAAATCAATTTGCGCTGATGATAAGGTACAGGTGGGAGCAGCCAAATATGTATTCTGGTTGCTGGTGCTGCATTACTATTACAAATACAAACATTGTTTTCCCAATGCGCGTGTTTCTTTTTTAAAATAAAGCTGACAACTGTTTAGGGAAATCTTAGCTGATTGATATGAATAAGAATGCTGTATCATGATTGCAATTGAATGAAATGTTTTTGGAATCTAAAAAGTGCTTTGTTTTAAGATTAGGTGTACTGTGTTGTGTGCAAGGATCAATGTATACATATATGTTTGGACAGTGGTGGGATTCAAGTAATTTAACAACCGGTTCTCTGCCCTAATGATTTCTTCCAACAACCAGTTTGCCAAACTGCTCAGAAAGTTAACAACCGGTTCTCCCGAAGTGGTGCGAACTGGCTGAATCCCACCACTGTGTTTGGGCTAAAATGTTTGAAGCAGCAAAGATTGAGGTTCCAGTTTTAAATGGAATGTTGTATTTTCCAGTTAAGGACTGATAGACATTCATTTGGGCCACATTTTAAACTAGTCTAGGTCATAATTTTGGATTGTATCATTTCCCCTCTCTTTCAATAATATAATTCTCAGATTAAAAATGATGTGTGAAATGTTCTTTACAATGAATTCATTTTTTAAAGTTATTAGCTGATATGGAAATTGAGAAGAGGAACTTAGGGTTGGATGATGGCAAAATTGGCATGGGCACTAAGTGAAATGTTTTGTGTTGTATATACTTCCAACTGGACTCTTCATGCTTCGCTACCCAAATTGAAATTTAAAAATGGATATTTAAACCAGATTTAGATCCAGTTATATATAGTAAGGCACCAAGGTAGAAACCAGGAGACTGTGAGTTCTAGTCCTGCCTTAGACACAAAATAATCTGGGTGATCTTGGGCCAGTTACTTTCTCTTAGTTCTGGGAAAGAGGCAATGACAAACCATTTCTGAAAAGCCTTGACAAGAAAATTGCAAGGACTAGTCTAGGCAATCACCAGGAATCAACACTGACTCAGAGGCACATTTATGTCTTCCTGAGAAGTGGGGTAGCACTATAGGAGTACTTGAACATTTTAATTTCTTGAATTTTGATGTGAATTGACTTAATATTTCTGCAACTAACATCTGAACATCATGATTAGGAATGTGTTTTGATGCAGCCCAACCCCTAAATATAGAGCAGAGGAAATATTGAGTTATAATCTCTCTTGTTTTTGCTTAATTGTTTGTGATTATTTGTTTAATTGGGTACTTTTAGGGTTTATGTGGAGAACAGATGACATTTTAGGTCTTTTTTTTTAATTCAAAATTTTTGCAGATTCAAAAGGGTTCACAAACTTTCAAGCACCATTCTAGTTCAGGAGTTCTGCTGTGTGCTAAAACGGGAAACAAGAAATGAAGTTATGTTGGTACTTATTTTAGTAAAACGGATAGCGTTGAGGAAGGACTGAGAGGTTTATTATGTTTGGTGACTCAAAAGTCTGCTCTTAGATTAAAGTAACCCTTATGATCAGATTATCACTGGCTGTCTCCATAGCTTCCTCTTGAGAAAGGTAGAGAAAATTTTCGAGATAATACTTCCATTTTCCATTCTCCCACCTATAAAAGGTGGTTTTGATTTATCTGACGAATAATTGCTGCCTTTTAAAAGGTGAAGTTAATCTTTCATATTTCTCCCCAACGTTTTCATGTTGATTTTCAGCTCCACTGAATTTAGGAAGTGGATTCATGATTCTTTGTCACCATCCCATTCCTTAGCACAAAACCTCATGAAGGCATTTCATCAATTTACCTTTTTCTTTTTAACTTTAGAGTTCATTTTGCTACAAATGTTATTACAATGAGATAGTAACATGAACACCTTTTAGAATCTGTAAATTTAAAGAGGTATAGTCAGAAAAACTCTGTATTAATTCCAAGATCCTTTGGAGCCATCATGCCTTAATAATGACCAAGGTGAAAAGCATAAAGATGATGGGCAGAAACCAAACCAAACCAAACCAAACCAAACCAAACCAAACCAAACCAAACCAAACCAAACCAAATCAAACTAACACCCTTTTATAGATTACTAACAAATTTGGCATACATTCATTCATTTTAAAGTTCTAACTTTTTTTCAGACTTTACCATATTCTAATGTTTTACACATTATACTGTAGCTGTCTATTTTATAGAATAGAATAACAGAGTTGGAAGGGACCTTGGAGGTCTTCTAGTCCAACCCCCTGCTTAGGCAGGAAACCCTAAATTATGTGATCCCTAAATAGACATAGAAGGAGGGATATTGGGATTTCTTGATTAATATTAATATTCTAAATTGGATCAAGGTAGGAAGGCTTTCTAACACCTGATACAAAAATAATTGGACAGCTTCTGAAGAATATTGAAGATATGGCCAAGAAGTAACATGGAGAGTTTTTACGGAATGCTAATGAAGTATATTACTTATCTGGCAATCTCCATATTTTTAAAATAATTCTCATCTTAAAAAAGTGATAGTGTACATTTAAATTATGTACTTTAAAGAAAATACATTCACAAATATATACTTTGCAGAAGTTTAAATCTTAAATTTCAGCAGACGTTTTAAAGACTAATTTATATACTGAAGCAAAAACAGGTGAAAATGGACTCAAGAATGAACTCACTGAAATTGACTGGAAACAGCCTGTCCCTAAACAGTTGCAGATTCTTCCAGAAAGAAATGAAGAGGGACTTCAAACATGAAAACATAATAACATCAGATGAATAGTAATGTACTGTTATCTAGTAATGAGAACTTTTAGGTCAAATTTAATATTGAGGTGTGAGGTTTCTTCCTCTACAGATAAAACATTCATCCAATAATCATGATGGTAATTGTTCTGTTAGATAGAAAGTTTGGTTCAAAAGCATTAATAAACAACAAGACAGAGAGAAAATGGAAAAACATGTAGAGAGATTGCTCAGGAGACACACCTAAAATTTAATTTCCTCTTTGGATAGCATCCATTGTTCCAGATCATGTGTGTTTGACCAGTCGCTGGGTCACATCTTGCTTACCAGGAATAATTTATTCACATCATTGCTTACAGGAATTATTAAAATTTGTAGAGGTGTTGTGGAATTATCTCAGAGTGATAGCAATCATTAACAAAAGTCTCTGTTGTAAAATCATATCAGCAAGAGACTTTTGGCTTCCCATTATTAAACTAGACAAAATAGATACAGAATAGAAACAGGCACACTCGTATACAGATAAATCCACAGAACAGCTGCTAGTTTTAAAATTGGGGTTCTAGGTTAAATAATTTACTCAATATGCAGCTCTTTTCTATGCTTGCTTATTTGGAAGCAAGGTGAACTGAGGGCTCTGGAGTCAGACTCCCTGTTCATTTTACATTTATTGCAAAGAAGACATAAAATAGATTTCCATCCATTGTTGGAAAAATAATGCTGCATTCTGCACCAAAATCTGCCTTCTAAGCTTTCTTTTCCTGAAAAAGAGACTGTTTTTCTTTTGTTTGTCTCAAAACGATGTCAGTTTACCTCTACGTAAGCACACACTCACACACGCACACATACAGAGAGAGAGAGCAAAATGAGGGAGGATAATCCCAAAGGTGCTTTTTTCAGGAGGCAACTGGACTTTCCTGTTTTTTCTCTGAAGACATTTCGCTTCTCATCCAAGAAGCTTCTCCAGCTCTGACAAGATAGTGGGGAATGGAAAGATTTATACTCCTTGCCGACAGCTGGTCATTTGCATCCTTTTAAAGGGTCATTGAAGCACTTGAGGGAGGATAATGTTTTTGTTTTCTGTTACATATTTCTCCATCTCTTTGCAGCCTCCCTGACTGCTCTCACTTTCCAATTCCAGAAAATCCCTTGTAAGCCTTGTCTGGAGATTTAATAAAGGGATAGGAAGCCAGGAAGATTGATAGTCTGGTGGCTCAGCAGACTAAAGCAGCATCATTAACTGTTATTAAGATCAGCTGCCTGCAATTACTGCAAGTTGCAATCCCACCAGGCTCAAGGTTGACTCAGCCTTCCATCCTTTCTAAGGTAGGTAAAATGAGGACCCAGATTGTAGGGGCAATAAGCTGACTTTGTATAAAATATACAAAAGTATGAAGGCTATTGCTTAACGCATTGTAAGCCGCCCTGAGTCTCCAGAGAAGGGCGGCATATAAATCAAATTTAAAAAAAAAAGATTGCAGGAGAGATGATCATACAGGGCAAAGTGGGGCACTGAAATGTACCTCTGTCTACCTCTTAACTAAATTAAGTGCCAGAACTTTGCAGTGCAGAATTCCATTAAACATTTCTTAAAAAAAAAAAAAAAAGGGGGGGGGGGGCAAAGAATCTTGTTTTCATCAAATTGAATAATGATAGTTCAAACAATGACAAATGAAATTTCTGGTGCAGCATTAGGTAATATATCTAAAGCTATCCAACATTTCATTCAGATAGTTTCTGGAAAGGGCAATTTTATATGAGGAGCCCTTGCACAATATACTATGCTATTTATATACTGAGAAATTTATCAGTCAATGGTGGTTTGCCTGATCATATCTCATTACAGTGTATTTTAATATCTACATTAGCTTCCAGTCCATTCCAGACAAAATCCAAGGGTTTTACGGGTGGATTTAAAGGCAAAATATGATTTAGGCAGGTACATGCTACCTGTGGAAAACACCTTGAAGCAGATGCCCCTTTCCAGTTCATGAGCCATTGTGGAAAGGCTGTGTTTGGTTTACAGTGTTCCGGACAGGTGCTCTGTCTTCATTCATGTGCCCTCCAAATCATATTTTGCCCTTCTCATCCAGATCGTTGCACAGCTCTAATGGGTTTACCTTAGTAGTGTGGAAGAAAGATATCTGAGAAATTGCTTTCAGCCACATACACTTAACTTAATCTTGCTGTCTTATGCAGAGGCCTTCATCCAGGTGTCCTTGCCATATGACCTGAAACACATCCACAGCAGTAACATCTCAGTTGTTGAATGACTTCCCAAAGCAATTCTCCTTCATTGTCATATTAATACTATTTTATTTCCTGAGGCCAGTTAAATTCTCCAGTTTCAATATTTTATCCCTGTAATATATCCTGCTTTTTATTGTCTGGTTTTATTCTCTTGACAAATTTGCATGTTCTAAGTGATTAAATTTATGACATTTATCTCTTTGTTTTGGAAATCTCCCAGGGAATAAATATGGATATGTATATGGGTGCTAGTAAGCATGAATGTATGGCTAGCACAGACATTTTGACTTGTCTAGTTCTAAAGGGCAGGATTCCCATTTCCATTTCAGCAAGAGAAATAATGTATGAATTATTTGTGTCTTCAGCCTGCAAAATAAAGTTAAAAGAAAAAGAAAAGAATAAAGTAGTGCAGTGACCTTTATCTTTTCTTCTTTCTTTCATTGTCTCTCTCTTTCTCTATTGGAACAAAAGCATGGCACAGAATTACATTAATAGAGAATGTAACTTATGTTGATATAGAAAAACATTTCCTAAGTGGAGGGCTGGAAAAGGGCCTCATCCAAGGACGTCCATTTTAAATCCATTTATATTTTATAAAGAAGGGATGGATTGCTTATTTTCAAGCAGAAACTACTGTAAAAATTATTTTGATTTTGTTTTGGCCACAGGGCTTTAGTGCCAAACAATAATAAATGTCTTGCTATATGCTGAGAAATCAAGTTGTGTTTCTGCTTGGAGCAAGCAAAATATCCTGAATATATTGAATTGAAGGATAAATTGTCTGCTTGACCAAATATATATAGAGAGTATCACTGATGTGCCTTTCCAATGCTAGACCACCCAGGTAGATATGTTGCAAATATAATTGTTGTATAGGAAGTTAGCACCCACCCCTTTCCTAGAGGAATGAAATATTTTGGGAAATATTAAAAAGGCAGAATATTATGTTTCCCTGGATGAGAAATGGAGAAGCATGTTTTAAAGTTGAAGCAGCTCCCATCTTCCTGCCCCCACCCTCTGTCAATCGGCCAGAGGCAGAAACTCAATCTTTGTCAATGGATCATCATCTGCAACACAATAGGACCCTTCTAGCAACAGAAACTAACACAGAAGGACCCATCTAGCAACAGAAACTCACCACATGGCACCTGGGAAGTTTACATCAGCCAGCAAGGCTAGCTAAGATCCCCACCCCCTGGGAGTCTGACAACAAATCAGGATAGTCTTTCTGGGCCCCAGGAAGTTCAAAGCCAGAGAGGACATAAAACCCGGGGAATCACTGTGTCTCGCCCCTTTTCTGTTCAGGAACTCAAACCATGTGATCCTGTCCATCATTAAACCATCTTTCCAAGCAGTCTCCATGTTTCCAGTGTCTTTTTCCCCACTTGGAGCTGAACCCCGAAGGATATTTCTTCCTACATGTAGCTCTACCAGAATGTTATGAAAAGAAATCCACAGACTTTGAAATTTGAGTAAAAAAATTGTAATGTACAGGTGGATGTAGTTGAGAACCATTTGGAAGAAAGAAACCATGGCTGCATTCTTGGTGCAAACAATATTTGGAAATACAGTAAAGCAGCAGTGTCAAACTGGTGGCCCACGTGCCGGATGTGTCACATGCAGGCCATGCCCATCCTAGCTCAGTGAATGGGAAAAATGTGAAACATCACATGACAGCAATGTGATGTGGCAAGTTTGACATCCATGCAATAAAGCGTATTTCATGAATCCTTGTTTATTGGACTTTGGTTATAGAAAAAACAATCAGTTCAGCAAAGTGATGGACATTTGTTGCCTCTGAAATAGTCTCGATAATGAACTTACATGAATTTACATTATAGTTAAGACATTTGTATCAATGGTGGATGTCATCATTATATAAATGGTGTAATGAAGCAAAGAACATCATTTTTTTATTTAAAAGAAATTAGCTACCAGGACTCCAAGAGCCGGCAATCACAATCAATCAGTCAATGAAATTTATTGTACAATAAAAGAGAGCATATTATGTATTTTTCAAAACTATTCCAATCCAAATACAACCTCCCTCAGTCTCTAAAGTTTCACAATCCTCATACTTTCTAGAGTTTACACTGCTGTGCCAAATAAAATCAGCCATTTTTCATACATGCAACATGTAAATGTCATGCAGATCCTTCAGTAAGAGAAACAAAAGCACAATATAGCCAAAAAGCTGCTGTAAATCTTATTGATCACGGCACAGATTTAAGCACCTGGTATATTACTGAAATCAATCAAGCTTAAAAGGGCTTGAATTTGGCTGGATTGCTATATCCTAAAATCCACATACAATCTTTTTTCATCTAAACATTTCCCCACATTGGGAACCGAGTAGACTATTAGACAAAGTGTGGTATCAGAAAAATGCTTTTAAAAAGTGTGCGATCAGAAAATTGCTTTAAAAAACAGGATGAGACAACCAGGTTTGGTGTGCTTATTCCTTCCTAAGAGGAATTCCTGTGAAGATCTATCACGAATCTTGATTGTTATAAGAAAAATTAAATAGGAGAGTTTAAAGAGAATGTCATTCTCTTTCCAACTTTGCTAAGACAGGTATGCTTTGAGCTGTTTGAACACAAGGGGTAGGCATGGAAAGGAATACAAGCTAACACAATTTGATTCCCATTCCTGCTATTCTGAAATTTGTAAAGTAATCTGGAGGTAAAATAAAATGACGAATTGTCCTTCAATCCGTCTGCTTCCTTTTGCATTTTCCATGTTCTGGAAATCTCCCTAGTTCATGACACTAGGAAAGAAATTGACTACAAGCAGGTTTGTAGTCTTCCAAGCAGGTTACAGATAACATCCTGAGGATTTGGAAGGTTGTTGTGTGGTGGGATTCCAATGCATATATTTAAAAGTTTTGTGTTAATAAGGAAGTACATTTATTTCCACTGATTTATTTCCACCAATTTATATCTCATTAACATGACTTTAGGCTCCTACCAGAAATTTTAAAAGATTTTATAAATTTTATAAATTCAATATCAAAAATACATATCAAAAGAAAAGAAAAGAAAACAGTTTGGGCTACCAAAGACCTCACATCAACAACCCTCATGCCTGAGAAAACAGCCAGGTCTTTGAGGCTTTCTAAAAGGTGAGCAGGGTTAGAGATGGAAAATAGCCTGATTGGAAAAGAATGGATGTGGCCATTCTGTGTTTTGAGCAACTTCCCTCCAATGCAGTATATTTTTCCTTCTTTGCTGCTTCCCCATTATATGCTCTTGTTGGCACGTTGCTCTGAGACTTGCTAATGGCTGTGCTTGTACCTCCTTGACAAGGATTCCCTCAGCTGTTAAAGAGATTCAATTGATGCTCTCCTCTCTGCATCTGATCTGCTGTCTTTTCCATCCTTTGGTGCTTATTACTTCTGATGTGAAGGGAGTAAGTACTTTAATACCATCACCAGAGCCATTTGTTGAGAATATTTTTTCCTCCCTCTCTCATCTTCTGAATTGTACAATTTAACATATTAATGTGTTGAGGAAAAAATCCAGACAGTTTCCTTTAGGGATTATACAGAAGGAAATGCTGAGATACACGCCGCCTTAATGATCCATCTTGATCTGAGCATATTGATAAAAAAAAAAGGCCTTTTAGGAATGAATTTACAAGCTGCACGGGAGAATTGCAGCTCTGTAATTATAAAGTAGCCTAAAGGCTTCAGAGTAATTAAGGGAGGAGTCAGATTTCCCTAATGAGACTCTTATTGCTTTACAATAACTTGTGTCCAGCTCACCTTGACTGGGGAGAAAATAAACAGTTTCAAAATCAACTTAGCTGCTTTCCAGAATCCCAGATGGGAAGCCACTGTCAGATCAGAACACCTTTTGCCTCCTTCAGCGCAACTCTTCCTAGAGCCTTATGCTTGTTCAATCATAAAAAAGTCAGAGATACCTCCGGATCATCTACAGGGGTTCACCTTTGCCCTCACCCCAATTTCAACCCATATATCTTAAAACTGACCCTAGGCAATGTAATATAGTGGAAGAATTTACTCTATTACTCCACAAAGAGCTAAGTTGATGAAACTGGTGAGGTGCCAAAATCCCCCATTATCCCTGACTGACAACAGCTTTGCTCAGACTTTACAAAACATTTGTCACTTAGTGAAGCCAGGTCATTTTTCTGCTGCCAGATTTTAGTTTGAGCAGGAAGAGGATTTAGGTCTTTCAAAACATTTCTTTTCCATCCAGGTGGAATTTTTCTTAAGGTTCTCTCTGAAATTCTGGAAGGAATTTTACAGAAGAAAAGGCATCCAAGATACCCAAGATACTAGAAATATCTCCCAATAAGTAGCACATATTACCGTCTTGCCTCACACCTGCATGTGGTGGGTTAATAAATTAGGAATACCTTTTCAGAATGGTGTGTTGTGTCACTACTGTGATTGTATTGTGGGGAGTATCCCCACAAGAAAGATGTCATGTGTTTTGGGACAAATTAGCTCTACTCTCATTCTGTTTGATAAGTCAATCCCATTTCCTCTGTCCCTGACCTCCTTGTATCAAACAGACTACCATACATATCCATCCATCCATCCATCCATCCATCCATCCATCCATCCATCCATCCTATCTATCTATCTATCTATCTATCTATCTATCTATCTATCTATCTATCTATCTATCTATCGTCTATCAGAATAGAGCTGGAATCTTGAAAATATATTAAAATATATTGAAAAAATATATCAGAATCTTGAAAAAGCACAGCATTTAATCACACAGGAAATACAGTATGTCGGTATTCAAGTGCACATGACTAAACCCTTCTTTAGATGGTGTTACAATTAAAAAAGAAAAACAGTCACATGCTGCCTGTGAGCTTAATCAATTTTTGCCTCAAAAATATGTACCTGGATTCTGAGGCACAACCCAGTATATGATTAGATGGATTCAAGGCAGCTCACCAAGATTTCTGATATAGATTTCCAGTCAGATAGCAATAGCAATAGAACTTCGACTTATATACCACTTCACAGTGCTTTACAGCCCTCTCTAAAAGGTTTACAGAGTCAACATATTGCCTCCAACAATCTGGCTCCTCATTTTACTGACCTTAGAAAGATGGAAAGCTAAGTCAACCTTGAGCTGGTCAGGATAGAACTCCTAGCAGTGAGCAGAGTTTGTCTGCAATTCTAACCCATTGTCACCAGATGCATACTATTAAACTGGCTTATCATTTCAACAGTGTTGGTGTCATTATGTGCATTTTGTCATCCCCCCCCCCCGCTCTCTTCAAAATCCATTGTCCTTGCTTTCCTGTGGATGCCTGCAGCTAAATTCAAAATTTTACTTGAGGAGAAATAGAATTCATTTAAAGATAGATACCGTAGAGATGATTCTATGAAGATATTCACCTCAAGTATAGCCACTAGAGGAAAACTACAATTGCCACTAATCCCTTTAAAATCAAAATCCCTTTTGATTTTAAAGGCAAAAGCATCTACGGCCTCTATTGCTGATCTATTATCATGAGTAGGTTCATATTTAGTTAACTCTAAATATATAGCCAATATTCTCTCATTATTTTGAGGTATTCTGAATTTTCCCTTTCCCTGGGGAATTTCATAAAACTAGTGAGGAAAATATAATTATCTAATAGCCTATATAGAACAGAGAAAGAATATAGACTGAAATTCATCTATAAGAGTCTATCTGATTGTCTCCAGGGATAAAATGCTGAGGTAATCCATAATGTTATGAAGGTTTCCAGAGATACAACTGTAGTGATAATGGCAGTTCCTGCCACCATAACAATATAATTTCAGACATCATAATTACAAGAATTATTACTACAAATTGCAGATATTATCTGTAAAATTAAAATTCAAAGTTTCTTCTTATTTGTGCAGCTCCTCAATCTGGATATGTGGTTATGGGGAGCTTTTTGTATGCATATTCATTAGATTCTGTCTAATGAAAAGTTAAGGAACTGTGCCTTTAAAAAAAAAAAAGAACATCATCTAGAAGTCTCTACAAACGTAATTATAAGAAAGTGTTTCCAGTGATGAATTATTCTTTCTGAGATAAATGTGTGTTTTAAACAAGAAAAAGAAACTATCAGAAAAGGAATAATGGCATCTTGTCACCTGTCTGGCTATGATCTATGTTTTTAATTTTCAGTATTTATCCCTGCTTACTATCTGGAAAGGTTAGAATACCAAATAATAATAATTATATTTCAGCTGCCAGAGAATAGGCAGTTTCCCAAACATAACTACTCATTTATTTTTTTAAATAATCAGCTTAGTCATTTGCTGTTAAGTACTGTGGTACATAACAATGTTACATGAGTTGTAGTGTTTCATTAGTAGTAAAATCCCTTTCTTTGTCCAAACCTATGGTCAGGTCATATTATGTATGTCAATCATACTACAAATAATTTCCAGCAGTGAATAAATCCTGAATTTGCAACCTATTTTTATCACAACCATTACATCTTAAGCAACACTATTAATTTTCATTTTTGGAGATGCTGAATCTAAATGTAACTGTCAATGTTTGCGATTAAATCTGCAGTCTCTTACCTCCATCAAGGAGGCATACAATGTGCCAACTCTCAGTGAAGGAATGGTCTTCTGGAAGATCTTTGCAAAATAGATTGTCAAGGTTTGCTCTCAGAGCATCTTTATGACTTGTCAGGTCCAACTATTCAAAGAGCTGTAGAAATTTAGTATAAATGCACTGGGTATATGTGCAAACATCTAAGACAGTAGAAATAATGTTGCAAGATATGCTCAGTAGTAAGTACTCTAGTAAATAGATATTATAAGATATGCCCTGGGAAAAAAGAGTGGAGGCAATACCTTCAGTCCATTTAAGGTAAGTGTTATGTCCTTATAAGGACATCCGCCCGGGGATTGGATAATCCTCCGGGCGGGAAATTTGAAACGCTGTCATTGGACGGCTGGTCTGCCGGAGCACTATAAAAGAGCTCCGGCAGCACAGCCGTTCGTCTGTTCTGACTTAGTTGAGAGCTGAATAAAACTTGTTGAACAGACCCCGCTGGTCTCGTCTTCTTTCCCTGCGCCTGATCTAACAGTAAGGGCTGCTTACCTAATTGGTATAGCAAATATAATTGAGAGGCAGAGCTTCACATCACAGAAGGATCCATTCTATCTGTAGTTCTCTTAGAGCAGGGCTATCAAACTCAAGGCCCAGGGGCTGGATCCACCCTGGCCCACAGGGTGTTTAGATCTGACTGGGGGGGTTGCCCTGGAAACAGTGAAGTACTGGCCCACAGTGCCTCTGCCAGCGAAAATGGGCAGGCCCGTGGCCATCCCAAGCTCTGTTTTCGCTGACAGAGGGTAGCAGGAGGCCATTGCAGCTGAAAATGGAGCTCACAAGGGCCACGGGCAGCCCTCCAGAGCTCCATTTTTGCTGGCAGAGGGTTGCAGGAGGCTGTTGCAGCCAAATATGGAGCTCAGGAGTCTGTTTTTGCTGGCAGAGCGCTCAGGCCACCCCAGGCATCCCCGACATGACTGACATTGAGCTGGCCACACTCACCCTGGTCACGCCCATCCTGGCCCCCTGAGGTCAAACATAAGCTTGATGTGGCCCTCAATGAAATCAAGTTTGATACCCCTGTCTTAGAGATTACATCAAAACAAAAACATGCAGAGAAAAGATTTATATAATATGAAGAGAAGCAAGAGTAGACTATTTAACAGATGGTATACAATTTCATCAATACTAGCAAAAATCGACAAATTATATAGTAATAAATCCTGAAAATAAATCCTGCCACAAGACACAAGGAATATTCTAATGTATGGTGGACATGTAAAAACCTTCAAAAGTATTGAAAAAACATCCAAAGCATCATTCAAAGAATCTTGGGGATCAAATTAAAAACAAACTACCTTTTTTTGTGCTAAGTATAATTCCAGAATTCATGAATAAAAAATATAACTTATCAAGATACATATTTACAGCTATGAGGACAATTTTTTCACAACACTGGAAAAAGATTATGCTACTGATGATTTTATTGATTACATTTATAAATAAATGCTACCTATCATGTGGTTCAAGGGATAGAATGATATCTGATTGGGAGCTTAAACTTGGGAAATATGCAGTAATGATTAATAGTATACATATATAATAGAAATTATAAAGCTAAATTTAAGCAGAATGGCTTCCATATATGTTATATATTATTCACGAAGGTAAATACAAACACCGAATATAATTTCTAAAGTTTAGGCCAATGACTACTGCTTATTATTTAGAGTACAAAGAAGGAAGTTAGAAATTAAATACTTGTCTATATCATTTTTTTCTTTTTTCCCCTTCTTATTTAACATTTATAAATAATAATATAGTATAGATTTTTGTTATCATAATTAGGGATAGAAAATTGAAACATCAAGCCCAGCCAGTATCAAAATTTAAGTGCTAGGAAAGGAGTGAAGTTAATGTACCGAATATATGAATTTACTGAGTCATAAATAAATTCTAAAATAAGGGAAGTGGTGGCTCAGTGGCTAAGACACTGAGCTTGTCGATTGAAAGGTCAGCAGTTCAGCAGTTCAAATACCTAGTGCCGTGTAATGGGGTGAGCTCCCGTTACTTGTCCCAGCTTCTGCCAACCTATTAGTTCGAAAGCATGTAAAAATGCAAGTAGAAAAATAGGGACCACCTTTGGTGGGAAGGTAACAGGGTTCCATGTGCCTTTGGTGTTTAGTCATGCCGGCCACATGACCACAGAGATGTCTTCGGACAGTGCTGGCTCTTTGGCTTTGAAATGGAGATGAGCACCGCCCCCTAGAGTCAGGAACGACTAGCACATATGTGTGAGGGGAACCTTTACCTTTACCTTTAAGTAAATTCTGGATGGGATCAACAGCAAAGAAATCTTTTGTCAGTCATGCACTGATACCTTACAGGCATCGGTATGAACCATGGGTTTACTTGCTACCTTATAGTTACAAGTCAAGCAATATAAAATATTCTTTGCATAACTACTAACAGTCTCATTTAGCAGGTCTTATTTGCAAGTTTACATAGGATTGCAGTATTGAAGAGCAGTTGCCTGGCTTCTCAAGTAGGCAGCTGAGGAACAAGATGTGTAATGAGAACTCTCTATTGACAGGATTGGTTAAGTATTAGCAGGTTGAAAAGTCTGCTCTTCAGGGTTTTCTGGTATAGTGGCGGAAAACTCTTACTGGAGATTTTCCTTCAGGGGTTGAGTAGGGACAAAACAAAAGATGCTGTGTAAAATGTACTTGCATGGTGATGAAAAGAATGAATCCAATTTCTAAAATGTATCTTCCTTTATTTCTCAGTTAGGTCTATCTTCTAAAATCTTTTTCAAAATTATTTTTGTTGCAAAGACCTTTGGTTGCAAAGATTTGATTTTGTTTGCTACATTTACTCTGCTTATTCAAATATAGTAAAAGTGATACACACACACACACCCACACACACATACCTACACACACACACACACAAAAGAATATTGCATTGTACTGTACTGTATTAGTGATTTATGGTTTGAGAGTAGCATCAAACATTTTCAGTTCTTTAATTTCAGACTGTTTTTTTAAAAAAGAACACTACAAATTTTGAATGATTATTCACATCTAAGACAATGTAACTTTTTGGATTATTGAATGACATGAGACCCAAATCAATTTGAGATGGAAATATCTTATTTTTAAACAAATCATTTATAATTTTCCAAATTCTCTGATCTAAAAACCAGTGAGAATGGAAAAACTCAATACCCCCACCCCTCTGTTATTCATCTGGTCTGAATCAAGAAAAAGCATGGGTGAAATCCAGCAGGTTCTGACAGGTTCTAGAGAACTGGTAGCGGAAATTTTGAGTAGTTTGGAGAACCAGCAAATACCACCTCTGGCTGGCCCCAGAGTGGGGTGGGAATGGAGATTTTGCAAAATCCTTCCCCCAGGAGTGTGGAGGGAATGGAGATTTTGCAGTATCCTTCCCCTGGGGTGGGGTGGGAATGAGGATTTTGCAGTATCCTTCTCCTGCCATGCCCACCAAGACACACCCACCAAGCCACAACACGCCCACCAAGCCATGGCCACAGAACCGGTAGTAAAAAAAAATGGATTTCACCACCGAGAAAAAGGTTGCTATTAGATAACCAGAAACCATTAGATGTTAAACAGATTTTACAATATTACTATCATCAATTGGACCTTAAAATATATTCCAAAGAAATATAACAGTACAATAGCTGGTATTAATTGCTATTATAATTGTTTTCTAAATTGTTTCTGAACAATAATGAGACATTACTGCTGAAGACATAGATCAGGAGTCATTAAAACCTATGAAAACTGAACAGAAGTTGGAACTAACTAAGGGAAAGAATTAAGCTCCTGGAAAAGAAAATGTTATAACCTATGCAGAATACTTCTTCTTTTTTTTTAAACATGTGAATAACTTGTATCCTTTTAAAGATTTCTATATTAATTGATTTGCAACTTTCAGCATGATCACTTTTTCCTTCATAATAAATGTGATTTCCATGGCCAGTGGTGTGCTGAAATTTGTCTTCTATTTTGTAATGTTTTCTTCTTCCTGAAAAAGGTTTTTATTTTTCTATCTCAGATTCAGGGCATTTACTATATAAGATGCTCCTGTTATTTGCTCGCTCCATCTTGACTTTAAACAGCCTTAAGTCAATCCTGTCTAGACTTATTTTGGCAACACATTGCAAAGTTCAGTCCAGATTACAAGTAATCTCCTCCTCCCATTGGACCGTTCCCTACTGCTATGCCCTCCCACCATTCTCTGCCACATAAGCAATGGTCAAATCACTTTCCATACTGGGGATGAGTCTGCTGGACCTCTATACTTTTATATGTGTGTGGTATATACTAAAAATTCTGAAAAAAAAAAGTCCAGGGATACTTTATTTTTTCAGCCACCTGAAGTAGAACAGTTTGATTTCTAATTCCCAAACAGACCATAGATTATTTTATTTGGAAGCTGGGAGTATAAATCTCTAGCAATTGGGAAAGTGTTAAAATACTTGTTCATTTTAAGTGTTTTTTTTTTTTTTAATCAGGGCAACCTGGTCTACCCAAATATGGGATGGAGCATATTGCTTTCGCTTTTGCCTTTCAGCCCCAATCCAGGAGCCTTTGCAGCAGAGGTGGTATTCAGCAGGTTCTGACCAGTTCTGGAGAACCGGTAGCGGAAATTTTGAGTAGTTCAGAGAACCGGTAAATACTACCTCTGACTGGCCCCGCCCCCATCTATTCTCTGCCTCCCGAGTCCTAGCTGATCGGGAGGAAATGGGGATTTTGAGGTAACCTTCCCCTGGAGTGGGGTGGGAATGGAGATTTTACAGTATCCTTCCCCTGCTACACCCACCAAGCCACGCCGACCAAGCCATACCATGCCCACAGAACCTGTAGTAAAAATGTTTGAATCCCATCACTGCTTCACAGGTAGTTGCTTTCGCGACAAACTTTCCCCCCCCCCCCCCTCATTTTAAGTACAGGGAAAAGTAGGAAGGGAGGTGAACGGTAATAAAAACATTCTACTGGGTTTGGAATATACAAACTTCAAATATGCAATCTGGCCTTCAGAAAACGTATTGCGATCTGGCTCTACCAATTATCATGATCTCAAAGAGGTAGCTCTGGGGATGGTTGGTGTCATGAGGGTGATCTCTCCACCTTTTAAACTTCTAATACCGTAGTAGTGTATCCATACCCTTCCTTTTAATTCTGTTTTTAACTTTGTTCTTATTCATGCTTTTATATTCTGACATGTTTTTAGTGTAAGCTTTTCCAGACTCACTTAGGTGAGGTGGGCACTACAGACATGAGCTGAATTCAGTCAATCAATCAATGAAATGTGTAAGGTAGGAAATGTAGCTATTATGTTATTTATTGTATTCAAGGCAAAAAGGCTGGGGAAAAAAATAGGCTAGATTAGTTTGTAGCAAATGGAAATATGCTGTCTTCATCAGACAAGAGCACTCAAGACAATTTAGCAAGGAAAAGTATACTTTGGAAATTGACCAAAGAAAAATGCCCTAAATTTAGTCTAAAGATAATTGGGGATGAATAGAGGCTGGTTTCATATGTTTTTGTCCTCCAGAAATGGTTACCTGCCTGTTCTGGCAATAGGACACCTGGAGAGTGAGGATAAATCCTTAGAGAATTTGGAACTTTCCCATTTGAAGAACCCCAGTGGAAGGGATTATCCCTAGCTTGGTAAGGATACTTGTTCATGATACAGCTATTTATCTGCAAAGGAAAGTCTTCAGAAGGAGACAGTGTGTTCCTGCATAGCCACCTCACTCTACAAAAAGAAAATCTCTCCCATCTACAGTATTTTTCTGCTGTAAATGTAACACGGTCCTTTTCTAATCACAGCAACTTGACTGGGTGGGAGGAGTGAGACAAATAAATAGATGTTTGCACCTGGCTGAGGATTTTACAGCTGCTCCCTGAAAGATAGAGGTGGAAGTGACCATAATTAATTAATTAATTAATTGACATTTATATGGCCTCCCAACTCACTTGCAGTGTCTCTGAACAGCTTACAAAAATAAAATCTCAATACACCCCACCTCTCTGGTGACAACAATCAGACAAGCCACTTGATGAGTTCCATATCATTCTGGCTGTCAGAACCAAGTCTTTCAAAAGAGTGTCAAAGAGAGGGCCAATCTTACAGCAGTTTGGATGATGTTCCACAGGGAGGGAGTCACCATAGAGAAGGCCCTTCTTTATCCCACTAGATGAACCTCCTTAGGAGAGGACCCATCTCATTCCCTGCCTCTGTGCTCTGGTGGGTTGGGTAGATGTGGCCAGGAAAAGATGGTCCTTCAAATAACATGGTCCCAAGCCATGTAGAGCTTTGAAGGTGACAACCAGCATCTTGAATTGGACCTGGAAGCAAATTGGCAGTCAACACAGCTCCCATAGAAGAGGCGTCACAAATGCAAATCTACATTTGCACAAAACCATGTGAGCAGACATATTTTGAATCCATCGAAGCTTCAGATAATTTTCACAGGCAGTCCATGTTCAGGGCATTACAATAGTCAAAATGAGATGGTTACCTGTTAGAAGGTATTGTTGGTCCAGGAATGGGCATCACTGATGCAAAAACCATAGTTGTACAGAGGCCCTCCTGGCCATGACTACTACCTGCTCCTCAAGTAAGTCCAGGAGAACTCTCAGATTACACACAGGATCTGTCTGTGGTACTGTAGCCCCATCTGATACCAGAGATGGCAATTCTCCATTTGCCTGAGTTGAAGGATATTTTGCCACTCATCGTGACAAATTAAGCTAGGGAGGATAAAATTGAAGTGGAGAAAGTTGAAGGAAATTGTTATATCTCACCAACAAAAGGGATGTCTTTCAGGAAGAGTAAAACATTTGGGAATCATCAAAGTTTTGATCCTGAAAATGGGATGGAAATGGATTGCCATAAATAGAGTACGAAATGAAACAGAGAGGCCTTAATCATCAGTTAATTGTGGTTAGAAGCAACATTGTGCAGTTCATATGTAAAAATTTTAGTTTATAAAAAATCTTGGTGCTAATTTAATTAGAAAAAAGAAACAAATCATATCTTCACATGTGGAGAGGGTGTTTCCCATTCCTAGTAATAGATAATTTTACCTGACATTTTAGGTCTTACAAGCAAAGGAATGGAACAGTGACAAATATCCCTTATTATGAAATACCCAAAATACATTATATATGATTTTTCCCCAAATACATTCTGATAGAAAATATGTTGCACGTGTAATAGCATATCTCTAATATGCGCATAGAAAAAAGGGGGACTTTTGAGATATGATTTGCCCTTCATAACAAATGAAGTTCTGCCTTCATTTTATCTATGTATTGTTTTCAAAGAATAATTAAATATTGATTGAAAAATTTGTACAGATGAGTTTTCCTTTTGTTTCTCAAACTGCCTCCAATTTCTAAATATCTGTTTCACAGTCTGATTGGGAGGAGACACAGAAAAGGACCAAAAGTGCCTGGAAGAATGGAGTACTCTCATCTAACACAAGAGAATATTGATGGATAATTAAAAATACCAATATTGGGATTGTTTCATAGGAACCTAGGAGATACATCACTGGTTTACCTTACTAGGTATTGTTTTTAATGACTGGCAGAAATTTTCCAGGGCTTTAGGCAAAGATTTGTTCCAGCTCTAGCAGAAAATACCAAATTCTAGGCTGTCCTGGATACAAATCATATATTTTGTTACTAAGGCATGGTGTCTTACATATGCAAAATTGGAAAATGAAAGGAAACAAAAAGAAAAGAAAGGAAAAAAATGAGTAAAAGAAAGAAAAGGAAACTCACCGACGATGAAACTACATTTTTTGACACATTTGTGTATAAGCATGATTTACTTTAGAAAAAGTGAACAAGGAATTGATATTTCACACTTTGTTTTAAAAATGTCATAGTTTTATTAAATGGTTAAATGATCTGTAAAACCTCATTACAAACTCAATGTGCTATAACCACTGTGGCTCTAGCCATATCCCGTAGCTCTTTAGTGATCTGGCAGCGGGAGTCGGATGGATTGCTTTCTGTTCACATATGCAAAACAGCCACAAGAGACTTGTGACACTTAAAGCACTCATAAACCTCCTCAACAACCTATTTCCTTTTTTCCTTTTCCCTTACTGATCCAGCTCACTGTGACTGATGTAACATTTGTATCATTATCAGATCACCGTAGTCAAACTAAGTTGAAAAAAAGCTACTCACCCAACCTGATTCTGCAGAGTTTGACTGAACCAGAGCAGAGCAAACATACGACATATTTGGGCTGAAGGAGAACATTTTTTCAATTCAATCATTTTTATGATCAACAGATCTTAAATTGTAGCAGTTGCACAGATTGTTACTTTGATTTCTAGAGGTACAACCATGCTAGCTTTTGTAACACACACACACACACACACACACACACTTGACCTTGATGGCAAAATTGCAAGAATTTATTATTTAAAATGAGTATACACTAATGTATATAGAACTTAACTGTCCAGGAACACATTTTGAGGGGCATTTTCCCCTACTACCTATAATTTATACTGTTTATATTTTCTTAGTGGTTATCTTTATTCATGGTAGAAACTGTCATCCTGCTGTATCAGCCATGCTTCGCCAGATGCCAGTCTGCCATAAGCAATAGAGGGAGGGAGCTGCTGGGGAGCTGGGGTAAGGGAATAAGGGGAATCGAAACATCAAAAAATCACTTGGGCAATTCCATCATTTCATACAGCTGGAATAGTTGCCTGGACTCAAGCAGAAATAAAAGCCCTGGGTAGGAAGAGCAGAAAAAGAATAACAATTATTCATGCCCTTCATCCATGCAGTGATGTTGATAGACTTTACTTGCCAAGAAGCATAGGTGGGTGTGGAATAGTACATCAGATAAGGGAGGGAAAAAAAAGGACATTGGGAGAGTATCTGAAAGACAGTGAAGATGATTCACTGAAATGAATATGCCATGAAGGCTTACTGAATATCACAGAGATCAAACTGACCTACACACATATAGACACACACAAAAGTAATTAGCAGGCAAAGCAGATTGCAACAAGACATGGCAATCCCTAAGAGCAGGAAAGTTGAAGAAAGAGACAGAGGGGCTAATTCTGGCTGCACAAGAACAAGCCTTAAGAACAACAAATGCATACAAAGCGACAGTTGAGAAGACAGCAATAGACAGCAAATGCTGCATCTGCAAAGAAACCGAAGAAACAATGGACCACCGTTAGTTGCTGCAAGAAGATTGCACAGATTGACAACAACAATGGCATGAAGAAGTAACAACATTTGACTGCAAGCAAGAATGGGCAAATAACAGGAAATAAAGAATCTAAAATGCTCTGGAACTTCAGAATTCAAACAGAAAAGCACCTGCCACATAACACCCCATGCTTAACAATTGTTGATAAGAAAGACGAATAAGTCTAGATAGTGGAGATTACAGTACCTGGAAACAGCAGAAGAGACGAGAAAATACTGGAGAAAATCACAAAATACAAAAACCTGCAAATAGAAGTAGAACAACTGTGGCAAAAGAAAGCAAAGATAATACCAGATGTAATAGTAATAGGTGCTTTGGGTGCAAGCCACCATTATATTCTGTGATGATACTTTAATACCCTCAAACAATAACTGCCTATCCCAGGTTCAATAGATAGATAAAAATGCCAAATTCAGTCTGAACATTTGGCTGACTGTGCAATGAACCATAATAATAACTACCTTTACGTTCTTGTGGAACTTGTCCATAAGTACTCTGAGGAAGATGAGAGTTATGCCAGAGGTTTAACCATGCTGACAGGTTTCATCAGAGGAGTCAGAGAAAGGGTGTCTTGCTCATAAAAAAATATATAGTGAGACACAAATTATAGAAACCCATATCAACTCAGTCATCACCCAAATTATAGGAATTTGCTAAGTGTTGCAATTCCTGGACATCTGGTGAAAAAAATAAGGATTGCTAGCTGAGTAACAAGGGCCAGCAGCTGAAGAACTACTAGAAGAAAAGTTGTTTACCCTTACAAAGAAAAATGTGGGATAGACAGATTCACCACCAGATGGATTCGTTACTGGCTGACCAATTGACTTAATATGTAATCCCCAATGAAACTACATCTAAATGGAGGAAAGCATGCAGTGGGGTACCTCAAGGTTCTGTCTTAGGCCCAGTACTCTTAACATCTTTATAAATGATTTAGAACAGGGAATAGAAGGGGAATGCACCAAATTTGTAGACAACACTAAGCTGGGGAGAGTAGCCAACAATTTAGATGATAGACACAAGATACAGAAGGATCTTCACAGACTTGAACACTACACCCTATCCAACAAAATGCAATTCAGTGGTGAAAAAAATAAGGAAAGAAAAGCCAAATGTATACCTATAGAATAGGGGATACTTGGCTCAACAGCCGTAACTATGGCAGGGATCTAGGTGTTCTAGTAGACAACCACTTAAGTACGATGTGTACTGCAGATGCCAAAAAAGCCAATGCAGTCCTAGATTGTGGATAGAGGAATTCCCTGTTTCCCCGAAAATAAGACATCCCCTGATAATAAGCCCAATAGGGCTTTTGAGCGCATACACTAAAATAAGTCTCCCCCCGAAAATAAGCCCTCCCCAAAAACATTTAAATGCAGAGCTGGAAATCAGGTAAGACAGCAAGAGGAGCGCCATCTTGCTCCACACGCCCCAAAATAATAAGACCTCCCTGAAAATTAGGCCAAGCACTTATTTTGGGGGTTCAAAAAAATATAAGATAGGGTCTTATTTTCGGGAAAACACGGGTAGTATTAAGATTATGTGAAGTATTAGTATAACTTTATACTGCACTAGAAACACCACACAGTTCTGGTCTCCATGATGGAAAAAAGTTGTTGAGACTTTAGAAAGAGTGCAGAGAAGAGCAACAAAGATGATAAGGAGTCTGAAGGTTAAGTCATTCAATGATCGCTTAAAGGAACTAGGTATGTCTAGTCTAACAAAGAAAAAATTAAGAGTGTCATGATTGCTCCTCTGCCAATATTTGAGGGGCTGTCATAGAGAAGAGGGGGTTGATCTATTTTCTAAGGAATCTGGGGGCAGAACAAGAAGTAACCTATAAAAAATTATCAAGGAGGGATCCAACCTAGAATTACAGAGAAATTTACTGACAGAACAATTAATCAATGGAAAGATTCGTCTCTGGAAGTTGTGGGTGCTCCTTTCCTGAAGGGTTTTAAGAAGAGATTAGACAGCCACTTGTCCAGAATGGTATTCTGGACACTGTACCACCACTGTACTCAGTGGCGGGATTCAAGTAATTTAACAACCGGTTCTCTGCCCTAATGATTTCTTCCAACAACCAGTTTGCCAAATTGCTCAGAAAGTTAACAACCGGTTCTCCTGAAGTGGTGCGACCCAGCTGAATCCCACCACTGACTGTACCAGACCAACTTGCAAATGCATCTCAGCTGAGACAGGGACCGCTATATTGCTTTCCATTGTTTTTCGGGTTGCATATCAGTTCAGATATAGGAGTTAATCTGTTCAGATATAGGAGTACATGTCTGTCTCCCAAATTTTAATCAGTGACCCTTTAACCATGATGCACAAACTGGTTGCTAGATGGGAGGCTATACAAATGGAATGAATATATGAATGAATATATGAATGAATGAATGAATGAATGAATGAATGAATGAATGAATGAATGAATGAATGAATGAAT
>WNWU01000017.1:23888660-23901417 GCA_012654045.1 Ptyas mucosa | reverse complement strand
AGAGGGAGGGAGGGAGGGAGAGAGAGAGAGAGAGAGAGAGAGAGAGAGAGAGAGAGAGAGAGAGAGAACAAAAAGGTATAAGTTGGTCATGTCCAAAGCTGGGTTAAAAAACATAAATAACAATTAATAGCTGGGAAAAAATGGGTTTGGAGAAGGGAAAAATGACTTCTAGAATGCTCTTTTGATTTATTTTAAAAATCCTCTGGTTTTTTTTTAATTTGTTAAAGAAATTCTTTAGATGTCTACATGAAATTTTTTTTTTTGCTTTGCTTGCATGTCTTAACCAAAAAAGATAGCGTTTTTTAAAAAAAATAATCAACAGTTTGAATTTTTTAGATTACAGCCTTTTCAATAACAAATGATGTTTTGAAATGATCTTAATTGTTATTGCAGATGCAGTGAAATTAACACTTTATTTTTTACTATTGAACAAAGAAAATAGACTTAGAATCAAAAGACTTACTGTTCAGCATCAGAAATGCAAACATAATTCCAAAAACATTGCAATAAATTATGGCATCAATTTATTGTCTGTAAATATACATCTGGTATGTTTGTTTATTCGATTTTACCTTTTTTATTTTCTTTAATTTTAATAATATTTTTTTAAAAAACAGTTCAGGCTATTGTTGATCATCCAGACTTCCCTAATTTGGTGTGGGTTGGGCAGCATTTTTATTGTGAGTTCTCACAATGAATAGGTATCACATTTGTCCCACAAACTAGCTAATAAACACAAGTCTAGATTGTTGCATAAACCCATCCTCTGCAATTAAGATTCAGTGTGTTGTATGGATTAAATAATGACATCATAATGACTCAGCTTTTCATAGCAATGCTTTTGGTTTAAATGCTCAATACACAGATGCTCTCTAAACGTAATAGATTTTCTATCACTTTTTCTGATCATCCAAAAGGCTCTGGTGTGGACAGAAAAACAGGAAGAAAAGTGCACCGTTTCACAGTAAATAACGGTCATGCAACATATTGCAGTATGTATATCAACAGCTCAGGCAGAAAATAAAGGGCTGTTGCTGAATTAAATTTGAATATTGTGTTTATCTTGAAGTTTTGTTTTTCCCGAGAGTAAAAGGCAAGTACAGGAGGGTGGAGCAAGAGCCCTACTGTAGTTTACACAAATCTCTCCAATTCTCTCCTCTGCACCATTTTCCTTTCTAAATTGTGCATATTTCTCCAGAGAGCTCCCTGCTTTAGTCAGTGGCACTAATTTTTCTACGACATTTTTCTTGTTAGATAATCCTCTGATTCCACCAAACACATCAACAGGATTTTGTACTGACATTTTTACCAATATTGAAATATTGAAAAACAAATAAAACTCTGAGTAGCCTTCATTCAGCCCATCAGTTTGCTTTGCTTTTCCTTTGTGAGGTGATGCTTCATAATGGTGCTGAGAGGTAGATGAGCTCACAAAGGGGAAGTAAATAAAGTCTTTGGGTGGGCTGAATGAAAGTTGCTCACTTTTTCTCTGTGTGCGGGTTGACTAGTGGGAGCTTAGATCAGATTTTGGCTTTGTTTAACTTTTCAGTGTTTATTTGCTTATTTATCTTATTTAATCTACTTATTTACTTATATTAGTTTACACACAATATTTATTTGTTATTTATTTATTATACTTATTTATTATATTTACTTTTTACATTTATTTATATTTATTGATTATATTTATTTATTATATTATAGGATTAGTTTAGGGATTTAGGGATGGAGACATTCCTTTATTTTATTGGGAAACTCCTCTTTGAGGTAAGAAATCCTTTGTTTTATTTATTTATTTATTTATTTATTTATTTATTTGTTTATTTATTTATTTATTTATTTGCCAACTTGCATGTGTAACTCTAGGATTAGTTCAGGATTCAAAATTCTGTCTGCTTCTTTGACAATTTCTTTAGGAAAATTGTTGAAAAAGTAGTGGGGCTCAAGACTTGGGCAGTAACAGCATTACTTGCCCCGGGGGGAATGGCAGGTTTAGGACCTCGTTGGGAATATGCACCTTTCTTAGTTCTTTTACATTTCTAGGGGCTTCAGTATTATTCACCAAAACATCTTGGACTGCTTACAAGGGCTGGAAGTTGAGAGCAACTTGTAATGATTCTGCTATGTCCTAGGTTGGTGGTACCAGTTATGAGAAATAGAGGAGCTGCATCTGGCTAGAGGTGAAATTCAGCTGATGTCATGAGGGTTGTTGCTTAACAATGGTTAGTGAGAGTCTTCCTGCTATGGTTAGAGGGACATGAGGATGAACTAGCTGATTTGATTCATTCTAACTCTCTAAATAAGATTAGCATACAGGATCCAACTGAAATTTTGTTCTTATTCATCTTTTTCTTTTTCATAACTGGGAAAATCTACCATATGTGTATTTTTTTTAAAATGTGGCCCCATTACCTAGGGCAGTATATCTCAACCTTGACCACTTGAAGATGTGTGGATTTCAACTCCCAGAATTTTCTCACTAGCATGAATTCTGGGAGTTGAAGTCTACACTTCTTCAGGTGGCCCGTGTTTTGAGAAACACTGAGCTAGTGACGCTAAATTTGGCCCTAGTTATGAGACAGGGTTTTATAAGAAAAAGAAAGGGTAAGAGGCAATGCTTGGTTTTCTGCCCTAGAAATGTTGCATAATCTTATTGGGCAGAACAAAGGTTGCCTTTATGCATCTATGTTATTGATCATCTTAGACCAAGCCAAGTCCAAAAACAGGAGAGAATTCCTGGTAGCCTGGCATTCTGACAAACTGGCCCTCAAGAGACACATAGACATAAACAACCACTACATACTGTACAAAAGAGACAGTCAACAAGACAAAAAGGGAACAAAAAGACCAAAACGCCTTCCCACCAGAATCAACACTTAGATCAGCATAGATTAACACCACAACTAACATCAAACCAACAATCAAGAAGTAAACAAAACCCCAATCAAGGAAGTGAATTGAAAACTGGGCTGTCTGCGCCCATTTCTTATTTTTTCAGAAGTATAGGCCAGAGGCACGATGTGTGCTAGTTCTCCTTGTTCAGTTATACAGATATCGATTACCATGTTCAAATCTGAAACATTTTGTTCAACATAAATGAGGAGTCATGTTGTTTTTGACTTCTGGAAAGATGGCAAAGCAAGTAACCAGAAGACGATCAGCTTCTTTGAAAACCTAATCCCAGGACATTGATCCCTTAACATGTGGAACCCACGATTTTCACTTGATACAGCATTGCAAATTGAAAACAAATTCTAGGATTACTTCTTGCAGTGCTATTTTTTAATCTATTGTGTAGAAAATTAGAAACAATATACCATATTTTTCGGAGTATAAGGCGAATCTTTTTTCCCCCTAAAAGGGGGTGAAAATTTAGGTGTGTCTTATATACCGAATGTAGCCCCGCCCACCCACTGGCCCACACGCTTTGGCCTCTGCCTCCAAGCAGTTTACCTCCTTGCAGCAAGCAGCAAGAAGAAACAGCTCGTTTCAGCTTCAGCACAGCCTAATTAGCACAAGTTGATTGGATGGGCCTCCCGACTCTCAGCTGTTTTGCACAGGCCTCTGCTGCTTGCTGCAAGGAAGTAAATTGCTGGGAGCAGATTTTTTTTTTCTTGTGCTAATCAAGCTATGCTGAAAAGTAAAGCACGCTCTTTGCTGTTTGTTGCAACAAGGCAAAATTGCTGGGAGGCAGAGGCAGATTTCTTTTTCTTGTTTTCCTCACCAAAAAAGGTAGATGTGTCTTATAGTCCGAAGCTTCTTATACTCCGAAAAATACGGTACTTAAAAAAATAGATTCAGTCTGGCAAATTGTGTAGCCTATGGAAATCTGCTATGTTTCTCTCACATTAACTTCAGTAGAGATATGCCCCCCTCCCCATAAATGAACAAAGAAATCAGTAAAATCCCAAGCAAATTTAGTTTTAATTCCTATCTTATATATCAGCCTGATTTAACTTTACATAAAACAATTTATTATGTTCTACTATCTACAGAGGCAGAGCAGGTAAAAATGAACTCTTTTCACTAATCCAAGCAGTTTCTGTTGACGTGTGCTGTGATTATTTCCAAGCGGCAACATTTCCAGAAATTTATATATACTTATAATCTAAATAAAAATTTAGTATAGTTCCTTTCACATCACAGTTTTGAGGTATCACAGAAGAATGATAAGGATTATATGCAAGGTTGATATTATTTTTAAAGGTCTATTCAGAGCTAGAGGATTCCTTACAGATTTTTAGAAGGAAAGGGAAGGACAGCAAAATAATTATTCTCAGCAGTTTTATCTGTGATCAGCCTATTTAAGGATCACTGCTAAAAATCTAAATCTACCATACTTTGTCCCAACTGCAAGTATTAACATTTTCCTTAGAGGAGGCATATATAAATTCCATTGAAAACATGAAGATGGTACAATGTAACATTGATAATAGATTGATGTAGTTACCTTGCTTTTCAAAAGGTCCAAGCATTTTGCCAGAACTACTGCAAAGTGTTTTAGAAAAAATGGCCAGAGTGCAGCCAAAGCACATTGCAACTAGAGAAGATTCCAGCCAGTATGATTTTATTCAGACTATGATTTATAATATTTAGTAAATTCACCTCCTCCAGTTGACTTGTCCTCATCTGTTCAAAATGTCTTTTTTTTGGCAGGTGTGTCTGCAGAAATACAGACAACATCAAAGAGACCAAAGTAAGTAACCGACTATTTTGTTTGTGTGAGAACCTGTAGCAGGAGTGGGGATACAAAGGCAGTCCTCCCTCTGCATCACACCTGACCCTTCTTATTTAATCTGTTAGTTGTTGTTGTTTTTCTTTGAAATACTTATTTTTTTTTCAGAATAGGAAAATCTGGTTTCTCTTCAAATACAATCCTCAAATACAGGATTGTACTAAGGTGATTCTATCTTAACCTACTTCTTTTTAATCTATTTCAGTGAATTCAAAGACACCTTTACTTCCCTCCACTTATGGCTTAATCCAATCAAAGTCAACTAGGAACAGCGGGATTGCTGTGGCTAAGAGATGCAGTCATGTGGCATCATATTTTGCACCTCTTCATTTAACAACAACAGTGGCAATTGGTCCAAATTTGATACCACTTGAAGTTGAAACATGATGACTACCTTTATTGTGAAAATTCTCCTTCACCACCAAATACTCTGCTGAAGACGCCCGGGGGAGGCATCAAGCGAGTTTTGACTAACAGCCTTGCCAGCCAAGTTAATACATTCCATCTCACCAAATGTCCAACCTCCTCCTCACTACAGGAGACAGACGAACAGAGTCTCTGCCATAAAAATATGGTGAGATGTAATTAAAACAGAATCATACCAGCTTGGTCATTGCCCTGGTTACAGGAACTGTGTTAGGTTTTGGAGTTCCTGGACATTTGGTGGAAAATGTCCAGGACACATGGCTACTGGCTGAATAATCAAAGCCAGCAACCTTGGCAAAAGTAACTCAAATTGTAAAGGCAAACCAGGGGGAATTGGCAATAGAAGAAGCCACCACAGTTATTGAATTGTTTATATTCAGAAATCAGGACCCCATACTTTGCCTCAGAAACCACAAGGCTCTCTAATGAAAGTAGTAGAAGAATTGAAACAAAGAATCACTGAGCATCTCACAAAAACACAGAAAAAAGTTGCCTGCACTGAAAACTCCAAAGAAGTTCCAAAGTAATAGCTAGCACAAGCATTGAAAGATGCCAATACTGTAATAGCAAATATAAACACCAGCTCACTGCAAGAAACATCCAACTCATATACAATAAAGAGGAAAAACAGCCGAATGGCACACTACCAAAATGGAATTTGACACCCCTGAACTATATGTAGTAGACCACTATATACAGTTGTGGGATTCAGCCAGTTCGCACCACTTCGGGAGAACTGGTTGTTAACCTTCTGAGCAGTTTGGTGAACTGGTTGTTGGAAGAAATCATTAGGACAGAGAACCGGTTGTTAAATTATCTGAATCCCACCACTGACTATATATACCTTGACTAATGGATCTCAATGGAAGGTGATACAATACAGGAAATTGAACCATGTGGTTGGCAGGCATTCAGCACGTTAAGCATAATTTTCAAGAACAATCTCCCCCTGTGCTTGAAGAGAAAAGTCTTTCATTAGTGTGTGCTATTTGTACTAACATATGCCAGCAAACCATGGACTTTACATTGATACAAAAGCTATAATTGGCACAAAGAGCCATGGAAAGATACACATTCGGCATTACAAGACAAGCTAGAAAGACCTGCACATAGATTGGAGAACAAGCGAATGTACACAATATCATCAAGAGAGTAAAAGAATTGAAATGGCTGGTCACATAGCAAGAAGAACTGATGGCAGGTGCACTAAGTCAGTCATAGAATGGATTCCACTTGATAAAAAGTATCCGCAAAAGAGACATAAAACAAGATGGATTGACAACATCAGCAAATATTGCAGGCCCATCTGGCAAAAGAAAGCTCAGGAACTTATTGGTTCTAAGCATACGGAAGAGGCCTTCATCCTGCAGTAGATAGGCAATGGTTAGGATGATGATGATGATGATGATGATGATGAGAAAGCAGAGAGAGTACCAATAGTAATAGACACCTTGGTGCAATTCAAAATATCTGGAGCACTACTTGACCAACATTAGCATTGATAAAATCATCATCAGTCAATTGCAAAAGGCAGATTTAGTTGGAACAGCTTACATCCTGTAGTGATACTTTAACACCATCAAACATCAATATCTGCCTATTCCAGGTCCTTGGGAAGGACTCAATAGGTGAGTCCAGATCCAGTCTGAACATCTGACTGACTGTACAAGAGGATGCACTGAAATTAGTATATCAGGAAGGCCTACTGAGTATTGGAGAGACCAAACTGGCCTACAAGAAAGACCAAATGAAGAACAAAAGGGAGGCATGGAAAGATAAAGCTTTACATGACCAGTATATTAATAAAAAGTGGCAGGGAAAGCAGATACAATGGCATGAGAAAGTAGCAATAATTGTGCATTGGAAGAACTGCCAGAAATATCATTTGCCTGCAAGCAAGAAATAGTAGGACCATAAAATTGAGAAAGTAATAAGAAAATGAAGAAGCTAAAGTGCTCTGGGTATCAGGGTTCTGACTGATGCCCTAATTAAATCATAAGCCTTGAGCCAAGCTTCAGAAGAAATCCAGTTATTTATTAGGAGCTTCATGTTGGCACGTTCTAAGTGAAGCCAACTCTGACACATAATTTATGTTCCAGCTCTGACCCTGTTTCCCCTCTCCCCGTATGGTGTATCATCAGTCACATTCTCCAATGAAGCAATTTTGTGGGTTGTAGAGATCACTCCCCTCCGGCACTGTGGGTAACCGCGGAGATGGCCTTGACAGAGAAATGGCTGGAATGTGCTTTTGTTTTGACTGACATGCTGCCTCGCCACAGCTGCAGAGTTTGTTTTCTCATCCCCCTTGCCTATGACAACTCAAGAAAAGGCCAGGTATGCTTTGTGAGTTGACATTGGGACTTTAGAATCCAAGCAGACCGGTACTTGCCACATAACACTCCAGACTTCACAACTGTTGATAAGAAAGAGGAAAAAAAAGTCTGAATAGTGGATGTGGCTGTACCTGGAGACAGAAGAACAGAAGAGAAAAAAGAAGAGGAGAACATAACAAAACACAAAGACCTGAAAAAAGAAACAGAACGACTGGGGCAAAAAAGAGCAAAGTAGTATCAATAAAATCCCAAAGCAGCTGGAACAGCTCTTGGACACCATTGGCATTGACAAAATCACCATTGGTTAATTGCAAAAGGCAGCATTACAACAGTTTACATCCTGCGATAATATCTCTAAAACCCTCAAACATTAATGTCTATCCATCCGAGGTCCTTGGGAAGGACTTGATAGGTGAATAAAAATGCCAAATCCAATCTGAATATCTGGCTGACTGTGAAATGAACTATAATAATAACTAGGTTTCATCAGAGGAGTCAGGCAAAGAGTGTCTCTCCCATAAAAAATACAGTGAGACATACATTACAGAAACCCATAACAACTCAGCCATCAGCCAGGTTATGGGAACAATGCTAAGTGTTGGAGTTCCTGGAGATCTGGTGAAAAATCAGGATTGCTAGCTTAATAACAAGGGCCAGCAGCTGAAGAACTACTGGAAGAAAATATGTTTACCCTTACAAAGTAACAATGATCTGTTATTACACATCAAGCCCAACAAGAAGAGGATATTTGAAACAAATGTGCCAATTCTGGAAAGAACAAGATCCGGAATCATAAATTACAGAACAAAGGCTAAAACCAGCAACTATTAACATCTGCCCATCCCAGGTCCTTGGTTAGGTGCCTTGGGTGTGATCCCAAGCTTACATTCTGTGATGATACTTTAATACCCTCAAACAACAATTGTCTATTGGGAAGGATTCAATAGATGGATGAAAATGCCAAATCCAGTCTAAATTTGTGGCTGAATGTGCGACCAACCAAAATAATGAATTAAACTTGTATGCTGTCTGACTGTCAGTGATTCTGGGTGGCTCACAACAATCCAATAAAGAAATTATAACAACACACCCTGTTTTCCCCAAAATAAGACATCCCCTGATAATAAGCTCAATCGGGCTTTTGAGCGCATGGCAATAAGGCCAAGCACTTATTTCAGGATTCAAAAAAATATATAATATTTTTGGGGAAACATGGCATTAAAAATAAAGGGAAAAAACCCCAAGAACCCTGAAATCAAGCCTAATTTTATTCACTTATCGAACTATTCATTCATGCTGTATGATTTTAAGATGCATTAATGGAAATTTACCAAAAGAAAAAAGAAAAAAAAACCCTGTCCTTTTTACATATTTAAAATCTGCAGATCTGAATTTCAGGTCTGCAAGTTATGGAAGTTAATATCTTGTTGGCAGTTGACGGTTAATGATAAAAGTAAGTCGAAGAACAGTACATCACTCAGACTTGCTATATTGTAAGAATTCATAGGATTGTGAAGTATTAATCCCCAGACTGTGCTGATCTGATGAGAGGAGCTGCAAAACAGATCAGATATTCTCTTTTTGGGGGAGAGAGCGAAACAGGAAACACCTCCTCTCTCATCAAATAGCAGGTTTTGATTAATTACTAGTGACCTGACAAAAGTTTGAATGAAGACAGGAATGTTTGAGCTGAATAAAGTCAGGTGTGTTCAGAGGAATCCTCAGTTCAAGCCTGTATGTTTGTAACTGATGATGACAAATCTGACCATAGCTGTTTAAAAAAATATATAGCAATGTTTTTCTACAGTGTTAAGAACATGATCTAAAACTTATTGAGCTCCTTGGAAAGCCCTGAATTGACTTCAGAGACAGCTGGATCAGTCAGGAGCTGAAGCCAGTCTTCAGAGGCTCTATGCACTCCTATTAACTGGAAAAGCAAAAATAGAAAATAGCTGCTGGGAAGGGAAGCCAATGAAGGAGATCGATGAAGTGAATTCTACCAGCAAGAGCAATAAAGCAGCTTATCTTAAAATGAACCCGCACTTCTCATTTTGCAAGGAAATCATGTGTTTAAGCTGCTCCTCCCCACTTTGTTGTATGTGAGGCAGAGTTGTATGGTGTTATTACAGAAAGTGGGGGGAAGAAAAGAAAGACAAAGACAATTGGAGAGGCAATTGTTGTAATCAGAAAATGCCTCTTCTGAACTTCAAAGGACAAACCAAAAGCTCTATTCTGTACCTCGCTGACAAACATTTGCCTGAGGCATTTCACAGCGCTGCACAACATCAATTACACCCCAAACATCTAAAGAAACAAGCTAGGCTAGATCACCATAGAGCAGATACTGGAGCTGCTTACCGTTCAATGTTTTTTTGGACAAAGTGCTTTGGATGATATGCAACTGCAGGACCTTTCTGTTCTTCATTAAAGCAGCCTGATTACAGTCTGATTACCAGTACTCCTCAGCTTCCTTATGGGTTGTTTAATGACTGTTCAAAGTTTTGATGGACCTCCCCAAAGCTACTTACAACCCATTTTTGGAGTTATGATGCTGCACAAGTCCTGTGTCATGTGATTGTATTTTGGGTGGTTGTAAGCAGCTCACCTTTATGGCTGTTTGCAGTGTTCCATAGTCACATTGTAGAAAGTCAGCACCCACCCACCCTCCTAGAGAATAGGCACGATAGAATATTTCCCCTAAAGGAGAAATGGGGAAAAATCTTAAGGGAGGCAGAAACCAGCCCCAGTCTTCCTGTCCCAAGCAGAAACTGAGGAGGCCAGCTTTTAAAAATGCAGATTTAGTAATCCATTCAGAAAGACTGGGTCAGACAGAGACTCCAGATAAGCAACACAATTAGGCAAACCAAAGGTTGACAAGATTAGCTCAGGCAAACACCTAGCATTTGCATTTCTCCTTTTGCCTATAGAGCCAGCCATAACCCCTACATGATGCCATAGGAATCAAAAAGGTATAAAAACCCACCTACTCTCAACTCCATTTTGTCAGCTGTCCCAGAGCTGCACTCACTGTGTGTTGTTGGTTCTGCTTACCTATAAACGGACCTTTCTTTCTTAAGCAGCCTCCATTTTATTCCAGGTTTGGAACTGGAACTGGATTTTTCTTCCAACATAAAAACAGTCATAACTTTGAATCTGGTCACATGGTGCCCCGACTTACTACCTCAATGGTTTACGGCCATAATTCCAGCCTTAATGGTTTTAAGTTGAGAACCTCCTGTATTTCAGGCTCTGAGCTTGAGAAACCATGTGACTTTCAAGGTCATTTTAACTTTACTAGGTCATCTGTTAAAACTTGGACCAACATGAGATGATTCTTCTGCATGCTCTTATTTCAAAACAAACTGCAGGCAAGCCTTCGCTTCATTGTTAACTTGAAGTAAAACTGATAATCTCCTGAGATAGCTTGTGTGAATGTGTGTGGCTGAAACCTGAAGCAGGACGCAAAATCCTCTTTAATAGAGCTATTACTTCTAGGTTGCAATAACATCGATAGCCACTAAATGGTTAGCAAAGTCCCCAACTCTTTGTTGCCATGAAGTGGTTGTTTAGATTTTTGCAACCTAAATATACCGTAATAACATAGTCTTCAGCAGTTCCAAGTCCAAACTGCCAGCTGATTCTATCTTTTCTATTCTTGTCTCTGTTATTTTTTTCCCCCACTGATTTCTTTCCTGAAGTTAAAGCTTTGTGTAAATTCAGATACAATTTCTAGTTATGCCTCTGACTGCTGCAATCACATTGTATGTATAAAACCAGCAGGACTCTTAGATAGTTTTAACACTCCTAAGGGACAACCAATGTACTTTTGAAAAGGGAAAAAAATCATACTTGTGAATTGGTGGCAATTTCCGCCCCCCCTAAAGAATGGCCTGGGGAAGAATTAAGTCTCCCCACCCACCATGCATGGTGACCCCAATCTTACTCTAAAGTAATAAAAATAATTAGCAAACAGTGGGGCATCCACACACTACATACTTAACAGATCGTCTAGATTGGTCTTGAATATCACTGCCTGAGCATACACACCACTGAGTTTCCTGCTTCTCTCTTCCTAACAATATATTCTGAAACAATCCCAACAGAACCAGCTTTTCTTTACTGAGCAGGAGATTGCCTAGATCACCAACCAGGCCACAGCGAAACTCTGTGATTATGTGATTCCCTACTGAGACAGGGTAGATTTGGAAACTTCCTTTAAAAATGCAGGCCTTCCAAATTCTGAAGACTTTTCAGTGGATCAGATGCATTTTACATCCATGCATGCATACCCTCATTTACATATATGCAGGTACTCTATCAGTGGTGGGTTTCTACTGGTTCACCCTGGTTCAGGCGAACTGGTAGTGGTGGCGGTGGGAGGCTCTGCCCACCCACCTGGATGTCGTCACGGACTCTCTGCGCATGCAGAGTGCCATGTGCGAGTGAAGTGAGTGCGTTCATGCTCACAGTTCTGAACCGGTAGCAAAGGTAAGTGGAACCAGGGGTGGGTTCTACTTACCTTTACTACAAGTTCGCATCACGCCCGTGTGCTCTTCTGCGCATGCGCAGATCACCTATGATGACGTCCAGGTCAGTAGCCAGAGCCTCCTGCTGGTTTTACTACCAGTTCTTGCGAATTGGTCTGAACCGGGGGCAACCCACCACTGAGTGGAACCCACTACTGTACTCTATGTCATACAAAGTCATCTGCAAGAAGCTCATATTGATAATCACATTCACACTCAGACCTTACCTGCCCATTGTCCTCTTGCTATGATAGGAAGGCAACTCTTTCAGAAGGACAGAAGCAGAAGGTCTCACCCTCTGTTAACACCCCCCCTACACACACACACACAAACACACCTGAAGAGACCCATACATACAATACCATCACCTTCAAAGAAATCTTTTTCTGTTCTACTTTGGAAGTAGACTTTTTCCTTTTATGCCACCTGGCGGGATCCTTTCTGTTTATACAACTTGGTTGCAGGCTAACCTCAGCAGTACATTGGCTGCTTTGCAAAGAGAAGAATCAGCTCTTCCAATGAGCTACTAGTTACAATGCATTCTAACTTGTTTCTTTATCTTCCCTTCCTAGGATTTCTGGAATAGTAGACGGGCTAAAACAGTTTAGTGAAGAGATGGTTGCTGATTTGAAAACCATCAGAAATGCATAATAAACAAACAAACAAATAAACAAACAAGAAAAGGAAGGAAGGAAGGAAGGAAGGAAGGAAGGAAGGAAGGAAGGAAGGAAGGAAGG
>WNWU01000017.1:23878621-23888650 GCA_012654045.1 Ptyas mucosa | reverse complement strand
AGGAAGGAAGGAAGGAAGGAAGGAAGGAAGGAAGGAAGGAAGGAAGGGTCTTCAGTACATAGTTTTCTCTAAAAATTTACAGAAATTTACTGTTTTAAACATTTTTTCAAGACACCCGAAGTAGAAGAGTTTCACCCTGGGTTTGACATAATACATTATGTTACAGTAGTCCTTGACCTACGGCCACAATTAAGCCCAATGTTTCTGTTGCTAAGTGAGACAGTTGGTAAATGAGTTTTGCCTTATTTTACGACCTTTCTTGCCATAGCTGTTAAGTGAATCCTTGCCGTGGTTAAATTAGTAATATAGTTGTTAAGTGAATTTGGCTTCCCCATTGACTTTGCTTGTCAAAAGGTCGCAAAACGTGATCGCATGTCCCCGGGACACTACAATTGTCATAAATACAAATCATCTGAATTTTGATCACGTGACCATGGGGATGCTGCAATGGCCATAAATGTGAAAAACAGTCATAAGTCACTTTTTGCAGTGCTGTTGTAACTTTGAACAAATTAACTGTTTTAAGTTGAAAACTACTTGCATCTGGGATCTAGGAGTGAATCATTGTATCTTAGATGACTAGGAAAATGTTGACCTTATTTATGAAAGCAAAACTCTGTCGGTTTTGAACTCTGGGCTAAAGAAAGATCTCGTTAATTAATCAAATGTATCATAATCATTGCCTATGACATTACAAAATATAAGAAAAATTAATAGGAAAAAAAGATTAAACAGATGCCTAAGTAGAATGGAAGGTCTAAGTGCAATCTTTAAGATACCGTAATAAAATATTAAAATAAAAGTATACTGATGATAGATATAAGTGGTAAAATACTGATAAACGTTAAATGTAAGCGTTCAAACTCAAATTAAGGTCTATTAAATATTAATATGTTAAGAAAAAAATTATAAATCAATGACCACCCAATAAATTTTAACAAAAACAATTGAACTTCTGTAGGATCCATAAGATTGGTGTGTTTAATAAGAAATAAGTGGTAATGTCTAATTGAGAAGGTTGGCTTGAGAGAATGTCTATCTGTAACTATCCTAATCATTAAAAGAAACAGACCCTCAGTGTGTTTGTCCATGCTCTGTTTTATGCCCTATGATGTTCTGGCTAGGAATTTTAATTGTTGCAATGCAATACATGATAAAGTATTTCTTGTCTGAAAGAGGAAATTCAGCAAGGAAAATTTCATTTTGATCTGTAAAAGATGCCAACAAAGGGGAAAGATTTGTTGACTGCCCTGTGATTGGAAGCACATGTGGAATAATCTCTGTTGCACCAAAGGACAAATTCTTTCACAGATGAGGACTTTAATAAATCTCCCATTAAGAACTGAAGAGGGTAAAATGTCAAACCTAGCTTTGAAAAATCTCTTTGTTGGGCAAAAGAGGCTAAAGTAAGTTAGGTATCTGTACTTGCCCATCTAGGGTGAGTTTTGCCAGTTCTAATGTAAGAGGGACACAGTGGTTCAGTGGCTAAGATGCTGAGCTTGTTGATGAAAGATCGGCAGTTCAGCAGTTTGAATCCCTAGTGCGGTGTAACGGGGTGAACTCCCATTACTTGTCCCAGCTTCTGCCAACCTAGCAGTTCGAAAGCAGGTAAAAAATGCAAGTAGAAAGATAGGGACCACCTTTAGTGGGAGGGTAACAGCTTTCTGTGCGCCTTTGGCGTTGAGTCATGCTGGCCACAAGACCACAGAGATGTCTTCGGATAGCGCTGGCTCTTCGGCTTTGAAACAGAGATGAGCATCTCCCCCTAGAGTCAGTAATGACTAACACATATGTGCGAGGGGAATCTTTACCTTTATCTTTAATATAAGCTGGAATCCCTCCCTCCCTCCCTCCCTTCTTGACTCCAGGCAGCTGCTTGGACAAGTCACTATATTTTCCTTGGCAAGGTTTCTCAAAGTGGTTTGCCATTGCCTCCTTTCTAGGGCTGAGAGAGAGTAACTGGACCAAGGTCACTTCTCTGTCTTTGTGCCTAAGTTGGAAGTAGAACTCAGGGTCTCCTGGTTTCTAGCCTGATGCCTTAAGCACTGTACTAAACCGTTCCAAAGTTGGAAGTGGCTGGAAATACACCTAATCTCATTATGAAGTTCAGTATTTAGGACTTTACTTCTTTTTCTCGCCTGAATGTATTCCCAAACAAGCAGTTGCTGGAGTGGCAAATCATAACGGCTAAGTTTCTTCAAACTGCTTGTTGCCACAGGAATTAAAATTGATCTGTTGGGACTAATGGACTAAATCCTACCAGGGAAAAAAAATGGAATTTAAATCAATAGGGAAGTATTAACAACTATGCCAACACTCCTACTTTTTTCTAAAAAAAAACCTGCAAAAAATTAAAGAAAGAAAAAGTAATCAAAATTATCAAAGAAGAAAAGAATTTTAAAAAAGGAAACAAAGGGGTGCAGGACATACGGTATATTCATAAACATACATGCATATATATGTATAAAATTGTGCAATAAATATTTCAGTAAATGGAAGTCATAATTCATTACAGTTTTTCACGGCTGATTTATGATAATCAATGATGCAGACCATTGAATAGTTAGAATTCTATTTTTATTGCCCTTCTATTCTAAAATTCCTACTAGATACATACCTAGGCATGTGAAAGATGTTTGTTTGTAAGGCTTCAAGGGATTTATAACAGGTAAATGGTTTCAGTTGGGCACCGTAACATTTTGGGGTCATGGGATTTGCTGTGAAATGTTTCAGAATTGCTTGTATGTGATCATTATCCTTTGCTTGGATAATGAATGGTTGCTGTGTAAAGCAACAAGATCAATGTGCAGCAGGCACCTGGAGGGGCAAAACGACATGGGTTTTGTAGTTTGTTAACTAACATGGTTACTTTGCATTTTAATTTGATTTATTTTTTGTCTTTTAAAATGATGTTCAGGTTCATTAGCTTTTAACATTCCTAAACTGATAGACAAGCTGGAGACTAGCTCCAGATACAAAAATGTTTATTAGTACAAATTGGGGTCTGGTTTAGCTCTTTTGTAAACTCCAAAAGTGGTGGGTTGTCCCCAGTTTGTACCGCTTCTATAGAACCGGTAGTAAAACCGGTGGGAGGCTCCGCCCACCGACTCTGATGTCATCAGAACGCTTCTGTGCATGTGCAGAAGTTTCTGTGCAAGCGAAGCGAGCATGCGTGCGTGGCCCCATTGCAAATCGGTAGTAAAAGTAAGTAGAACCCATCCTTGACTCCAAATAATCATTTTCCTTACAATTACGCCCCTTCTGATGACAGACCTCACTTTAACGAACATGTGTGATAGCATGGGATGCAAACACGTAACGTGTTTGATTACATATAACTGATTTCCTATGCAAAGGGGAGGTTACTTTTATCCTGTCCAATCAACTTTCCTCCTGCATTTTCTTTGTTGTGTTAACTATAAAACATGGGGCTCAGGGTTCTTTCTTCCTTTTTCACAGAGAGATCCCACTTTGTCAGGCTATCTTAATAAACTGCTTTTAAATGATCTTCCAGCTCAGTTGCTTATTGGGAAGGTAAACTGAGGCAGAACCTAGAGCCAGATTTGGTTTTAATTTGGAGCACTATCCCCAAATATTGGAAGCTCTTGATCTGCTCAATTTCCTTCCTCTCAACTTTGGATTTCCCATCATTGATTATTGTCGGTAGTAATGGGTTAAAAGCTTTGAAAGCTTGTTTAAGTCTTGCAGGAGTTAATGAAATGATAGCCACATCATGATAAATATATATAGGGGAACTGGAATAACCACAAACAATTTTGCAGACCTCTTACTGTAGATATGTTTTCCAATAAGATGTCGTTGGACCAGAATAAGATCTAATGCAAAATAGTTGAGAGAAAAATGAACCTGTTTGTTGTCCAGCATTGATTCTTTCTCTATCCAATCTTGTTACTGGCTATTCAAGTGATAGGCATAAAGGTTGCTAATTGTACTCGGCAAATCTACAGGGTGATAATTTGCTGGATTCCTATCCCTCCCCGTACTTCTTTTTTTAAATATTGACCCAATAATGGCAGTATTCCAATCTTGGAGAAAACAAAGTTCTTAACCACTGTGTTATTGCAGCAGTATTAATAAAGAAAGATATATAAAAAATGATAGTGCATGCTGGAAAGGATGAAAAAAAAAGCATTCCTACAACAACTGCTTGTTGTGCCTACATGCATCCAAGATTGCAAGTGTTGCCAAAGTATCTCCGGACAGATTTTTCTTTTTTTTTCTTTTTTTTTTATTAAAAAGTTTTACACAAAAACAAATTTTTCCCTCCCAATATTCCCCCCACCCTTTTTTCCTCTCCCCCACCTCCCCAACACCCCTTCCCACCCTCCTCCCCAGACTTCCCAGAGCAAAATACAGGGTATTTCAATTAACAATCATAAGCTAAATTAACCTAACTACCCTTAAACTAACAAATCTCCCCCTAAAACCTTAACTCCACTATGGATAACATAATACATCTAAAGTTTAACATTCACTCATAAGCTATTTGGTATTTTCTTGTCTGATTTTGTATATAATCAATCCATCTTCTCCATTCCAATATGTATCTTTCTTGTGTATAGTCTTTCAAATACGCTGAGATTTTCGCCATTTCCGCTAGGTTAGCTACTTTCAGTATCCACTCTTCAATGGTAGGCAAAGAGTCCTTTTTCCAATATTGCGCAACCAACAGCCTAGCTGCCGATATTAAATTTAAGATCAGTTTAGTCTCTGATGATGTACAGTCCATTGTTATACCCAATAAAAATAATTGCGGAGTAAATTTCAACCTTTTTTTCAAGATATTCTGCATCACCCACCAAATTTTTATCCAAAATGCTTTGATTTTCTTACAAGTCCACCATATATGATAATAAGTTGCATCGTCACAATCACATCTCCAACATTTAGCTTGCAAGTTTGGGTACATACATGATAATTTTTTAGGATCTAAATGCCATCTATAAAACATTTTATAAAAATTTTCTCTTAGATTTTGTGCTTGCGTGAATTTAACATTTCTAACCCAGATCTTTACCCAAGTTTCTATCATCACTGGTTCCTGGAAGTTTTGTGCCCATTTTATCATACAATCCTTAACCAATGGACAGATTTTTCTTAAGCTATTTTAGAGCCAAGGTGGCGTGAGCACAATACAGTAACATCTTAAGCAATGAGTGCAAATTTAACCACATAGACTTTTAAAGATGAAATGGGAGCTTTAAGCAGGGATGAAATCTACTTACCTTCCCAACCGGTTTGGAAGTGCACGTGCCGTGTGCGCATGCTCACTTCACTCACACGCACACGAGTATCACGTTTGCACGCGGACCCTCTGCGCATGCACAAAAACTTCTGCGCATGCGCAGAGGGTAAAAAACAGGTTACTTCCTGGTTAAAACCAGGAAGTAACGATGACCAGGAGTCACAATCGCTACCGGTTCTCCGAACCACCGGCTGCCATCGCTACCGATTCGGCTGAACCGGTTCGAACAGGGAGCATTTGACCCCTGGCTTTAAGCATATCTAAGGTTTAAGGTATCTGTTTCCTCCTTTATTTTCTCCATTATCACCACCACTACCATCCTAAAAAAATCCAAAGAAAAACAAGGGGGACAGTTTTGATGTTGTCCACGCCTAAAATCATATGTGATTCTGAGGGGGTTACAAGTGTGTGGACATGTGGATTGCAGGTTGCCCGTACCTGGTTTAGAACAGCTCACTCTTTCTTGGAGGAAGTGATAAAGACAACATATAATATTTGGCATTAGTATATGTTAGCTATTTATCTACCTGGGATCTTATTCCATTGAATTACTGATAGTTTCCACCTCTTCCTGTATCATATGCCAGGAGATAGATGTAAATTCAAACTGATTCTGTATTGTTGCTATTAGGATCTTGGTGTTCACTGAGCATGGTTTTCTTGCACAAGTTTCATTACCAGACTAAATAACATCATCTGGTTACAGCTTCTTTTTGCAAAGGAACTCCAAATGGCTTACCTCTGAGAATATCACATCCAGAAATTAGCGAGTCAATTAAAAAGTAAAGAATGAAAAGAATACAGATGAGGATACTGATATTTATTTATTTTTTTGTCAAATGAATATATCCTTTGATCTTACATGAAGTGACTACGGATAATATACACTAAAAATCACTTATTAAAACATGCTACAAAACCAATTAAAATAATTAAAACAATGAACATAGATTAAAAACAAGGCCACAAACAGAAGAATATTATACTTAATGCATCCAACAAGTGAGATTCTTATTACTAGGGGATTCCCAGATTTGCTGAAAAAATGGTTTTAAGACCTTCCTGAAAGGCTGTGATGGTTGGGGCTAACCTCACTTCAGGAAGGATGATGTTACAGAGTGCAGATATCATGGTAGAAAAGGCTCACCTCCAAGATCTGTTCCGATGGAATTTTTTCACTTATGGGTCCTGCAGGATGCTTCTCAGACCTGATGAGATGGGTAAATGAGATCAGGAAGAGGCAGTCCCTCAGATAACCTGGGTCCATGCCATGTAGGGCTTTAAGAGTCAAAAACAGCACCTTGAATCCCTTCACTCTTAAAATAATTCAACTGTTGAGCAAGTTTGGTCTAGTGGTTAAGGCAATAGGCTGGAAAGGCTATGAGTTCCAGTCCTGCCTTAGGCATGAAAACCAGCTGGTGACTTTGGGCCAATCATTCTCTCTCTAAGCCCAATCCACCTCACAGAGTGGTTGTTGCAGGGAAAATAGGAGGAGGAAAGAGTACCCTGTATGTTTGCTGCCTTGAGTTATTTATAAAAATAATAAAGGTGGGAAAAAAAAAACTTTAAAAAAAAATCCTGTTCCATATACAGTAGGTTTGCTTTTTGAAAGCTATTTTTTTCCTGACATCCCATTTAAAGCGAAAGCAATCATGAACACAGTCAATATATGGGAGGGGGAGATATATCAAAAATTGGATGTCCATGTTTCATAGATGTCTGGAATATTTCCAACTTGCTTTAAAAATAAATGGAAAGCACCAGCACTATTGCTACTAAGGTGAGGGCTATATAATAACTTCAACCATACCGGTCTGGAGGCAATTTTTATTAAATGTTAAACAAGGAAATTTGATCAGATTCTACAAACAGGTTATGAAATCTAAGGAGAAGACAAAAAAGACAATTAGGAATATATATTTTACCACCATGCTGTCATTTACTTATTTCAGCTACTAGATTATGGAGTAATTTCAAGGTAAAGATAAAAAAAAAGTTTTTTAAGCTTTACCAACATGGCATTTAATGTCTGGTGCAAGAGAGCCCCGACTCAAAGATCCAGCTTAAAGCTTAGAAAATACTTTATTAAATAGAACTGTGAAATTGAATAAAAAAAACCCTAGAAAAATGGAAGTTCGATGCCTCTTTCTATATAATGCAGTGAATGAATGGAAAGATGAAAAATCAGTCATGCCTAGAGATGGGTGATGCAAACTTGGTGACATCTAGATTATTATACTCAAATAAATTACCATTATAGTTCACATATTTTATACCAGTTAGTGGCCACCTACAGTAGTGGCCAAAATTGTGGAAAAGTGTATTTTTGAGGTTTGATGGCTAATAATACCACTTTTTTTGGGGGGAGTTTCAAGATAATCATATTCCACTGCTGGAATGGCCTGGGAATAGCCCAGACCTTAACCCAATTGAAAATCTATGGAGCTGACTAAAGAAACTTGTTAGTCAGAAGCGACTCAGCAATAAAACCCAGTTAATAGAAGCAATCATTCAATCTTGGTTTCACATTGTAACAGCTGCAGAACTAAAAGACTCGGTTGACTCTATGGAAAGATGTTGTAATGCCGTAATTCATGCTAAAGGTTACCCAACTAAGTATTAACTGACATGATAATATTTGTATATCTCATTTTTTTCTATGGTGATAATTTTTATATATCTCGTTTTTTCTACAAGTTTTCCTTTCCTTCTTTATACTATAACTGCTATTCTAATAGCAAATCCTTCATAAAAGTTATTGCATTACATTCTTAATTAAATTATCTTTCCTTTGATATATAATTTTATGGTACTACTTAAAAAAAAGTGCAATTATTAGCTAGTTTTAGAAAATACACTTTTCCCAAAATATTTCCACAATTTTGGCCACTACTATAGTTAGGCCCAATGCTGTTCCAAAATCTACCTTGTAGTTTCTATTTTTTTTTTTTTCTTTTGTGAAAAGCGGTTTCAATGTTCCTGTCTTGTTTCCAAGATAGTTGTAAATTTTGGGGGGAAATGTTGAGGTCTTATTTCATCTGTGAGATAGCAAAAAATGCTGGTGTTGTTCTTCTATGTTGCATGACTTACCATTACTTCCCGGATGTCCACATTTCCCAAACTTAAGATAATTCTTCTCACTGGTTTTTTTTTTATCATGCCTTCTCTAGGTATTTAACCAAAATGTGGATAGACAGAGATGTACAGACTGCTGGATTGATGATATAATAAGAGATAAGATATTCCACAAGTCTCTTGACCATCAATAGCTAATTAATCACAGCACATGAGAAGTTTATTAAAATTCTCCCTTGAAAACTGCTGAAAGCAAATGCCTTGTCATTATCAGATTTTATCAAATATGTCTGGAATATGATGCCACTCCCAAAAATGCAGGATACTGACAGTAGTGGGTTGCAAAACCCATAGGTACTGATTTGCTTGTGCGCATGCGCGTGCTTGCACGCGATGTTTCTGCGCATGTGCAGAAGCATCCAGCGTGGATGGGCGGAGCCTCCCACCACCGCCACTACCGGTTCACTGATCCGGGTAGAACTGGTAGCAACCCACTACTGATACTAACATTTCTATCTTGCCATAGAGTAGCAAAACCTGGTGCAGTGCTGGTGGTTTTACTGGAAGATGGGCAAGAAGGAATTGAATAGTGCGGTTGCCTAGAGATGGAGCTCTCACCTCACAATCAGGCGGCTGTGAGTTTGACCCTAGGTAGAGGCAGATATTTCTCTCTCTGGCCACAATGAGAATATACCTGCTGAAGAAAACTCTGCATTGGTGACAGGAAGGGCATCCAGCCAGTAAAACACTCTACTAGCTCCATTCAGTTGTCCGGACTCTACCCGTTAGGGATTATGTGGTCGTTAAATGATGAAGATGATGATGATGGGCAAGAAGGAATAGAATAGTGGTTTTGCATGGTACATAGAAGTAGCATTCCTATGTAATAGTTGAAAGTGTATTATAGATTTAGGCAATTTATTTTAGTCAATTTATTATTGTAATTTTTTGATCTGGTCTTGGTGGGAAAACTGTGCACAGTAGGATGATCCTTCTCACTGTCAATCAAAAAACCTTGGGGAAAAGGTACTCCTTCATCCTGAAATGGTCTCATTGCCATAAACAAATACTTCTTAACCTTGCAGGTCTCAAGATTTGGCAGAACTAGATAAAGCATTTCAAGTTTAAGATAAGATGTCTTTGGCAAACTCCAATAAGATGCAATCAAATAGAGATGTGAGTAATATTGGTTCAGAGCCTATATAAATGATTCAAAAACCCCCATGGAATGGAATCTGGATGCAGACCTAATCAGGAAGGTGCTGTATGTTTGCTGACTTTGATGGGGTCTACCCATCATCATTTCTCTGGGATTCACTGAATTGCAGAAGAGGAATAAGGTCTTTGTCTTTTTGTCCTCTTTAGTATTTTTGAATATTCTTTTATTGCTGTCTCATGTCAAGTTATTGTGTAATTTCTTACACTGCTTTGGATTAAAGTCTTAAGTACTTTTTCTATATGATCATTGCTTCTGAATTCAAATGAACCTATACCAAAGTCTAATGGGCTAGGGAAACAGGCTATTTAGGAGAGAAATGGAATATGAAGGCTCTATAGATAAAATGGGATGGGATAGATTATTTTAACCCTTATTTTTATTCTGTTATTTTGACTTTTAGTTAATACTTTTATAGAATAGAATAGAATAGAATAGAATAGAATAGAATAGAATAGAATAGAATAGAATA
>WNWU01000017.1:23853488-23871970 GCA_012654045.1 Ptyas mucosa | reverse complement strand
ATATATATATATATATATATATATATATATATATATATATATATATAAAATAGTTTTTGGAAATAATTGGCTTGGTTATGCTTGTAGCATACTGGACAGTATACTAACACTGAGTGGTATTTACCATTTACTTTACTTTAGCAGAAAATACTTCATGTCGTACAATAGTAAGTAGTGGCTAGTGACCTATCATATTTTTTCCCTCGGCTTTAGTGAAACACATATTGATAAATACATGCAGGGAAGTAAAGCTGGAGATTTAATTATAGACAAAGGGACTAAAACATATCAGAAAGTATGAATTGGTGTCATCTAGATTGTTGCGATTCCATGTGGAATTGGGAATTCAAAGACTGACAGTTATTATATGTTAAATCTCAGTGAACTGTAATTTTAGAAGAACCAGGGGTGAATTTTGGGGGAAATTGTACAACATTTTGGACAAATGTTACAGTGCTTGACATGAATAAATGGGATGAGTGTCAGTTTTGGAAGACAATTTTCTTTTTGCTTCTAAACTGCCACATATTTTAGCTGGGGAAGTTGGGAGGGGGTTGTTGTTGGAGCGGTAGAAAGTTAGTCATAACAACATTCCGTACTCAAGGACTTTTGCCTGACTTTTGCCTGCGTCTGATGGAGACTGCCTGAAGATTGTATCCGGTGGAGTGTGAAGAGTTGATTGGACAATGTGATGAACTTGTGGGTGTGGGGCAGGGCTGTGAACTCTTAGCTTGGTCGGGGAAACCTGGAAGCTTTCAGATTCGGGTTTTCCCAGATGTGCCAACATGACATCTCTAATAAATTGGAACTTTGAGGAACCTCAGGCCTCAGAACTTTATTTTGTTGGGGGTGTTCCTTGGAACCCTGACAATGAGATTGAATAGGAAAAGTGATTTGGCCACTTAGAGAGCCAAGAATGAATAAGAATTGTAGTTATTTTTAGTACCTCAAAAAAGACTTGTTCTGAATATGTAGTTTCGCCATGTTTTTATGCATGAACATGCCAAAGGAATAAATAATTGATTTAATTACTTATGTAAAGCCTAGGAGAAGGATGATGAGATGCTCTGGAAGTAGAACAGATCATCTTTTGATAGTTATCAAGTGTGAATCCTGAAAAAATAGGGGGGGGGGAAGGAAAGTGTGAGAAACTAGAGGGGAAATAAAACAATTGCAATAAGAGAAGGCATGTGTCCAAGAGAGAGAGAAAGAGAGTGAGAGGAAATAGGTTAAATCCCCAACATAATGAATAAAATGTAGCCGTAAGAAAAGAGGATGTGGAAGCTGCTTAGAACAAAGTGAAAAGAATTTGTGTTAGAAAATGCTGCAGAAGGGTGCAGAGTTACACTAATGGGAAGTATGAAAAAGGATGCTTAGAGGAATGAAGAAATAAAAGAGGCTGCACAAGAGAAAAATGCATACAAAAGAATGATTGCTGTACAAAAAACGGGGACAAGAGAAAGATACTGTCTAATGTGTATATTGAGAAACAATTTACAATTATAGTGATATGTCAGAGGGAAGGATTGAAATGAATCCTATAAACGTTACTTCTAAGGGGAAAAAATGAGGACAAGGAATTGGTGTTATATCTACTGACAAAGTCTGCAGGCAATGGTAAATTGCAGGTGTAGACAGTTAAATGCTAAAAACGGATTGCTTATGGAGCCATTCTTTGATTTAGGTAATGCATGCTGCAAACTAGTACCAGACAATGAAAGAATGCCATGTCCCCTTGTGCAAAGGGAAAAAGGTACTGAGTAAGTGCAAAAACTAGCTTGTTCCTGGGGAAGGTATGTGGAAGAATTATGATTTAAAATGCATGAGAGATGGCATTGAGGAAATATAGGAAGTACAGCGCAGCTTATGCAAGGCAGGGAATGTACAGGCCAGACTGTTGTTCTTTAGCAGGTCGTCTATCCATGTCTGAATTTTAAGAACGGTTTCCGTTTGCTGCTGTTGCTGTTGATTTAAAGAGATAAAGTGAAAAAGCTTGAATTATGGAATGTTTTCGACAAATATGAAAGTTGGCTGCTGAATGCAATAAAAGCAATGCTTGGTGGGATTAAAGCATGGGAGAGAATAAATGATAAGTTTAATGGTTCGATATTGAGCCGAGAGGAAGACAAAGGAAGTGTAATGTCTCCTAGGTTACTTAATGTGCTTGTGGACACATGTTGTATAGGGAATGCTTACAGTGTAATTCTTGTTGTACTGGTTAGAGATAGAAGGGATGAAATGCTACCGGTTCACACCAGTTTGGGCGAACCGGTAGTAAAAAAAAAGCTACTGGTTCATCCGAATCGGTATTTCCGACGATCAGCTGGGCCGCGTGATTTAGATTCACTAGAAAGCAGGAAATCCTGTTCCCCCCCCCCTTACCTTCAAACGGCTCCTTTTTCCATGTGAAGCACACAGTTGGTGTGTTTGGTGTGTACTGTGGATGAGCGCACAGCGTGTGTTTCATGCACATTGCGCATACGTGCGCAGGGTGCATTTGGCTCACACTGCACCTGTGCACGCAGCGTGTGTTTAGTGTGCGCTGTGCATGCATGCACAGGTAGCGTACATTTTGCATGCACTGCACATGCACACACACAGCATGCATTTGGCACAAAGTGTGCATTTGCCGTGCACCGTGCATGTGTGGGCAGCGAACCAGTGGCAACCCATGGAGGATTTCACCACTGATATGTGTGTGTGTTTACCAGAGGTGGGATTCAAGTAATTTAACAACCGGTTCTCTGCCCTAATGATTTCTTCCAACAACCAGTTTGCCAAACTGCTCAGAAAGTTAACAACCGGTTCTTCCGAAGTGGTGCAAACTGGCTGAATCCCATCACTGGTGTTTACACATACACACTGTAAGTATGCAACCAATGCTATGTTCCTGGCTGAGAACCTAAATGATTTGCAACCAATGTTAGCTAGCTTGCATGATGCAATGAAGAATATCGATCTGAAAAGTAATGCATTGAAGAGCATGGAAAGAGCATTTGGCAAGAAAAACAGAAAGATCAATTTCAAGTTATCTATCAATTGTGGAAAATTAGAGCAAGCAGATGAGCTTTTTAACCTTGGTAAAATTACAAAAGAGGAGAAAACGGATGGAGATGATTTAAAAATGTGGAAATGCCAGCATAAAGGTAGTGGAGGGTACGTGGCCTGTTGTGAGGGATGAATGTTGAAATCAGTGAAAATGGCCGTGCTGCTTTGCTTACCTTATTATTTGGAAGAGAGCAGGTATGTCAGGAGATAAATAAAAACAAATCGAATGGGTTATTTAAGAATTGTATGTGTGGTAAAACGAGAACAGATAGGGAGAAGAATAAATGGTAATGAGCGAATGTGGAGCGAATACAAAAGAGAATAATGCCTTTTTTTCCTTTTTTTTTTTTTTGTAAAGGGCAGTAATTTATTTGCTGCTGATGAGCTTGTTCCTGTGATATTTGTAAGATGCAGGATCTGACTCAGCGGCAGGTTTGCTTGCAGATTTCACTGTTATTCAGATTGTCCCGGAAGTTGGAATAAAGCTACAGAATTAAAATATTTTGTTTCACCTCTGCAACACATTTAGGTTCTCACAGTACAGATCTTTTAGATTAAATTGATTAAATATAGACACGATCCAATTCCAAACCAACTCCAGTGTAGTGTACAATAAAACCAACAGAATTTTTAAAAATACAATAATTATGGGGAAAAATAAACAAAAGAATTCAATAGACAATCTGGTTAACTATACCCACATACGATCCAGCAGGGACCCCAGCCCCTTGGTTTTCAAGTCCTGGGAGAAATCATTTTGATAACTCACCAGTTCTGGAAGCTTGTACAGAATGCCAGGTTATGATCGCAAATTAAAAAGACCACATTAAGGTGATTTGGCTATATGGAGAAAAAAATAAATAAGGATTGGATTGGAAAATATATACCTAAACAGCATTTAGAGACCATCTCAATGAAAAGGAAAAATGGATGGCCTGAGAATGAGGGACTTGGAAAAGTTGTGGTTGCAAGATTCTGATGAGAGTTTGAAAGAAAGAGGTGAGCAGTTCAAACAGTAAAATAAAGCAGTATAAACTGTTGTATGAAAATTTGGGAGGATGAAAATATTGGGAAGATATGAATGGTGTTATGGAATAAACTTTTTTTTAAAAAAAACTTAGATTTCCTTTTTTGACTTCCTGTCATTTCTTTGGCTTACTACCCTTCACTTTGCTTCATGTGCTTTACCCAGAAAGGGAAAAGCCTAATTGGTAAGATCCACATATATACAGGTAGTCCTTGACTTACGACCACAATTGAGCCCAACATTTATGTTACTAAGTGAGACATTTGTTAAGTGAGTGTTGCCTCATTTTATGACCTTCCTTGCCACACTTGTTAAGTGAATCACTTCAGTTAAGTTAGTAACATGGTTGTTAAGTGAATCTGGCTTCCCCATTGACTTTGCTTGTCAGAAGGTCGCAAAAACTGATCGCATGACGCCAGAATACTACAACTGTCATAAATATGAACCAGTTGCCAAGGTTCTGAATTTTGATCACGTGACCTTGAGGATGCTGCAATGATCCTAAGTGTGAAAATCAGTCATAAGTCACTTTTTCAGTGCCGTTGTAACTTTGAATGGTCAGTCAATGAACAGTTGTAAGTCGCACAACGTAGTATCTTCCCAAACCAGTTCCAAAAGCTATATTGAATTTTAAAAGTTGAAAAGAGAAATAACAAAAGAGAATTTTATTTTATGTTATGCTCCAAAGCTATGTATCTATAAGCCAAATGAATCATGCTATGTAGAAATCTATTTTTAGAATATCCAGGAATCCTTCCTTGGATACTGAAGTGTTCTGCCCCAGCTACGGACCCCAAAGAACGCAGCATACACAAAGTCTGTACAAACCTTAGTTTACTAAATTAAATCAGTTTTTTTTTCAAACAAAGGCTGTTAATTAACTTTCTTAACAGTTTACAAGAATTCAAAGAATAAATAATCTTAATCTTACTATGATTGGCAGAAAGCCCAGAAGCAATTTACAGAGAACTAAGATCAAGGCACGAAGGAGAGTGAACAAAGTTGTTCCCTGCAAAATAGCTTCAGTCGGCGTTCCTCCTTAAATAGGCTAAGGGAGTGGCCAATTAGCCCCAAGCCTTACTCTCGAGGAGACCTCCTCCTGAGGAGCCACTCTTGCCTTTTGGCAGCTCTGCGCGCCCGTGCATCGAGAAGAGGATCCTCTTCTTCGTCCTCTTCACTTAAGAGAGCTTCTGGAGGTCCTGAAGGCCCTGGCTGAATCCCCGCCTCTGGCACCACATCTCCAGCCTCATTGTCCAACTCGAGTGCCAGCTGCACAGGCTGCTGGCGCAGCACCACACCAGCCTCCTCGCTGTCCGAATCAGCCACCAGCCGCACAGGCCACGTATGGGCCACAACATGAAGATGGCTTGAGACATTTTGCTGCTTTAAGACAGAGGAGTAGATGGTGCCTCAGTTCCTTCAGGTGAAAATGCCTACGAATAGTTCTTGACTGACAACCATTTGTTTAATAACTGTTTGAATTTAGTCACTTATGAAGAATTTCATTAAATCACCTGGTAAAATTGCAGCAAAAGAAACTGTTGTAAATCAAGGTAGTCCTTGACTTACAAAAGTTTGTTTAGTGACCGCTTGAAGCTACAAGGGCACTGAAAAAAGTGATTTATAATGATGGTTTTCCACACTTACAACCGTTGCAGCATGCCCGTGGTAACGTGATCAAAATTTGGATTCTTGGCAACTGGTTCATATTTGTTACTAACTGCAGTGATTCACTTAACAATTGGGCAAGAAAGGTCATAAAATGGGGCAAACTCACTTAATACTGTCTTACTTAGGAACCAAAATTTGGGGATCAATTGCTTTTGCAAGTTGAGGAGGGTGGTTTAGCTGGTATCAAATCCTAATTCTTCAAGCAGAGAATTCCATACCTGAAAGCCTTTCAAGAGGCTGGTTCATACATTCAAAATTCCATGATGTAAGATGTTTTAATCATATATAACGTATAATTTTGTGGTGTGATGGCTCAGCGGCTAAGACACTGAGTTTGATGATCAGAAGGTTGGCAGTTCAGCGGTCCGAATCCCTAGCACCACATAATGGAGTGAGCTCCCGTTATTTGTCCCAGCTTCTGCCAATTTAGCAGTTCGAAAGCATGTAAAAAATGCACCTAGAAAAATGGGGACCACTTTGGTGGGAAGGTAACAGCGCTCCGTGCGCCTTCGGCATTTAGTCATGCCAGCCACATGACCACGGAGACATCTTCGGACAGTGCTGGCTCTTCGGCTTTGAAACGGAGATGAGCACCACCCCCTAGAGCTGGAAACAACTAGCACGCATGTGCAGGGGAACCTTTACCTTTATCTTAACATATAAATGAATGTAACAAGTATTTGCAAACATAGCTAGCATGCAAATACATAGAACAAGAAAGAAAGAAAGAAAGAAAGAAAGAAAGCTGTGTTTGTTTACATTTATGTGGGTGTTGCTATTCAGCCTTCTGGGAATTAAAGTTTAATTGATTATTTAATTAGTTAAAAGTTGGATAGAATGTTTGTAACACCCCCTTTGATTTAACAAAACAGTTTCTCTCTATATATATTTTAAATCTTGGACAAGTTACCCCTATTATTTCCAAGTAATCTACTTTAGTAAGCAAAAATAATAGGGCCTATTAATACTGAAAGCTAACCCAGATCAGCAATTCCTAAAAACCTTGCTCTAAAGAAATTATGTTTATAAGATGAATGATTCACTATTACCCAAAATTGCTCTTTCCTATTGCCTAAGAGAACACCCATACTTTCATATACTAAAAAAAGCTGACTCTTCCAATCCATTCTCTTCCGTATTTTTTACTAGCACTGTACAAGATATTCCAAAGCCTGCAACTTGCCATCCTGCTCACGAAACCAATGTTTCATTTTCGACAAATACAAAGATGAAGTCATGGTAATGGCTAGATATTTCAAATCAGAATCCTACTTATGCCTGAGGTTAAAAGCAAATACTCCGGCTTGGATTTAGATTAAATCCAAGTACTACAGAGCCTGTAGTACAGTGGTTTAAAGCACCCTGTTATTAACATCTATTAACATCTGCTGCTTGCAATTACTGCAAGTTCGAATCCCACCAGGCTCAAGGTTGACTCAGCCTTCCATCCTTTCTAAGGTGGGTAAAATGAGGACCCAGATTGTGGGGGCAATAAGCTGACTTTGTATAAATATACAAAAGTATGAAGGCTATTGCTTAACGCACTGTAAGCCGCCCTGAGTCTCCAGAGAAGGGCGGCATATAAATCAAATAAAAATAAAAATAAAAAATGATCCTTTTTTGTGTGTCTTGCATGTGGGAGAGGGAGTTGTTGAGATCTGAAAAGCGATATGCCTTCTTCGTTTTCAGAGAATTGGGAAAGTGGTGTGTTGTATACAACTCATCTGCTGTCACACTACAAATAGATAGGGTGAACTGAATGTAAGACCGGGCAGATAATGTGTAGTTTCTAATTTGGGCTGTGAACTGTAATTAAAGGGTCGCTATCCAAATATCAGCTGGCAAATTAAGTATTTATATGTGCTTGTTTTTCATCTCTTCTAAATTCAACAACATATCAAATCAGATCATGTTCATCGAGAGAAATTAGACATCCTGATCCAACCTACTAGGATCCATTGAACTTCTTGCTATTATTAGCTTTATCTGGAAATGTATAGAGGTAGTCCTCGGCTGATGACCACATTTTTTTAAAAAAAAATATTTTTTAAAATTTATTTGTCAAGCATATATAACAGGCTAAAAGTATAAACATAATTTGAATACATGAAAAGAGTAAGAGTAAAAAGGGACATTAGGACAGGGACAGTAGGCACGCTGGTGCTCTTATTCACGCCCCTTCCAGACCTCTTAGGAATGGGGTGAGGTCAACAGTAGACAGTTTAAAGTTAAAGTTTTGGTGGTTTGGGGAAGAAACTACAGAGTCAGGTAGTGCATTCCAGGCATTGACCATTCTGTTACTGAAGTTATATTTTCTACAATCAAGTTTGGAACTGTTTACCTTGAGTTTGTATCTATTATTTGCTTGTGTACTGTTGTGGTTGAAGCTGAAGTAGTCATTGACAGGTAGGACATTGTGGTAGATAATTTTATGTACTATGCTTAGGTCAGACCAAAGTCGGGGTAGTTCTAAATTGTCTAAGCCCAAAATTTGAAGTCTGGTGGCATAAGGTATTTTATTGCGGGTAGAGGAACGGAGGACTCTTCTCATAAAATATTTCTGGATATTTTATTACATTTGAGCTCAACATTTCTGTTGCTGAGTGAGACATTTGTTAAAAAAATGTTATCCCATTTTACAAACTTTCTTGGCACAGTTGTTAAGTGAATCATTGGAGTTGTTAAATTAGTAACACAGTTGTTAAATGAATCTGATTTTCCCATTGACTTTGTTTGTCGGAAGGTTGCAAAAAGGGATCGTATGACTCCGGGACACTGCAAGTGTTATAAATACATGCCAGTTACCCAGACTCTGAATTCTGATCACATGGCCGTGAGGATGCTGCAATGGTCATAAGTGTGAAAAATGGTCATAAGTCCCTTTTCTCAGTGCCGTTGTAAATTTGAATGCACATTAAATGAACTGTTGTAAGTCGTAGACTACCTGTATTTCATTATCTGGTTAAAAATCACATCCTGTTTCAGAAAAAGTCATAGTAAAGTCTCTATGGGTGTGTGTTTATGTCTCTCTCTCTCTCTCTCTCTCTCTCTCTCTCTCTCTCTCTCTCTCTCTCCCTCTCTCTCTCTGTCTGTCTCTGTCTCTCTCTCTGTCTCTCTCTCTCTCTTTGTATGTGTATGCGTATTGTGTGTGGGGAAGCATATATGTCTTAGTTTCCAGGCCCCTTGATATTATGGTTTAACTTTCAGATGTTGTTTTCTGGCCCTTGAAGTTATTTTGAGATCATAATATAGGAAGGGCTCTAAAAGTAGTTCAGCAATGGATATATTTCAGTGTTCATAGATATGTATTCATTCATTTATTTATCGCTCTTATAAGCTCTTACATTCCCTGCTATGCTCGTGAAAATTCCTAGCAGCTTATAAGAGCTTCATGCTGTCCCCATGAGCAGCCTAAAAGTGGCTCAACTCTTAACAAATGCAGCAGATTTAGCTGCTTCTGGGATTTTCTTTAAGCTCCTTCTCTGTCCAGTTGAAGAGGGAGCTAGCATTTATTTCCCAAAGCATAATTTAGGAAACAAGTATTGGGAAAGACTAGATTCTATCCTCTTGTCAAACTTCTTATCACTCCAGGCAAGACTTTCCATTCCCCTTGTTTTCCAATTTATTCGCCATCCTATTCCCCTACTTCATTACAACTCTGGGAAGCCAGTGTTCCATAATTGTCAATAATCTGACTTGATTGTAAGTGACTATTTGGCAATAGGAGAAGAGCGATTTGTTATGCTAACTCCAGAATGCTTTTTTATGTCCTAGTTTACAACTCTCAGATTTTTCATTGGTTCCCTATATTAAAACTAACCCTAACCCTAATCCTAAAGTTGCTTAAGTTTTTCCTGTCAGATAAGGTCAATAAGAATTGATCGGCCTCCTTATCCCTGGCCAAATCACAGATAAAGGTGGCCTTAATTATCTGACATTTACCACCAGTAACTTGTAAGTAAGAACCAGCTTACATGATGATTGCATATCAGTAAACCTACTTAGACACACGGGTCATGTATCTGTTGCTATTACCTCTTAATCAGATGGTAACTGTTAAGAAAAATATCGCAGGACAAACTATGTAAATATTCAAATTGTATACTGTCAAGAAAATAAGATACTGAATATCACCTGTACTTCTCAAATCTCCTAGAAGTAACTCATTCCTTCATTAAAATATCATGAATTATTCCCTTTTTGACTGAGTCTGAATATCATTTTCCTGCAGACTAATTCTGGCAAACCTCTTGGCAGAAAAATCTATGTATAAGAAACAGCAATCGTATCCTGCTATCAAAAATACAAAAATAAAATAAAATAAAAATAAAACAATTATACATTTATTGTGCCACCATATCCATTTTTTCTTGACAGCAAAGGATGCTGTTTGGTGTTATAGCATGCATCCTTTCTAATACAGTTTCATAATAGTTCTTTCAATTATGCATTCATTTCTGTTGTTGTTTTTTGTTGTGATCCTGAATTGTATTTATCTGGGTTTTTACTGGTGAGGATTTAACAGCTAATGCATGATTAGTTCTTCGTTTCCAGCCCAAATAAGTTCCATGTTTTATAGCACATGTGAAAGTTATATTCCTTTATTTGCTATCTATTCCTTGACTCATTAAGTTTTTTATTTTCCCCAACCTCAACCTTTTTGCATTTTTTTTAATCTTATTGGTCATAGGGGATGATAATGATTCCCTCTTGATTCCTCTGGTTGCGGATTCCCAATTAGAAAACTGATGCTCTTAGACTCTTCTAATTGCTTTCTACAGTTAGAAAACTGTAAAACTGTTAGTTCCTGTTTTCCTTCTTTCTCTTTCCCTCCATAAAGAGAAAGAAAGCCCAAAATACAGGCTTTCTATTGGCACATGTACCTTCTTTTCATAAACATTGTCTTTTTGACCCTTAAGACATCTATCTCTCCATGATTTTAACAGATTTGATTCTACTGACACATTTAGCAATCAAAAAATGGACCCCAGGGAATGAACAACTTACTTCAGAATGTTTACCCTTCACAAAGGGAAAGAGGTTAGGGGGATATCATAAGAATACCTCTGTGCTTCTATTGATGAATTATTCTATTCCTTGTCTCTTTAAGTTCTTTATTTCCCCCAATCTCAACCATATTTCACTTTTTATCTTATCAGTCATTGGGGACGATAATTATTCCCTCTTGATTTCTCTGGTTGCAGGTTCCCAACTGGCAAACTAAGCTATTAGATTCTTCTAACTGCTTTCTACAGTTAGAAAACTGTAAAACAGTTAGCCTTTATATGTAGAGACAAGGAATGGGCTGCACCTCACAAAAACAGGGAGAAATGTACTCGGAAAGCAGCTGGCTCAACTCACCAGAAGGGCTTTAAATTAAAATTGAGGGGGGAGGGTGACCAATCTCTAGGACACATAGCCAATCATAAACCCCAAGAAAACAAAGCAAGCAATGAGGTAGGGAATGATGCGAAAAAAGAAAAACGCAAACACAAAGTAGGTGATGCAGGAAACATACCAAGTCTCCAAATTCTTATATACACATGCTCAAAGTTTGGGGAACAAACAGGGTGAACTAGAAGCATTAGCACATGAGGCTAGATATGATGTAGTTGCCATTACAGAAACTTGGTGGGGACTATTTACCACTCTGCCTTTTTTGTCCTCCATCCTCCAAACCAGGGGTCTCCAACCTTGGTCACTTTAAGACTTGTGGACTTCAACTCCCAGAGTTCCTCAGCCAGCAAAGAGTTGAAGTCCACAAGTCTTAAAGTGACCAAGGTTGGAGACCCCTGCTCCAAACAGCAATTAACCTCTGTTGTCAAATTGGTGCATTTTGTTTATTCCAGTAGTATATATCAACAGTAGTATATATCAACAGTAGTCTTCTGATATGTTTCAATTCAAGTTTGATGAATTAGTGAAAAGGAAGAAAATGCTGACTGAGTGGGCTAGTATAGAGATCCTGTGAAGGAACAACAAAGACATGTGAAGAATACCACTCCTGCCTTAAGTATCTTGAAAGACCAAAGTGGACTTTGCTTCAACTAAAACAAGGGGAGGGGGGGGGAGATTGTGTGTTTTGGTTTATTTTATTCAGATCACAACTAATTCAGCAGAATCCTGTAGGAGGTGGCCAGGCTGAATCCAAGGGAGGGGTGAAATGTATCTTGCAAGAGATCTAAGCCCAGCTAACCTTGAATACCTTTCTTATCTCCCGCTCATTTCCCTTGACCATTAGTTGGTCAGATTCTTGTAGAGAGCGTAAACTTGCAATAACTCTTTATACACATTTGAACTGCCTGAATCTCCTGAATTCCGTAGCACTTGACAAACCCCTGAGCCATAATGTGTTTGTTTCATGCATAAAACAAAGCACACACTGTCTATTTTGTGCACTTCTTTAACATTAGCCCTTTTGCAGTTGATTTTATTTGAACAATTTTACCTATTAACGGCCTTTTTCAGTGTGATGTTGATACTGTTTTTAAGCAAAGGTGATTAAAACAATGGCTTTCTTATGAGCTATGCATTCACTTTGAAATGAATGAGCCATTCTATTGAATCCTGCAACAGTTGCAAAGAAAACTAAAATGCTATACCAATAATACAAAGGCAAACGTTGTCCTTCGGTATAAACAAACATGTAAGAAATATATAATGAGAAGTATTCATTTTAATTACTTGCCCAAGAGTAGTGGCATATCTTTTCACTTTTATTGGTTTTTGTCTGGCAGCCCTATACTCATGAATAACTAAAGGTAATGAAACATGATTCCCAGGGTAACTTTTTTTTACTTACACTAACCTTGAATATATCTGCTTACTTGCAATTGGTCTCTCCTGAAATGAATAAATCTATTGCCACAAAATTAATGTTCTGTATCACTCAGCAAACTTAGCACTGGGAGAGAAAATAGCTCCAGATTCCCATTCCTATGCTAACCATGGAATGAGCCTTTAGTTTTGCACTTTACTCTCCTTGATGTATCTTAGGGAAATATTGCTCTAAGTTTGTTAAAGGTACGGTCTCACTTAGACTTTTTGAACCCTGAAATAAGCGCTTGGCCTTATTGCCATGTGCTCAAAAGCCCGATTGGGCTTATTATCAGGGGATGCCTTATTTTGGGGGAAACAGGGTATGTAAAGGAAAAACTTAAATCCCTAACAAGAAATATATATATATAAAATCTTGGTTTATTTAGATATTGATACTGATGTTGGTTACTGAATTTCCTACATCTGCAAAACCTAATTGTGCGTAATGAAATGTATAAATGACCTTAGAGAAAAGAGGGGAAAAGATACCACCTAGAAAACAATTAGACAAGAGAGGCTTGAAGGCACAATCACAGTTAGAGGAAGAAACTTAAGAAGGACCCACCCTAATGGATCAAGCAGTTAAAAGTGAAGGTGAGAAGTTTGTGCCTTCAGACTTGCAAGATTATGTTAATGTAATCTTACAATAAAGTAGAATTTATTCATCTTGCAGTGTTTCCTGTCTGGTTTACCTGGGAAGACTAACGTGTGTGATCCTATTATCTGCACTGAACTGGATTACCTCAAATGCTAGAAATTTAAATATACTTTCTTAGGGGGGAAAAATGGGCATTGAGAATATTGCACATGCAAGTTTATGAAGATTAGACCTTAAGACGTAATCCTGTGCAAACTTATTTGAATAAACCAAATGTCAGTATTGCTTTATGATTTGGCTTTTGAGAGACAGTGATTAAATCTTTAATTATTTTTTTTTAAAAAAGCTTACATGGGAATAAATGTTTAGATCAACATATTGTCACAAAACAATATTGCAGGTCTCTCCAGAAGAACTGGGGGACTAAATATTTCGCTTGATTTTAAAAGAAAATTTGTGGGTTTGAATCATCTGGGTTCTAGATATCTCTTCAAATTCTGCATTGAAATTCTGTATGCTATATTTTCCATTTCATTTTGGGAAGGGTTAGTTAGAGCCACAGTGGCGCAGTGGTTAGAATACAGTATTGCAGGCTAATTCTGCTGACTGTCAGTTCGATCCTGACCAGCTCAAGGTTGTCTCAGCTTTCCATCCTTCCGAGGTCAGTAAAATGAAGACCCAGATTATTGGGGGCAATAGGCTGACTCTGTAAACTGCTTAGAGAGGGCTGTAAAGCACTGTGAAGCAGTATATAAGTCTAAGTGCTATTGCTGCTCCATGGAAGGCAAGTAAATGCTAAACCTCTTCATTATCAGAATAGCTATTAAACACTGAGGCTCTGCATCCTTTGAAAATGATTCAGAAGAAGAGTTTTTGATCTCTTGAGAGTTCAGCACCTCTTTGCTATTCATTAAAGCAGCTTTGCATTTTTCAGGCTTCTACGGGAAAGGACTCTTTAAAGCCGGGGCATCTTTTTTCTGAATATCTGGATGCCTGAATAAAGAGATCTTGCTCTGCTTTAACAGAGAGGTGCTATAATTATATGAGATCTGAAGCACTTCTTTCAATTCATTTTTGAAGCATGTACAATTGTGTTAAATTTGCCACTTTTACCTGGTTTCTTGTTGAACAGAATTTGTCAAAGGCCTTCATAAGCAGAATTGAAATAACTCAAAATATTTTTTAAAAACCCTGAATTTTGGAGAGTGTACAACTGACAGATTCATCCATGTGTATTGAGAAATTAGTTTCACTGTTCAATAGAGTGTAATTGTAAGCATGTTTAGGACTGTAGCTGTATTTCCATGAACATTTAGGTAAGAATAGGCCCTAGTGAAAATAGTGGGACTTGTGAGTAAACCTGCAAACAATATATTTGAAAATAGACCAACATCAATAAAACTTTGGAAATGCCAGCAAATATAGCAACTTCTTGTAAAATCACATAGTTGTAAAAGGTAACTAGGTAAGCATTAAACAGATTCATTTTACATTTGGGAGAAGTAAAAAATCACACGAACATTGAGAAATAAGTTAATTTTATATTACATACTTTCCTTGCAGTTTGATCATTGGGCGTACTTTTCTCAAATTAATCATGTTCAGAAAAGGTGATATAGTGCTAATGATTTCTACCTATTTCTTCACTTGAATGCATGTTATCTAAAGAGCGCGTTTGAGGAACAAAACAGAATCAAAATCAAAGTCCCATGAATATTTCAAATGTAGATATAATTTTATGAACACTTGTAGCAGTCAATGAATCAATGCTTTTCAGACACCCAAGATACTCCTGGGTATAATGGGATAAAATAGCTCTGCGGGAACCACTGCCATGTTCTCTTCAGTAAACAAGCAGCATTTTATGAAATACCGATTGGCAATACCCAAGTGTGCACTGTAGACAATGTCCTTACAAACAAATCATTATGGCCTATTGAGCAAGCAGAATACATATTGAAAAGGCTCTAAATGTGATTTACATGAGAGATTATACTGGCAATGGAGGGGTAGGGAGGGGGCCTTCCGTGTGCCGAAGCTGTGAAAAGCAATCATTCTGAAAAGTTGTTGCATGCATAAGCAAATTGATAAGCCACCTCCACCTCATCAAAAGGGAGGATTACACTCACATAAGAAAACATGGGAAAGAATCTGTAAATGGCATTCTAAATCTTTCCTTCCCTTTAGTCTCCAGGTTCTCCTCTTTTTTTATATAGGGTCAAATGCCCCCCCCCAAAAAAAATACTTACAAGAAAGCAATATACAGACTCTAAACCTTGATTCCATTTTTTTTCCAAACAACTGATTTGCAATCAAGTTCATCTTCAGGTGATAAAGATGTCAAAAATTCTGTCTGATGGAAAATGAACCCATTAGTGGAAATAGTTCTATGGTCAGTCAGTTCCCTAGACTGGTTTATGCAAGGATTTTTGCTGTGGGCGCCAGTGCTGAGTTCTGTTTCTGAAGTGGTGCCATTGGCAGAATGATGATTATTACTACAAGGAATTCATTTTAGGGACAGAAAAAAACACACTACATGTTCAGTTATTAATTCTTATTCTATTTCTACTGCCAAATATTTGTGGAATTTTCTATCTCAGGTGATTAAATAACTGGACCGGCTTTAGGTAGCTTAATTTTGGGCAGGGGACACTTGTCTTCAGTTACAAAAAGGTATTGGGCTGATTTTAATAGGCAGCTGTTCTGAATCTGGCAGAAAACCCAGTTTCTAATCTCCTCTATGCCAACCAACTGAGAAAATCAAAAGTGATGTAGTAATTTTCAAGACTGTCACCATGTTGAAAAGAATGGGGAGAGGTTTTCTGGCTTGCCTCAGTTCATTTAAATCAGTAAAAAAAAAAAGAACAATTTGTTCATGTTTATAATAAGTGAGCATTGATTCTGTGGAGGTGCAAACATCAACTTTATTGATCTGAGTTATAAAACTGTAGCCAAGGTAAATATTCATCTCAGGGGATAGTAATTGCTCATATTTTCCCATGTATGTAATGATGCATTTATAGATTTAGAATATTTTAATCAGAAACTCCAAACTATTTTAATTCTCAGAACTTCTAGAGAACTCCTGATCCTAGCAATCTTAGTAAGTAATTATTTCATTATTGCTATTTGTGAATGTTCTAAAACAACAACAATAACAACAAAAACACCCTGAATTAAAGTATAAAAGAATGACTTTTTGTGAAGCAAACTGAGAGCTGGAAGTTTGCTTATATCATGTCAATCATTTACAAGGCCTCAAAAGCAAAAGCTGCACTCTGTGGGAATGGATGTAAAATGAATTAGGTTAATTTTGGATAAATATAATCAAGATTGGGCTGATTTATACATACATGTGTGTGTGTGTGTGTGTGTGTGTGTGTGTGTAGGTCTTTGGTTATTCGGGTTTTCTGCCGCGTAAAATTGGAAGTGTCTTGGCAATGTTTCGACGAAGTCTCATTCGTCATCTTCAGGCTGGTGTTCTCGGCTTCGTGCTTCCAGGAGCAATTCCAGGACCTACATACAAATACCCGCGAAAACCTCAGAAAACAAACAAATATATATATATATATATATATATATATATATATATATATATATATAACAGGAGAGAGTGATATTTCTTGTTGCATGATGAGTAGGATTGCTTCAGCCTAAGGCAGGAAACAGTCAAGTAAATACTCTGCAGGGGCCTTATCAGAGACTCATGAATATGGAAGCAAATTGTGGTCATTAATATTAATTCTGCCTTTTATATTGATGAACTTATTGTACTATTTGGAAACACAAAATAGGAAGTTGAGTATCTGATTATTTGGAAGACTACACTATAATTGTATTCAGCCAGACAAGGTTTCAGCTTAGAATTGCCCATCAATACAGATGACTGAAAATTGTTCATGCTCTCCATCTACCCTTGGCATGTATAGTTTGAAAACTCTCGAAGAAGACTAATTTGAGATGGAAATTAGCCAGTTATTTAAGTCAAGGCATTTTACCTACTTGACATATTTTTCCAGTTATTTAACACCCACTCCCTCTCCTGAACAGAAGTACGTATTAAGGTTGTGCAGGCTTCAAAAATGAAGGATTAATTAACATTAATATGTAATTAACGTATAAGTTGCCCACATCATTTAAATCCATTGCATTTTTTTTAAAAGGGCTTTGGAAGAATTGCTTTGGAACTTGCACAAAGAAAAGCATCTCTCTGCTAATCATGAAACAAAGTCTGTAAGCCTGGAAAAGGGTATAATGTCCTTATGCAGCTGACATCTACGGCTTAGCTTCACTGCTGCATTGAAATGTTACTGATCCATATTTGAGTTGGCAGGCATCTCTGCCGGCATAACGTTCCCTGCGTTCCTTGCTGATATCTATCCTGCTTCTTTGTCTCTGCAAGTCAGTCCAAAGTAATGGGATGATGAAGCTTAACAGATTTTACGCGTGTTGAGGCTGCCTTTGGATGGTGTCAGGATAAGGAGAAAAAAGTCCTTCTGCTCAGGCTTCAAAAAATAAAATAAAATTCAGAAGTAGTGCTTCAGTCCTCACACAATTCCAATTGCCATTCCCAAACACTCCATCTCCCGAGGATCATTGCCCAGTCTGTATGTCATTGGGCCAGTGAACCAAATGAAAATTAAATATCTCCCTACTGGGATATCTGGGGATTAAGGTGTTTTAAAAAGGACCTAACTTTTCCAACTGTCCATTTCAGAACTGGTGGATCCTTAAATCCCAATGAGAACCAATAGCATGATAGAGCAATGATGCCTATGACTTTCTCAGAAGCATTTGAATACTGCAGTCGGGGTGAAATCTACTTACCTTCCCTACTGGTTCAGAAGTGTGCATGTGTGATTTTGTACCCTCTGCGCATGTGCAGAAGGCAAAAAACAGGTTATTTCCTGGTTAAAACCAGGAAGTAATGATGTCCGGGTGGGTGGGCAGAGCCTTGCACTGCCGCTGCTATCAGTTGTCCGAACCACCCGCCACCGTTACCAGTTCGCCTGGTAGCATTTCACCCCTGACTGCAGTACAGGTAGTCCTCGACTTACAACAGTTCACTTACTGACCATTCAAAGTTACAACGGCACTGAAAAAAAGTGACTTATGACCATTTTTCACACTGATAACCATAGTAGCATCCTCATGATCACATGATTTACATTCAGTTGCTTGACAACTGACTCACATTTATGACGGTTGCAGTGTCGCAGGGTCATGTGATCCCCTTTTGCAATCTTCTGCCAAGCAAAGTCAATGAGGAAACTGTTATGTCCTTATAAGGACATCCGGCCGGGGATTGGTTAATCCTCC
>WNWU01000017.1:23791126-23853478 GCA_012654045.1 Ptyas mucosa | reverse complement strand
GAACAGACCCCGCTGGTCTTGTCTTCTTTCCTGCGCCTGATCTAACAGAAACCAGATTCACTTAACAACCATGAACCATGCAGAGATTCACCTCACAAATGTGGCAAGAAAGGTCCTAAAATGGGGGAAAACTCACTTAGCACGTTTAGCAACATAACTTTTCGGCACAATTGTGGTCGTATGTTGAGAACTACCTGTATGTGGACCTACTTAAGCAATGGTCATTTGTTCTGCATTTGCTGGGAACTAAATCAATGTCTGTCCACCAGCTATATATAATCTCCTCAATCAGTGAGTGTTTGAACTGGTCCAAAGTATTTCAGGGTTCTGAAATTATAAATGTGGTATGTGTTAGGGATATAGAATATGCTGTAGATTTCACAAGATAATAAAGTGACGTGATCTATCAGTGCAGACTTTGCTATTGCTTGGATAGGTAAGAGTTTGTAAAACTGGGGAGCATTATTTTTTTTTTCAAAAATTCATAAAATAGAATAATGCTGGGATTGGAGGTCTTCTAGTTCAGCCCCCTGCTCAAGCAGAAGAATCTATAATATTTCAGATAAGTGCCTGTCCAGTATCTTCTTAAAAGCCTCCAGTGATGGAGCACCCATGATTTCTAAAGGCAAGCTGTTCCACTGGTTAATTGTCCTCACTGTTAGGAAGTTTCTCCTTAATTCCAGGTTGCTTCTCTCTTTGACTAGTTTCCATCCATTGTTTCTTGTCCTGCCCTCTGGTGTTTTGTAGGATAATTTGACCCCTTCTTCTTTGTGGCAGCCCCTCAAATAATGGAATACTGCTATCATGCCGCCCCTAATTCTTCTTTTCATTAGAAAAGAAGGACAGCATCCTTCATGGATTTTTTTCTGACACCTGAGATAACAATTCAGTAATGGGTTTCATACATTGGCAATGAAGTAACTCTTACTGTGACCTGCAAAACACCAAGAGTTTTGCAAAACACATGCACTTTCTATCTGACTATGAAGCCATTTGGATAATCTGTATTAAATTTAAAAAGAAAACAAAGTGAGCAGAAGCATTATTACCTATCATGATGTCTGGGGAACAAAGACTGGAAAGTTATCATAACTAGTTACAGTACGTTTTGTTGTTGTTGTTCCACTCAATCACGACCAATTTTCAGAGACTGCCTGGACAAGCCCTATAGGGTTTTTTGGCAAGATTTTTCAGAAATGGTTTGCCATTGTCTCCTTCCTAGGACTGAAAGAAAGTTAATAGCCCAAGGTCATTCAGCTGGCTTTGTTCCTAGGGCTGGACTAGAATTCCTTAACTCCTAGTTTCTATCCTAATGCCTTAACCACTATACCAAGTAGCGCCATAAGTGCTACTTATATTAAACTAGTTATAGCATGTTAAAGCAGCATATATTAAAGAAAGTTGCAAACTAAATTCTACAAATTAGGAAAAGTTGTGATTGACAGTATCTGCATATTTTCCGGTGTGTGAGAGCACGTATGTATGCATGTCTATATAATAAGGGAAAAAATGACATAAGGAAAAAGATACATAAAACCTGGGACACTGACATGAACCCAGATTTAGACTGATCTGAAAGATGAGTGACATCTTTCAACATGTTTAGCTGTAATGAGTTTTGAGAATTCCGTACAACACAATAAAAGACTGCCAACGTTAACACTTTTTTTTTTCCACTTTAGCACTATAATTATTATTATCAGTTTCAGCAGAAATGATTTCTGGAAGGGCTGCTTTTGCATTGAAATTGCAATTTTGCTGCTAGAAAGTTTCCTGATACTTTCACTTACTTGAGGCTGGATGACATAATGGCAGGTATGCAACTTTAGCTGCTGTGAAACTAATTGCATAATTTTAAGTAGGATTTCAATTTTAGCTGCTGAGCCAAAATTATTTTGAAATACAAAGGATGATACTTTTATCTTGGGGGGGCGCAGTGGGGGGGGGAGACAGAAGGAAGTAAAAAATATATTTTAGTGTATTTTTTAAAATATTTATGAACTTAAATAGGATAAAACTGCAGGCCAGAGAACAAGATGCTTTCTATACAGGAAGGAAATCTACCATAATTTAAGAGGGATGAATTGGCATCCTTCGCAAGGGAATAGAGAGGCTGAACACATTTAATAGACAATCAGATTTTTCTAAAAATATGAATAACATATAGACGTATTGTGCTTCTTTAGAAATATGAATGTTCAATTTCCTCTCTTTAAAATGGATATTGATTATAGATCCTGACATTGGCATAACTTTCTCAATATACAGTATATCAGTGGAAAAATTAGCTATGATTAACTTGGATGTCACATCTTTTAATGAGGCTTCACTAAGTATGAATGTTTGGATCTAAATCTATGAATTATCACTCTGAAACCATTAATAAGGTTGATTGTCTTTAAATACAATGCATCTGGCTCATTTTGGGTAACTTCTTAAAATTAATTATCTGTAAAAATATGGAACTCAGCTCTTAAATTTTAATTTCAAACCCTGAGTATCAGCCTACCTATCTCTGTATTCCTCTATCTATAATTTATTACCTACACAGCATAGATCAAACAACTGTTTGATAAAAATGGAAATGCATTTGTTTGATTAAAAGGAAATAAAAGGGAGTAATATGCATTGATATATATCACAATCTGAATAAAGACAACAACTGACAATAACTAGGAATGAAGATGTGATGAAGAACACAACAAAGAGTGCAGCTGCCTCTTTTCCTTTAATGTTCATTCAGGGTTTGTTTGTTTATTTGTTTGTTTAAAAGCAAAACCATGGAAATAAAACCTGTGCTCACCTAGTCACAGCTGTGCTAAACTGAATAGCAGAAATGAAGAATCCAAATGAAATATTTTTGCATGCATAGACCCTAATTTGATTTAATTTGCTTAAGAAACTTTGGCTTTATTCATGATATTGCAATATGGCACAGCATTGATGCTGAATTGTAAAAACCAGGAAAGAATAGCAGTGGGATTAATAGTACTTGAAAATGAACTATGGAGAAAGATTGCATTCCTATTATCTAGCAATGGCTCCCCTATCTAATAGCCATGTCTCTTGCAGCTAATTATTATGGGAATGAGGTTAACTGTAAAATATATACATATCCAGCTCTTGCAGAGGGTGGGAACTAAGAAATAAGCAGAGTGTGGAACCACATTTAAGAATGCTCAGCTGGCACACACTGGTTTTAATAAGATTTGAGACTGAGTCCTTGAAAAAAACGAGAACAGCAGGAATGAGTTCAAGAATGTCAGCTGAGAATTAAGCAAACTTCGGTTTATTCTTAGACTGAAGATCTATCCATGCTGATCTAATGAAAGACATAAGATGCTCTGGAGGGAACAATTTGAGGGAAGACTATAGTAACTTGACTCTCGAGGTGAAGAGAAATACTGCTTTTGGTGTTTGGCTTCTTAACCGATTTAAATCTAGGCAACTTACAGAAGCCACACTCCAGAGAAGAAAGGTATAGTCAAGTATTTGAAATCAAAGTTATCCCAGAGAGGGTGCAAAGGTGATGTTTTATCTGAGCTGAAGTTCGATTTATTGATTCATGTTCCTGTTCCCATCTACCCCCTCTTTCTCTCCAAAAACTATATATAGTATGAGCCATGACTTGGGTAGAAACTAGAAATCAGAAAAAATGTTTATGCATCTGGAATTTCCAAGCTTTGCACATTGCAAAATGCCAAATGTTTTTAACTCCATGGGGTCCTTGATGCTCCCTGAGTTTGGTTTTTTTCCTAGCATCAAAAGTGCTAGAAGGGAGGGGGCATTGCTCTTTTTTTATATACAAGCAGCTTGTACTTGCATATAAACAGAGAACAAGCTCCACTCCCTCTATAGCTGATGATGTTGCCTAGTTGGGTAATGAAATGTCTGCAAGAAAGCAACCAAGTTCAGAGAGTGCTAAGGACCTCACAATTCAGCCTATGAACTGTATTTGTACACCCTGAGTACAAATCAGGGGTGAAATGCTCCCGGTTCGGACCGGATTGCCCGATCCGGTAGTAATGGAGGTGGGTGGTTCGGAGAACCAGTAGCAAAAATCCCTGCCTCTGCTCCCCCATGCCCAGCTGAGCTGCACAATCATCAGATGCTTTTTTTTTTTACTTTTAAAAGCATTTTTTCTACAACCTCTTCGGCTGAAAAAATGCTTTTAAAAGTAAAAAAAAAGCCTCTGATGATCGCGCGGCTCAGCTGGGATTGTCAAAGGCTTTTAAAAATGCTTTCAAAAGGCTCTGACGATCCCAGCTGAGTTGCCTGATCTGCAGAGGCTTTTTTTCTTTTAAATGCTTCTGATGATCAGGCAAGTCAGCTTGGATCGTCAGAGGCTTTTAAAAGAAAAAAAGCCTCTGCTGATCAGGCAACTCAGCTTGAATTGTCAGAGGCATTTAAAAGGAAAAAAAAGAAAAAAAAGGGATGCAAAAAGAGGCATTTTAGAATTGAAGGGGAGACTTTGAAACTGAGAGGGAGAATTCCATCATAGTTCCTCTAAGCAATACCTTAAAGCAGCTGGAGTAGCCTGCAGTACTGTGCTCTAAACACTGTGCCACCACAGTTCCTCAATGTTCAAGAACATGCTTCTGTTAGATGTATACAGAGAAACGTCTTTTCTTTTAGTACGCATGATAGTTAAACTCTTTCGGTCTGTCATATTTGGCACTAATTGATTGAAGATATGAATCTTACTCAGTGGTGGGTTTCAAAATTTTTTACTACCGGTTCTGTGGGTGTGGTTTGGTGGGCATGGTATGGCTTGGTGGGTGTGGCTTGGTGGGCATGGCAGGGGAAGGATACTGTAAAATCTCCATTCCCACCCCACTCAAGGGAAGGATACTGTAAAATCTCCATTCCCACCCCACTCCAGGGGTGCAAAATCCCCATTTTCTCCTGATCAGCTGGGACTTGGGAGGCAGAGAATAGATGGGGGCAGGGCCAGTTAGAATTTTTACTATCGGTTCTCTGAACTACTCAAAATTTCTGCTACCGGTTCTCCAGAACTGGTCAGAACCTGCTGAAACCCACCTCTGATCTTACTATGTATTTCTTTGTTTCAACCTGCTGCAAAGTAATCCAAGTTCTTGTTGTGGCCTGCCAGCGGCCAGCGGAGCTGGTGGCAGACTCAGAGTGAGGAGGTTGGGGAAGAACATGGGCCAGTCCTGGATCTGGGGAAGGCTCTGATGAGTGCTCTGTGTCGGAGGCAGAGATGGGGCCAGGGCTGTCCTACAGTTATCAGCTGCCTTTGGAGTCGGATATCAGTGGGGCAGAAGAACAGCTGGAGCCTGTTCCTGATGTACACAGACTCAGAGCTGCCAAGAGAAGGGAATAGCTAAGGAACAAGGGCCGACTCGGGAGTAAAGGCACAGATGGACGGTGAATGGCCCCTCCCATAGGGAATAAAGAGGAGTGAAGGGGAGGGGAGTTTGCAGGAGACAATTAGTTCAATTCATTAGGATGAAGATCTGTTCCTGACTTCTTGTCAAGTAATTGCTGCTACAACATGGTGTTTGGAAGATATCAGCCTGGCAACTCTCCAAGCCTGATAAAGGTCTGTAGTTGTGAAATCTCATGAAAGACTGTTTGCCGGGACTTTGCTAGAAAGGAATTCCCTTTAACCTAAGTAAAAGAGATTTTATCGGGATGAGGAGTCTGCTTCATGATCTTGGGAGGCCTAGATCAGAACAGTTCTATGTATTTCCCAGAGAAGAAAGATTAAGATATTCGGACAAAGTGGGCAAAATATGTTTTATCAAAGTGATGCGTGTTATTCAAACGTTAATATTATAAACTTCTGTTTCATCATTACATTTTTTCCTAATTTTGTCTCTATGATTTTAGGTGTTGCTGTTCTTCACTTCCTGTTGAATTTGACTGGGTTTTTAACAATATCTTTTATTTTTCCTTTAAGCTTTTTATTAAAAATGTATATATTGTAAAAGACTTGAGAGCTGCTGCAATAAGACAATTAATACATTTTACAATTACTTAATGAAAATGAGAAAATACAGGAACAGTTGGAGGATTAACTGATTAACTAGGTCCAATTTTGTTGGCCATGTGGCTGAGATATGGGTTCATGCTTTGGTCAACTTGATGGATGATCTATGCCAAGAACTCAATGGGGAGGAAATTCCGATCTATCAATTCTCTTGGACCTCTCAGAATTCCTGATTGGATTTGTCTTCACTGTATTGTAGTCATTCTGGCATTTTTTTTTATTAGGTTGAATTCAGAAGTTGGTGAAAGGAGGAATTATTATTTGATATAGCAGCCATTGGCCCATAACACCACACAGGGGTACTTTAACTAAGATGCCATCAATATAACAATTAAATTCAGCTCTATTGCTTCAAAAAGCTGATTGATATTCTTAAACATAGTCGTGGTTCAATAAGGGGCTGAATGAGGGGAAACAAGAAATTAAAGACCATAGATGTGCTGTTGGAATGTCTGACTTAGAAACTTGTTTTCAAACTTTTTTCGGGGGGTGTTCTCATTAAAACATAAGGATCGTAGCTTGATTTTTGTTGCTGGTAGTGTATCATGGGGGGGGGGGGGCAGCGACATGATGGCTCAGTGGTTAAAGATGCTGAGGTTATCAGCTGAAAAGCTGACAGCCTGGGTTAAAGACCCAAGCCCTGTGTGACAGGATGAGCTCCTGTTATTTGACCCAACTCCTAACAACTTATCAGTTCAAAAGTATGCCAAATGTCAGTAGATCAATAAGTACCACTTTGGTGAGAAGGTAACAGTGTTCCGTGTACCTCGGCATATAGACATGCTGGCCACATGACCACGGAAGTGTGTTCGGACAATACTGGCTTCCTCGGCGAAGAAATGGAGATGATCACCACCCCTTAGAGTCTGTCATGACTGGAAAGGAGATATGTTTACCTTTACCTTCATGTATCATAATCATTTGTACCATAAATGTCTCCGTTGTAACAATTTCTAAGTAAATCCTACTTGATTTACTCATTGGTGATCATGATTCTGAGTAATCATGATTAAATCACCCGGGTATTAGGAGAACTGTCCTTTTTGTCAGTTGTTTTATGAGCTCATTTTAAGAGTTGGTTTTCTGCTTTACATCTCTGGGATGGATGCATAGGGAGAATCTGTTGAATTGTCATGTCCTTGATTAATCTTGGAAGAGATAAGATTCTGAGGTTATTTCTACCTGTTCAGCTTTGTTTATCAGAGATATAAGAAAAAGCTTTCTCTATTGTTTTCAAACTGTGGAACACATTCTTTCTGAGCTGTAGCTAGTCATAACCTACTTTTCTTTCAAAAAGGGTGTTGGCATATGCCCATCTTGTTAATTGTTTTAATAACTGCATTTTTAATGTTTTTTCTACCAATTCTTTTATAATTTAATTTTTATATTTTGGTAGCCCTCAGAAAGGCAGTATAGTGTTGTGGTCCGCTGGCGGCCAGTGGAGCTGGCAGCTGAGTCAGACAGTGAGGAGGTTGGGGAGGAACATGGGCCAGTCCTGGGGGCGGGGAAAGCTCAGACAAGGGCTCTGCGTTAGCGGCAGAGAGGGAGATAGACAGCAGTGAGGCAGAGGAACAGCTGGAGCCCATTCCCAGTGTGTGCATGCACAGAACTGCCAGAAGACAAGAACAACTCAGAAAGCAGGGTTGACTTGGGAGTAAAGCCACACCTTGGAGATGATTGGTCCCTTCCATAGGAAACAAAAGAGAAGCGAATGGGGAGGGGGCTTTTGCAGGAAACAATTCATTCGTTCAGTAGTTTCAAGAGTGGAAAGTTCTGTTCATGACTCTAAGAGACTCTGTGCCAAGTTTTGCCTTACTCTGCATTTGGAAACAAGTTACGTGGCAGTTTGCCAAACGAGATAAGGTGTGTGATAAATATTCCTTTAAAAAACTGTTTGGACAAACCTTGCTGACTGTGAATGAGGGTAATTCAGTCGTGTATATAAAACAAGTTTTTCCGGGACCAATTCCTGCTTCCTGCTTTTTAAGGGAGTGTAGGTCAGAACACATAGCAAGGAGAAAGGAAGGAAGGAAGGAAGGAAGGAAGGAAGGGAGGGAGGGAGGGAGGGAGGGAGGGAGGGAGGAAGGAAGGAAGGGAGGAAGGGAGGAAGGAAGGAAGGGAGGAAGGAAGGAGAATAAGAGAGGATCTTATTACTTTTGCTCAGGAGGTGAGAAAATTATGTGGTGAGAGGTTCAGGAATTTGTCATTGGAGATCAGATTTGACAGAAGGTACAATTAATTAGTATAATGCATTAGCTGAGTCTTTGCAATTCCATTGTCAGGTGGCAGTGATTGACAGATGACATCTTTTCTATGTTCATGATGTCTTGGAAGCTCATGCAAACATATAATAGATCCAAATTACCAATTCATATAAACCTCCTAACCCAATTTATCAGATGGCCTGAACAAAAGTATCTAAAAATGATACTGGTCATGGATGAATGTATGATATTTCTCTGTCCACATTATTGTCATATTTTACTGATATCTCTCCAGGCACTTTGAAGCACACACTTCCTGTTAACGACTGTAGTGATGCAACTTTTTAAATGTGCTTTACGTTCCCTGGACTGAATATAGACTCATATATTTTGGATCAAATTCATTATTTGATGTTTAAAACCACTATGATTTTTTTTTTTTTTTTTACAATTCAGACCACAGAAGCTTCTGTTAAGTACATCGGTGGAGGCAAGATTTGAACATGGGACTTCTGATTTAATTTTTAAATTTTGCCGTGAATTAACTACTTTTCTTTGCCATTTTTTTAGATGAGATTTCACTGTTTAAAAATAAAAACGATGGATTTTCGGTGTGCACTTCACAGAATAGAGGAGGGACCAACAAACTTTTTTCTCTAAAAGGCCAGATAGTAAATCTTTTGGATTTTGTGGACTAAGCAGGAGTAGCTTGGGAAGAGCCACCACCATGCCCCTGGTCCCCTGCCACCCCAGCGCAGTGGCTTACCTGGTGCGATGGGGTCTGATAAGCAAGTCTTATGTGAAGTTGGAGACTCCATTTTCCCTCCATTCCTCTACTTCCATAGTGTGGCTGGCAGATCTGCAGGCCAAGAAGTGCAGCAGCCATTGAACAGTTTGACTTTGTTCTATTGCCTGTGCTTGCATAATGTTCAATTCCAATATCGCATGATCACTTCCTCCCAAGGTTCCTGTAGCTTCAACACCTTCTATCATTTCGTCTCTGTTAGTGAGAATTAAGTCCAATATGGCTGATCCCCTTGTTCCCTTCTCTACTTTTTGGGAAACAAAGTTGTCTGCTAGGTTTGTTAGGAACCTGTTGGATCTTCCACTTGGTGCAGAGTTTGTCTTCCAGTTGATGTCAAGGTAGTTAAAATCCCCCATTACTATTGTGATGTGCTTCCTACATACTTTAGTTACTAGACTAGCAAAAAGTTCATCTATATTTGTGTTGGCCTACCAGCAAGGAGGCTGCTGTTAGGCTGTGCAGCTCTCCAGGATGTTTCACTCCTGGTTCTAAACCCTTCACTTTTCTCTGTGTATTAGTCTGGTGTTTGGGCCTGGCACTCTATTGCCAAAACCACCTGTCCATTTTTAGTTTGCCGGTTGAACAAAAAGAGCTCTGGGACAGATTTGACCCATGGCCTAGTTTGCTGACCCTCTGAAATAGAATTTCAAATACTGAAAGGAAAAACTCTAATAGTGAGAAAGGGGTAGAAGAAAAAGGAGAAACTTTACCTGAGTTTCTCTGTTAATCTCTTTGATACCATTCTGAAAGTTCACAAATAGATATTCCTAACAGTACTTGAAGAAAAGACAGATGGAATGCGTGACTTACCGTATGTGTATCAGGAAATAAAGACAATAAAAGCTCTTCACAGAAAACAGGATGCAACCTGTTATGCTTCTGAACTTTAATAAAAAAAAATATAAAAATTAGCTTGATTCACCCTTGAAAGATGACCATTTTTTCTATTAAAAGGAAAAATAGACAAAACACTGTCTTATATCTTTAAAAGGGGAGCTCAGGGGGAAAATGTAAGATTAAATCAAAGAGTCCTGCTACAATGGGACTGAGAAAATGGAAAAAGCTGCCTTTGATTTTATAAAAACCTACATTCTACTCAACATTTAATAACTAAAGATCAAATATAACTTTATTCCAAGAGCCTGAATCTCTTGGTCATCACTGATAAAGGCAGTGAGATTTTAGAATGATAAAATCACACACAGAGACAAAAAGTGACAGGCAATTAACACTTGCCAGTCTAAGAGGAGTGGGATTATAAGAGCACTCCCATAGTTAAAGAAAATAAAGGGAGGGGTGTATTAGCTTTTCTATTTAGAGGTTTAGTCCTGGGGCTTTCAGCTATGTTATTGCTGTTAAACTTTTGTAGGTTCAATTTTGCAGTTTTCTAGGCAACATTGTCAGAAATGGTTTGCCATTGCCTTCTCCTCAGGACTGAGAAAAAAAGGACTGGCTCAAAGTCACCCAGTTGGCTTTTATACTTAAGACAGAACTGGAACTCAAGGCCTCCCTGTTTCTCATCTTTATCCAGAGGTGGGTTTCAGCAGGTTCTGACCAGTTCTGGAGAACCGGTAGCAGAAATTTTGAGCAATTCGGAGAACCAGTAGTAAAAATTCTGACTGGCCCCACTCCCATCTATTCTCTGCCTCCCAAGTCCCAGCTGATCGGGTTGAAATGGGGATTTTGCAGTAACCTTCCCCTGGAGTGGGGTGGGAATGGAGATTTTATAGTATCCTTCCCCTGGAGTGGGGTGGGAATGGAGATTTTACAGTATCCCTCCCCTGTCACACCCACCAAGCCACACCCACCAAGCCATGTCATGCCCACCAAGCCACACCCACAGAACCAGTAGTAAAAAATTTTGAAACCCATCACTGTCTTTATCCACTACTTTGAACTGGCTCTCATGTCTACATTATTAGAGATGTTTAAAGATTCTAACTGTGGAAAGAAAAAAAGTTTAGGTTTGAAATGTGGAGACTATTCAGCTTGATTTTTGGAGGCAGGAAAGGCTTCCGGCCAGTAAACACTCAGCTCCAATCAGCTGTGCAGACTCCACCCCGCAAGGGATTACGGCAGTGGTGAAGTTCAAATTTTTTTACTACTGGTTCTGTGGGCGTGGCTTAGTGGGTGTGGTGTGGCTTGGTGGGCATGGCTTGGTGGGTGTGGCAGGGGAAGGATACTGCAAAATCTCCATTCCCATCCCACTCCAGGGGAAAATACTGCAAAATCCCCATTCCCTCCCCACTCCTGGAGGAAGGACATTGCAAAATCTCCATTTCCACCCCACTCTGGGACCAGCCAGAGGTGGTATTTGCTGGTTCTCCAAACTGCTCAAAATTTCCGTTACCTGTTCTCCAGAACCTGTCAGAACCTGCTGGATTTCACCCCTGGATTATGGGTTCGTTAAAAGGAGATGATGATTCAACTTGATTTTCTTAACAACAGTTCAACTTTAAAAAGTTTTAGGCGATACCCTAGGAATTCTGTTTAGCCAGTGCCTTCTGTGTCCTCCCCCTTCAGATGTTTTTGCTGATTTTTATAGTACTAATATCTATATCAGAGAAGGGAACATAGACCAAGTGTTCAGATACCAACCCAACCTCATAATTTAAATCAACTGTTTGTGTCAATTATCTGCTTCACAAATTGATCTGACAGTCTTCAGGCTTGATCCCCCAAATGTCCACAAATGCTCTCATTAAAATGAAACTATTGAATGCTTTAATAATAACAGCATTAACCTCTAGGGTTTTTTTCCTCCCCTTAAGCATCAAGCTGTTTTTTAAAACCTTTTTTTCTTTACTTATAATCCAGATAGTCTTCGAGTTACAAGCACAGTTGAGCCCAAAATTTATGTTGCTAAGCGAGACAGTTGTTGTTAAGTGAGTTTTGCTCCATTTTATTACTTTTCTTGCCACAGTTGTTAAGTGAATCACTGCAGTCGTTAAGTTAGTAACACAGTTGTTAAGTGAATCTGGCTTCCCCATTAACTTTGCTTGTCAGAAGTTCACAAAATATGAGCCCATGATCACAGGACACTGCAACAGTCATAAATATGAGTCAGTTGCCAAGCCTCTGAATTTTGATCATGTGACCATGAGGATACTGTAACAGTTATAAGTGTGAAAAACTGTCATAAGTCACTTTTTTCAGTGCCATTGTAACTTTGTACAGTCACTAAATGAACTGTTGTGTCAACCCTGGAGCCATCTTGGAGCATCTTCAGGGGCTGGAGCTGTGGGAAAGGCAGGGGGGAGTAGAGATAGTTGAGAGGAATATGTAGCCAAAATAATATTCTTTCTCCTGGGAAGCAAGGACACTCTCACCAGCACTTGGAGGGGCGTGTATGGGAGGCATCTGGGATGGGGAGAGAGACCTGATTGGGGCATGTAAAGGTTGTCTGTAATGTGGGGAAGAACTCTGGATTTTGAACTGGGTGGGGAAAACCCAGGGGACTTCAGATTTGGGTTTTCACCAGCTGTGCCAATATCACATGCCTAATAAATCTATACTTTGAGGAACCCTGACTTGGAGTCTTAATTTCCTATGGGCTGTTACTTGGAACCCTGACAGTAAGTTGAGGACTATCTGTATTATGTAAATAGTTTTAAGTTTTAGAAAAAAAGATTTACGGTATAGTCCAATTACAGTATATTAAAATTGAAACGCCACTTGTTGTAATTATCAGTTATTATTTAAAGCTCAAACAATGGGAAATACTTCATGATAGGAGAATAATAAGGGCACAGTAGTGCAAAATACTGTGTTAATGTTTGAAAATTAAACTGATTTACTAATATATTGTGAGCTGGGTGCTTTTCTGAACTGTATTATGTAGTTTTAAATTGAGAAATAGCTTCAGCTGAAATGTCTTCATTCAGCCAGAGCAGAGAAGATCTTCATCTCCTCTGGGTGAGACAGATCAATTGATTATCTTCAATTTTTTCGTCAGTATTTGGAGAAAAGAAAGTGTTTGAACACTTCTAATTTTTCCGCTTTAGCTATTTTTGTTTTGTTTAATCTATATCAGTGTGTCTGTTGCGTTTTCTCTCTTTTTTTGTATGTCATAATTAAAACAAAAGAATGATTTCCAAGATCCCAAGATGAATTGTTTTCCAAAAGATGTCTACATTTGCACAATCATCACTATTTCCCCAATACTGTTTTGTGTCTGTATGGGGGTGTGGGGGAGTGGGGGGGTGTGTGGTGGTAGTATTGGTATTGCTGCTACTATCCATCTCTCAGGCTGCAGTGTAATAATTTCAGTGGTGGGTTGCTACCGGTTTGCCCCGGATCGGGAGCCTCTGCCCACCCTCCCAGACATTACTGCACATGCATAGAAGCATTGCACAAGCGCACAAGCAAACCAGTAGCAAACTAAATTGAAACCCACTACTGAATTATTTGATAATAGTGGAAAGTTATGCCAAACCAAATTATTAATATTTGATATGAAATAACTTTCCCTTGTAATATTTAGTCAAGGATCTCCAAAAATATAAAACGAAGCATAGAATACATGTTGGTAGTAGATAACTCCTTGATATACCTACCTACCTACATACATACATCAACCATGTATGTATGTATGTACATAATTATATACCTATTTATGCACATGAATGTATGTACTGTATGTATGTATGTATGTACATAATTATATACCTATTTATGCACATGAGTGTATGTATGTACTGTATGTATGTATGTATGTATGTATGCATGCATTTATGTATGTAATCATATACCTATTTATGCACTCTCATGTGCATAAATAGGTATATGATTAGAGGATGGTGGTGTAAATGAGTTCCTAACATGGTTTAATGGAAAGCATTGTTTGCTGCTAATGATCAAATAGGTATTATAGGCTGAGCTTGTGAGAATGATTTCCTTTCTTACTGAAGTTTAATGAAATCGGCATCAGTGCAATCACAGAATTATTTCTCAGCCACTTCAATAGATATTACTAATTCACACTTCAGAATGCATCCCAAAAATAAAAGCGGTTTAATTTATTGTCAATTTTCATCGCGCTTGTGCCTACGTTTTTGTTCTCCCGAATAATGTTCAAATATTAATGTACAAATTCCTACCACCCACTACATTTCATTGCTGGTTTAAAATGGAAGACTGATCAGACATTTTAAAGATAAGAGGACCTGCAGATTGCTGACAGGGGGCTTCCCATTCCAAGATACCAAGGCTGAAGCATTTTGCCTGCAAATTCAAAACACTGAAGAATTGACAGGCATTAATATTTTGAATGCATAAATACAAAAAGGACAGATGAGCTCCTGATGAATACTGCTTAAAATTATCACTTGTCTTCCTGAAAAGAATACATTAAATTTCTAGTACTCTCGGAAGATATATCTTTTGTGATATGGAACAGTCTGTATGAAATTGGAGATAAGAAATGTTAGAGTTTCTCCTAGCTAAACCACACCTTACATGCAATGATGTATAACAACACGACAGAGTACAAACATTGTTGATGTGGAGAATGTGCTTGACCTCTTCTCTGCTATCATTTTCACCCCCGGAAATGCATAAGGTCTCCGACCTCTGGGTGTTTCGCTGTGCCCTTAAGACCCTGTTGTTCCGTCAGGCTGGGCTATCAACGTAATTTTAATTGGGTGTTTTAAATTTTGGGGTTTTAAAGTGAGCCAAAATTATTTAAAAATTTTAAATTATTTTAATTGATGTCTGTCTTGTGCTTTTAATAGGCTGTACACTGCCCTGAGTCCTTCGGGAGAAGGGCGGTATAGAAATAAAATAATAATAATAATAATAATAATAATAATAATAATAATAATAATTATTATTATTATTATTATTATTTCCATTCTTCTATCTACCCTCCCTCCAGCAGTTTTTCTCTTGATGGAGAATGAAATATTCTTGTGCTCAGAACCCCAGAGTGGGAAAAGTTGTTGTGAAAGGAGAAGAATGAAATAGGGCATTTTCAAGCAGCGAAAGTTTGGTCATTCTCCCTCTTGATTTAATAATCCTGATGTCATGCTCGAAAAATCAGGACCACATGTGAAGTTCCAATTGAATTGATTTATTGCTCATGCCTGTCCACAGGAATCAAACTCAACTAATGGTTAGTGCTATTTTGGTGCTAGATAAGGATTAATGGAATTCAGGGTGAGTTGGACTTAGTCCATTTGTGGCTATGTAGAGACTCTAGGCTGATTCCTCTTTTGATTCTGCCCCCAGGTTCTGCCACTCCTTCTCCCACATCTGTAGAACAGGACAGGACAGGACAGGACAGGACAGGACAGGACAGGACAGGACAGAACAGAACAGAACAGAACAGAACAGAACAGAACAGAACAGAGTGGGAAGGGACCTTGAAGGATAATTGGAGGCTAATTTTAGTCCTTTAGTATTTGAATACAATTATCTATATCTGGGGTGAAATCCAGCCGGTTCTATCCGGTTCGGGCAAACCAGTAGTGACGGCTGGGGAGGCTCTGCCCACCTGTGCGGACATCATGAGATTGCTTTTTTGTGACATTTTAAGCCTCTGAGCATGCACAGAAGGCTTTGTGCATGTGCAAATGACAGCGCACACGAGTGGAGTGAGCGTGCGCGGTGTGTGCGCACATTGGCGAATTGATAGGGAAGGTAAGTGAATTTCCCCCCTGCCTATATCTGAATGTTGCCTATAGTTTCTAGTTTGGCCCTCACTGATTTTCATTTTTAATCTTCTCTATATCTAGAGTTTTAAGGAAAACCATAAACCTCTCCCAAAGGTGCTTTTTCAAGAGACAACTGGACTTCCTTGTTTTTTCTTTGAAGATGTTTTGCTTCTCATCCAAGAAGCTTTTTCAGCTCTGACTGGATGGTGGAGAATGGAAGGATTTACATTCCTTGACGATAGCTGGTCATTTGCATTCTTTTAGAGAGTCACGGAGGCCACTTGGAAGTTTTTCTGTGTCCTTAAATCTTTCCATTTCCCACCATCCAGTCAGAGCTGAAGAAGCTTCTTGGATGAGAAGCAAAACATCTTCAAAGAAAAAACAAGGAAGTCCAGTTGTCTCTTGAAAAAGCACCTTTGAAACAACCATAACCTGAATAACTAAGAATCTCCATATCCATAAACTTCTCATTTATTTACTTTATTAATCAAATTTATCTACCACCTATCCCACTGCTGAAGTGACTCTGGGTGGTTTAGAGATTAAAAAAAAAACCTATCAATTCCACACAAAAGGCAAAATTACAAGGTAAAGTTAAAAAGACAAGAGTTAAAAGGGTGGAATTAAAAGGTTGGAGAAATCACCGTCATATCACCAACCACCCCCATGGTTGCAAACTACTCTTGGATTCACATGCCAGTTGACAAAGTCAGATCTTAACATTCTTCCAAAAGACCAGAAGGATGGGGGGGCAGCTTCACCTTCAGAGGGAGAATATTCTACAGGGCTGGCAAAATGGCAGAGAAAGCTTTCTTCCTGAACCCTGCCAGTCCAAATTCTTTAATCAATGGTAAAGGAGTTTGGTTGAAAAATGTCAACTCTAAATCATTTTCCCACTGTTACTAACCATGAACGTGAATAGTTGCTGGACCATTCGGTTTGGTGGGGGGTTTTTTTGTTTTTGTTTTGTTACTGTTAACTAAATGGATGTTTCCTGTTAAAGAGATGTTTTCCCAATTATTTTGCATCTTTACTTCATGTTCACTCTCCATTTCTGTTAACTCTTTTCAGATAGGCTATGTGGTTTATATTATAAAGGATATTCAGGTCAAAATGCTTTCCCCTTCATATCTGAGAAAAAAATATCTTGCTTTCTAAATCGTTGCATCGAATAATGGTCCATTTATTTGTTTGTTAAATTTATATACCCACCGATCTCATTCACGTCTGTAACATACAGAAAACAATCCACCCCAAAACATAACAACAAGAGTCATTAAAATGGTAAAAGGGTAGATAAGAAAAACGGTTGATTTCTTGAGCTCCATATGCTGACAGTGGTATTGTGAAGCTGTCATACAGAGTACAGATTAATCCAATAATAATAATTTATTAAACTTGTATGTTCCCTAATGGTACTGATTAATAATATATTAAATTAGGACTAGAATCATTTGATCTAGTCAATATACATTTGATCATTATTGGGCACAGACTTTCACTTTATATTGAAACTATTTACGTTTCCTTCTTTTCATCATTCATAATTCTCCTCTTCCTCTTGCTGGATTTACCTTTTTATTTTACTCAGTCACTTGCAACTGTGCACTCTTCTCTGCATTGTTCTGCATTTCTTAAAACCCTGTTATATATGGTGTAATATGCTTATGATTAATAACCTTTGAAATATTATTCCAGGATAATTAATAGCTTAATGTTTCTCATTGATTAAGGTTTTGTCTATCTTCTCTTCTAAAGGTGGCATCTTGGCTAAATTGCAGCACATTGGAGTGCACATCCTACTAATGCTAAAGATATTAACCTGCAAAGGTAAGGGGCTCACTGTGATGTTAAAAATAAAAGCAGTCTATGTGTTTAATGTCATAATTTGCTTTTATTTAAATACAAGCATTAGACTGACTATAGTAAGTACCAGTAAGTCCTGAGTCAAGTTAGACCTTGCTGATTTCCTTCTTTCATTTGCCAGATAAGAAAATGTTTAGAAGATTGAGGTGATTATTTTAATTCAGTGTGCTTTGTGATGGAGAAGAGGACAGATGATAGGATTGAAGTCTCTTTAGAGACTTTAAAAAAACCTTCTCTTTTTAGACTTTTCCACTCTGGATCTCCCACATTTCACTATCTGGAAGTGAAGCCAGCTTAAGAATTCCCTGTCCAGTTTTTATTTGATGGCTTGATATTTTGTCCAGACTGTATTTACTAAAGATGTTTGTTTGTGTCTTACCCTTCTTTAATTGATAAAAATCGCCCACAGATTTACCATTTGGTGGAGCTTAGAAGTGGAAAATGGTGGGAAAAGAGCGTCTGTCAAATTCCTCTGATTTTTTTTTAACCAATCATTTAATTCTCTATCAATGAATTGATTTAAAAAGAAAACATCTTGGCTTTTTATAGTTCTGCTGGCAAATAAGAAATGGAATTGGAGGACAGCAACCAGTGACTAAAAGAGATGGACTGTAATAGACTGACAGTAGCCAATAAGAGTGAAAGTGTTTCTTTAAAAACAGTTGACGGTCATCACACAAAACAGATAATGCAACCTGAGCCAGCACGGATGGCAAAAGATGGCAAAAATTACTTTGATGCAGACTGAAAAAAACATAGGTAGAAGTTGCATTAGATGCTAGATGGGGGTGGGTTGAGAAAAATGTCTTGTGTTGCTGCTTTTCCAAAAATGATGGATGGTTATCTTTGCAGTAAGCCAAAATGTGGATCTGACCTTAATAAAATTACTTTTGTACTGTATATTCCCCCCACACCCTATTGTTAATATAGTCTTCTTTGTTAAGCAAATATTTGCGTGATGGGAATTAGATATTCCTGATCATAGTGCAATGGTGCTCAATGGTGTAATAAGCATTGTAAGGTCACATTATAAACAGGGTTTATTATCAACTGTGCTGAAAAGTTAAAAAATCAGTATGAGAAATTAATATATTTGAGATGTATATGTATATGGTTAAAGGTAAAGTTTCCTCTCGGACTTATGTGATAGTCGTTCCCGACTCTAGGGGGCAGTGCTCATCTCCGTTTCAAAGCTGAAAAGCCAGCGCTGTCCGAAGATGTCTCCATGGTCATGTGACTGGCATGACTAAACATCAAAGGTGCATGGAATGCTCTTACCTTCCCACCAAAGATGGTCCCTATTTTTCTACTTGCATTTTTTACATGCTTTTGAACTGCTAGGTTGGCAGAAGCTGGAACAAGTAACAGGAGCTCACCCTGTTACACTAGGGATTCGAACCGCTGAACTGCCAACCTTTTGATTGACAAGCTCAGTGTCTTAGCCACTGAGCCACCGCATCCCTCTTGTATATGTATATGTATATATACAAAATTCATAGATTTAAGCAAATGTGGCATTAAAATGCATGCAAGTTGTATGCAAAAGATATACTGTATTTTAGGCAAAACTTGGAGAAGAGGTTTTCAAGCAGACAGCATTTCTTCTGAGTCTTTTATGCCAGTCAGGCTTCAATAATGCTATGTCATTATATAGCACACATTGTTCTGAATGGCATTTTAGAAGGAATGAATGGTAATTTTGGTGGCTGCCAGTTGCATCTGGCCATTAGGATAATTCAAATATTTCCTCCAATTAGAGCAACACACACACTTGCTTTTGAAATTCATTCATCTTCAGAATGTTTAAAGGGGATATGTTTCCTCCCTATCTTTTCTCTTGTGTGCCCTACTGGAATCCAAATCGGTGTAATGATTCTCATCAAATGATGAAATGAGCACCCCACAATATTAAAGATCACTTCCTATTCAGAATAGAAATATGTACTGCATAAAAAGGCCAGGGAAATTGTTTCTTGCTGGGATATAATTAATGGCGGGATTGATTGAACAATGCCTTTCCGGCCCTTTAGACCTTGAAAAGTGAAACCATTTAATTGCTGGTTGGAAGAATACTCAAAAAATAAAGAAAATATTAGAAAGGAATATCATTCTACTTTGATGGTGTCGCCAAGAAATACCATATGGATATGTTCCTTAATTTACTAGTCAAGCTCAGTTTTAGGGGTATTACAATGTCTTTGTGATGCAATTCTATTTCACAGCAATAGATGTAAAGCTGACTTTTCATGGACTATACTTTTGACAGAATGTTTCAGCCAGTCATGAGTGCAGGTGTGCCTCAAGTTGTGCCTAAGAAGTGTGTCTCAATGACACTGGTGCTTGTAAGCAAACATTTTTCGTTTTCATGGGATGGTTTAATCTTTAAGGCAACAAATAAGCAGCTGCAGACATATTAACATTTTTCATAGCTAATATATGCTGTGTGGTCAGATGCCTGAACCTTCAAACACCAAATATATATGTAACTTGAAGACTGGTCCAGTCAAAATTCTTCCCAGAATACTGAAGACATTTTTGACATTCCTCATATATCTGTGTTTGTTATGGAAAAGAATGTGAGAAATACTGTTGTATCTTATACCTTTCCATGTAAGATTGAATAACTATTGCTCATACACTACACTGTACACATCAAACATGAAGTGACCTCATGCACACTAGTAGGGAAAACAGCAAAATTATTTGCAGTAAGTATGAACCTGTCAGGCTCCAAGAACCAAGAAAAACACATGGAGTTGCTTCTGAGTATTTTCTGCATTGTTGTTGCCTACAGACAGAATCTTCCCAGACTAAAATAACTACTATATATGCATAATGATAAATATGGATACACTCTGTAAACTGCTAGGGAGGGGGCGTCTTAGCACTGTTCTTGCCTACCAGACTTTTCCAACTCCATTGCCTCTTTGCTCTCTGGGAAGCAGCCCCTCCACTTTGGGACTCCAGATTACATTCCACTCAGTAGTGGGTTCCACTTACCTTCGCTACCGGTTTGGAACTGTAAGTGTGTGCATGTCTGTGATGACGTCTGGACAGGTGGGCAGAGCCTCCCACTGCCACCAGTACCGGTTTACCCAAACTGGGGTGAACCAGTAGAAACCCACCACTGATTTGACTACAGAATCATATGATAGAAGCCTTTTTATTCCTTTTTATCTATTCTTTTCTCCCTACAGAAATGTTTCTCTTTGGGTTTCAGGCTAAATAAAAAACATCGTGGAAATGATCGTGAATGTTTTATGGAATGTAGCATGGGGAAAAAAAATTTAGGCAGAGTCAGAAACAATCTGAGAACAAGATGAAAGTAATCAGTCATAAAATATCTGCAGACAGAGAATAACTAGGCCGGTAAGTTGAACGGTAACAAGGTAAGCAGTGTATCAAATTGGTGGAGGAAAAAAACCATCACCTCTAGAGAACGAGATTGAATGAAACTTTCTTATTGCTTTTTGTGATAGTGTGTACTGTATATCTGCTTATTGTATTTGTTTGTAGTTGGATCTTGGAGCTTGTCAGATAAAATTAAAACTCTGACATTATAGATAAATTGTCTGTTGACTAAAGAGAAAAACAATGGAATTAAGCTGCTTTCATGGCTCATTAATAAATCCTTGTATGCTGGTTAACATCTAACATGGGATAGTATTTTCAAATTGCCATTTACTACTGAGTTTGCAATTGATTTTACTCAGTGTCCAGTATAGAACGCTGCTGGGGAATTGCTGGATTTCTGTTTTAGAAAAACAGAATAAAATGGCATGAAACCATAATGAACAAACAATTCCTTCTTCCAATAAGAAATATTTGTTGAAGGGATTTTCCATGCGAGGTTCCATATTGAGTTCCACTCAATATGAAACAGCATGTAGGTTGCAGGAACTCTGGAAAAAAACGTATCTGAGGGTCTCTCCATGCAGTCCATGCATTCAGCAGATGCTGTGACAGGACCATCTGCACCTGTGTAGAGTACAATGACTTTAAGTGATTAAAATTTGTCATCCTACAGAAAATCTACCTTATCTCAAGTTGTTTATATATAGACAACTTCAACTGAATGCATGAAGGTCAAGGAAGGTCATATACATGGCAGGAAATGGGGGGCAGGAGGCCAATTGCTACTTCCACGCTTGGTATGTGTGCACAATCTGAAACCATCAGGATATGTGTTCTCCCCCCCCCCCTCATTATTTTATTTATTTGCTATTTTTATTTACATATGGAATTTAAATGCAGGGGAAATGCGGGTAAAAGCAGGTATTTTGAGGCTTCTACACAAATCTATTTTTTGAAAAACAAATCTTAAAATCCATACAGTCCATCCCAGAGAAATGAAAAAAGCCAATATAACCACAAAGCCAATCTAAAGAAATGCAGTAAAAGGAAACAGGAAGAGGAAAAACCAATCTAAGAATAAACATTAAAATCTCCAACAGAGAAAAAGAATTCAAGTAATACAGTCAATAATATTGTAATAAGGCTTCGAAAGTGTTTAGTTTAGAACTTTGAAACTAGACAATCTTCCTTGAAAGGGTGCGTATGCAGCTGAAGAATCGCCAACAGGAAGGACCATCTCATTAGGCTTCGTTGGCAAGGGAGAAATAGAAAAAGTACCATAAAGATGAAGAAGATAGGAGTAAGCACATGTGAGAAATGGTATTCCTTCATATAAGGCTTAGTTCTGAATAAGTGAAGAACTTTATAGGTCAAAACCAGCATTATGAATTGGACTCACGAACAAACTGGGAGATTGGGGAAACTGATAGAGGAGAATATTTGTAGGACAGGGTTGAAAGGAGGGGTCCTTGGTGCTTTCTGAGTGTAGTTATTTTATTGCAGACATTTCGTGATCCAAACTAGGTAACATCATCAGTGCTACTGGCCCTCCCTGGCTCAGTTGATCCGCAGGGCTGTGTTTAAGGGTCCGAGCCTCCATGAGGTGACCAGGGAAGGGAAAAGGTGCCTCCTGTGCTGGTCACACCACCCCCTTCACTAGGGCTTATTTTTGGGATAGGGCTTATATTAGGCCCACCCACCCACCCCAAAAAATCAGGCTAGGATTTATTTTCAGGATAGGTCATTTTTTTTTAATTTGATTTATATGCCGCCCTTCTCCAGAGACTCAGGACGGCTTACAGTGCGTTAAGCAATAGCCTTCATACTTTTGTATATTTATACAAAGTCAGCTTATTGCCCCCACAAACTGGGTCCTCATTTCACCTACCTTAGAAAGGATGGAAGGCTGAGTCAACCTTGAGCCTGGTGAGATTCGAACTTACAGTAATTGCAGACAGCTGGTTTTAATCACTATGCTTTTAGTCTACTGAGCTAAACCAGGCTCCTTTTCATTTTCATTTTCATTTTCAGGGAAACACGGTAGTAAGGAATGGTGTTTGCCCTCAATTCATATTCTAATAGCTTGCCCTGCCAGTGTTGGGGGAGGAGTAGTCTTGATGATTCTTTGGCTGAGCTGTTTGCTGTTAGCTTTTTTAGCAGTTCCTTGATTGGACTATTGTTTACTTCGTGGTTGTTGATCTGATGTTAATCTTGGTGTTAATCTCTGTTTATCTGGATGTGGATCGCTGTTGGGAAGGTGTTTTAGTATTTTTCCCCTTTTTGATTGTCTTGTTGATTGTCTCTTTTGAATGGTATGTAGACGTTGTTTATGTCTGTGTGCTTATTGATGGCTGATTAGTCAATATGCCAGGCCGCCAGGAATTATGTCACATTTTTTGGATGTGGCTTGGTCTAGTGACCAACTCTGTGACCATCTTTGCTGTCTGAAACAATTATTCAATGTTGTCCTTAGCAGGATGTGATCTGGCTGCAACATTTGCCCACCCCATTGATCACCATGCTTGATTTAGCTGATATGGCTGGCTAGGTGAGTTTCCACTTCCTCCCTCAATGTTCCATGTACATTCCTCCCAAAACTGCCCACTCAGTGTAAGAGTATGGCCATCCTAGATAGGAGGAATGTGCCAATCTTTGGTCAAGGGTTTATGATAGCAGTAGTCCCTTTCCAGAACTTCCAAACAAACTATATGTAGGAAAACATATACATAATATGCATATACTACCACCAACTCAGTCATTTTGGGGAGTATAATGCACTATGAATTTTAACTTTTGGTCATATTTAACACAGATTGCCAATATCCCTGAGGAATTTAATTGTCTACCTTGTCTAAGCTATTTAGCTCATCTGAATTTAAAACATATTGAAGAAAGAATACCAGTCATTGTTTCAATGTTTATATGCAAATGCCATTATGTATGCTCCAGGGAGCTGTGAAATGGTAATACATTTTGGCCTGGGGCAGCTAATGCTAATGTAGTTTGAAAGGGCTGCATTTGTTGGATGGAGTTTTGTCAGCAGTCTTTGCAACTGGTTCATAAAAGTTAGTTGTTTTTAGCTTGTGTATGTTGCTTCAGCTCTTTGTACTACAACACATCAAACACCCATTTTCTATTTAGTGGAGATGACATGTTGCATAATAGCTTGTGTGTGTCATCCTCTCTAGCATGCAGCTAAAATGAGATGAAAGTTTTAAATTGAGTATAGCATTGGTGGTTCAAAGGCCAAATTCATTACATGTGAATACTCTACCCAGTACAATAGAAAGAGAATTAAGTGCAAGCTAGCTCTTCAGTAAATGTTGCCTTTTGCCAATACTGAATTCTTAGACACCTTTTCTGGATGGCCTCTTCTAATATTTATTGCATGCAAGATGCAGCAGCTGCCATTTTCTAATTTTGTTTTGTCCCCATTGTGAAGCTTTTCAAAAGAAGGGAGGAGGGAGGAATTCAATTCTGACTTTTTCCAAACTCAAAGATGCTCTCAGATCCTGGATCTCAGCTTTTGTGTGGGATTAATGTTGCTTTCAAGTTTGAGAAGCTGGGACATAATGGGCCTTGATTATTTGAGGATTTAGTAATGTTGGCAGGGAATGAATAAGGCTTTATAAATAAGTTTTTATCAAGATGGATAGATAGGTTTATGAGGCTGTCTGCTCCATCCTTCTGCTTCTTTTGATTTTTGTGTCTCGCCTACCCTAATTTTATATCAGTGTTTACTTTGTTTTTTTGCCTTCTGGAGCCAAATAGGAATTTGCTAACTAAAGATTGACTGAGGCAGTAGTTTTTATTTATTTGTTTTATCTTCCCTATCTTCTTGCTAAAAAGAGCAGTTATGAGTGTATTTGCTAAGTAAATTTGTTCATATTTTTAGTTCAGCAAATATGTGTGGAAAATGCAGAAAGGGAATAGAAAAACTGGGCACCTTCTGTTGAGGATTGCAACTCAGGGCTGTTGGACCCATAGACTAGATATGAAATGGCCTTATGGCTGATTTTCCTGATTATCATGTTTAGTGTTCTGGTATTCCCTCCTATTGAGTCAAAGTAATTATATATGGATTAGGGAAGCAATGACCCTCCAGATATTATTAGCCTACATATTCTATCTTCACAGGTCATTGACCAGACTGTTTAGTATGAGAGGTGTTGTGGTCCAATAACAACTGAAAGTCTACAGTACATGTTTCCCATTACTATATAAATGGGATTACTACATCTGGATGCAGAAATTTAGATGACCACAAATAGCAGCAAAGGAATACAGAAAACACTTTGGTGCCAACTATTGGTGATCTGCAGTTTTGCAGCTCACATCCTATAAACCTTAATATAATCCTTCAACATTTTTCAGAGAATGCATTGTTTATGCTCATTTCAGGCTATGAAGAATATAAATATTTTTGCCTCAGTAAAATTATATTAAGAGGGTGTCCTCTTAACTGGCAATCAGGGCATGGCTACTTTTTAATATAATTAAGCACAGATGGAATTAAAGTGGAAAAATAAAGATAATTATATCAGACACAAACAACCAGACCCAGACATGTAGAGTTCAAACTAGCTACTTTCTTGTTCTATACCAATTTCACAGGAATCTTCCCAGACTAGCAGGTTTGCCTAGGTTGGAAAAACAAAATAAGATTCAAAGGCATTGGGGTGTGGGTGGGGGTGTGTGTGAGAGAGAGAAAGAAGGAGAGAAGGAGGGAAGGAAGGAGGGAGGGAGAGGGAGAGAAAGAGAGAGATCTTGCTCTCTTGTGTTTATGTAATGAGTTCATGCTGTAATGAGTTGATCCGTCCTCCCAATTGGAATGATTGGTCTCCAACATATTCAGAGCATTTATTAATATACACGAACTGTTTCTTTGTTGTTTTTCAGATAAGTATTTTTTAATTGGTCAACAAAATTTAAAACATAAAATGTACGATGAAAATATTAGAGCAACATGAAACAGCATAAAAACAACAGCAGTTGCAAGGGTAAATTCAGTGAGACTTCTAGTCCTATTTGGAATCCAGAACTCTAATGGTGAGGGCAACTGTAATAGTGAGTGCAGGTTAATATGATACAAAAGGAAGCCCCATTTTGTTAAATAATGCTTATTCTGTCATAGAATGCCAGTAGTGAAGAAAGCTGGTGAACCAGGAATCAACAGTTCTGAGGTTAGAGACTGTTATGTCAACAGACAATAGGGGTCTTTGAAGGCCATCAGGTGAATGATCAAGAATTAATTGACTCAAAAAGACAGGAGGAAAAAAAAGTTTGAAATCTAAAGCCTGATGTTCAGACATGCCTGCCTGCCTGCCTGCCTACATTCCCACCCCACCCCAGTGTATATGTATAAAGCCCACAATCTGTGTATACTACAGTAGGCAAATCTTCTGGAAATATGTGGCTTTATTCTTGTCTTCTGTATACAGACAAATTTTGCTAGATGAGCCTGTGAGCTTTTTGTTGAATAAGTCAAATCTTGACCTAAAGAAGGGGTTTATCATCTGGACAACTGACAATTTTCAGCCATGCCTGATATGAAGACTAACTATAGCTGCACAGGATTGTGGCCTTAAACTATCTAAATTTTTATTTTCAAAATAAATCTTCTATGAACGAGTAGAACTTCTTTCTTAAAAAAAGGAAGCCCAAACAAATATTTGAAAATTGACAGAGCAGCAGTAACTCATCTCACCCATGAGACAATCTCTGCCTTAACTTCAGTTCTTATTAGCTTCACGTCAGTTTCTTCATCCACATTGAGTGAAGCTCAAGAGGGGTCTTGCTAAATTCACAGCGTGCTGTCTCCTGAAAATAAATCTACGTTCTTGTCAACATATTGAAGCTAGTTTTATTTTGATGGAAAGATGTACTGGTATGTTTTTAAACTCTTTGTGATCAATTATAGAGCTACAATTGTGAAAGCAGGAGTCAGTTCCTAAAATGTGATAAATAAAGTCCTTCCCCTTTGGTCAGATATTATGTTTAATGTTTGGAGTCAGAGATTGTGGAACCTATATTATAGGTTTAAGAGAACCAACAAATTTAATTTGCTTTTCATTTCCTGAGACTCCACTGGAACATCTCTCTTTTTTTTGGACAAGTTTTAGAATGCAGGCAATGTAGCCAGAATGTAGCCTGAAGGCAAATATACATACCTCATGGGGGAATCTGGCATCTTTGATAGAGTAATTGGTGTGACTTAAAATAGAAATGTTGAGACCTATGAGAGAATCCTTGTGAACAAAACCAAGGCCAATTTCACACATGACCACAGTCCCTTCCTTGAACTTTATGCATTCAACCTCATTTAAAAGCAGTGAATATTCTGATGAAGGATTGTTCCACAATTTTTATGGTATTTATTTTAATTAATTGTGGCAAGCTCTTAAAGAGATGGGAGTACCAGACCATCTTATTTGTCTCTTTTGAAACCTATATGCGGGTCAAGAAGCAACAGTGAGAACTGGACATGGAACCACTGATTGGTTCAAAATTGGGAAAGGAGTCTGGCAAGGCTGTATACTGTCACCCTGCCTATTTAACTTATATCAGTTGTGGATTGCTACCGGTTTGCCCCGGTTCGGGAGAACTGGTAGCAACAGTGGTGGGAGGCTCCATTCACCCACCCGGACGTCATCAAATATGATCTGCGCATGCACAGAAGCTTCTGCGCATGCACAGATGGGGTGCGCATGCATGAGTGAAGCAAGCACATGTGAGCGAACCGGTAGCAAAGGTAAGTGAAGCCCACCCCTGACTTATATGCAGAGCACATCATGAGAAAGGCAGGGCTGGATGAATCAAAAATTGGAATTAAGATTGCCGGGAGAAATATCAACAATCTCAGATATGCAGATGATACCACTCTAATTGCGGAAAGTGAAGAGGAACTAAAGAGCCTCTTGATGCGGGTGAAGGAGGAGAGTGCAAAAGTTGGCTTGAAACTCAACAGTAAGAAAACTAAGAGCATGGCATCTGGCCCTCTCAATTCCTGGTAAATAGATAGGGAAGAAATGGAGGTAGTGACAGATTTTATTTTCCTGGGCTCCAAGATCACCGCAGAAGGGGACAGCAGCCAAGAAATTAAAAGACGCTTGATCCTGGGGAGGAAAGCTATGGCAAATCTAGACAGCATACTAAAAAGCAATCACCCTGCCAACAAAAGTGCATATAGTCAGGGCTATGATTTTCCCAGTTGCAATGTATGGCTGTGAAAGTTGGACCATAAGGAAGGCTGAGTGCCAAAGAATTGAGGCCTTTGAACTATGGTGCTGGAGAAGACTCCTGTGAGTCCCTTGGACTGCAAGGCGATCAAACCGGTCAGTCCTAGAGGAGATCAACCCTGACTGTTCTTTAGAAGGCCAGATCCTGAAGATGAAACTCAAATATTTTGGCCACCTATTAAGAAGGAAGGACTCACTAGAGAAGAGCCTAATTCTGGGAAAGATTGAGGGCAAAAGAAGAATGGGGCGGCAGAGTATGAGGTGGCGGGATGGAGTCACTGAAGCAGTAGGCGTGAGCTTAAATGGACTCCAGAGGATGGTAGAGGACCGGAAGGCCTGGAGGAACATTATCCATGGAGTCATGATGGGTCAGACATGACTTTGCAACTAACAACAACAACATTTTAATTTTATTTATAGAAACATGTATTTTCTTTTGCTGCTCTTAAAGATTCCCTAAACTGGTTTTCCAATATAAAAACCCATTCCTCATAGTACTGAACAAGAATAAAGGAAATATTCTGAAAAAAACAAAACAAAATGAAGGCAGCTGCTGGTAAAATTAGTGGGATGGTTTTATATCTTATATATTTTATATCTTAAAAGGCTGCCAAAGTAACAATAACTTGACTGCCCTACTAAACACATCAAGAAAGAGCTTGTCAACTTTTTTTTCGGCAGAAGGTGGTCCCCAGAAAGGTGAGATTTCACAGAATCTCAGTCACAAAATAGGGGGGGGAAAGGTGACTTTAAGTCCAGCCTGTGCTGAGTGCAAGAATTCAGTTTACACTATGGGTATCCAAATTTTTGACTGGCCTGGGCCACATTGAGTGAAGAGGAATTTTCTTGGGCTACATATAAACTACATAATACAGTTAATGAATATAAAACACATAATAATGTTAAACGTTTACAGACTTGCAGGCTGTAGTACTAGGTGTCATGGCCGCATACAGCCTACAAGCTGTGGGTTGGACTCCCCTAATTATATCATCTTCCAGATGATTGTTGAGCCTCCTCTTGATCATATCTAGCCATGGGGAAATGCATTCCACTCTTGCTAATGTGTTCCCGGTTTAATAACTTTTATTCTTAGGAATTTTTTAAATAAAATATTCAAGTGGAATTTTACTTTATATTACTAACAGATACAGTAAAGGGTCTACAAGCCTCTAATGCATTTTACATACCTGACATAAAATGTTCCATCAGCCATGTTCCCTTTTTGCAACAAAACTAATCAAGGTATTGCAGAAAGGTGGGAATAAAGGATTCACTCTGTGTAGAGCATACTAAGCATTATCTTTATTAAATATTGATTCTGAAATCTTTAAGTCACTGAAAGATTGGAACCTGTGATTAAACCGCAAATTAATCTAGCGCTAACTGGTTCTCTTATGCACTGAATCAACCCAGATAATCTCAGAAGGCTTCCTTCTGTTGTGAGCAAATGGAAAACAACACACTTTTAGCCTTAGACCTTGGAAAATTTCAATTGTGTCGAGCATATATTTGCATTTAAGGGTTGGGTCTTAGGTATTTTCCCACCTGAATTCAGCTCATAAATTAAGACAATCTATGCAATCTGGTCTCATCTCTTGGGATGGAAAAGAATTACTGTTCCGTGTAAAACAAATCCTACTGGTGAGCCTGAGACAAAATTAGTATCGGAATTCAGAATAAAGGCTGGAAGACAATAGGAGATAGGGACTTAATAACAAGATGGGAAGCTAGGAATAGGTTGGTTCAGCTGAAAGATGCCAAAAGGTGGGTGTTGTTAGGGTTATTACAGTGGTGGGTTACCCCCGGTTTGGATCAGTTCACAAGAACCGGTAGTAAAATCAGCGGGAGGCCCTGCCCACCGCCCTGGATGTCATCATCAGCGATCTGCGCATGCACAGAAGGAAAGCACGCAAGCGAAGCGATCGTGTGCACACGATCCTGTTATGAACCGGTAGTAAAGGTAAGTAGAACCCACCCCTGGGTTATTAGTATTCTCTGCCTGGAGGTGAGGAAAAGAGGGGACTTGTAAAGTACTAGCCAACCCATGAACCTGACAGGCATATAAAATGGGCAGGTGTAGAGAAGATTGAGTGGTACAGTGGCTAGAATGCAGAATTACAGATTAATTCTGTTGACTGCTAACAGTTTGAGTCTCACTGGCTCAAGGTTGAATCAGCCTTCCATCTTTCCGAGGTTGGTAAAATGAGGACCCAGATTGTTGGGGGCAATATGCTGACATTGTAAACCACTTAGAGCAGCCTGTAAAGCACTATGAAGTGGTATATAAGTCTAAGTGCTATTGTTATCTTCAATTAAGACAGGAAAGAACTCTGGTAAACTGCAGCAATCAGAGCTGGAACTATAATCATTGTCTTGAACTATGACACTTCTGCTTAGTTGTTAACTGCAATATAGATGATCTTTCTATGTTGCTATGAAATATAGACCATAAATCTATAATGTGCTGTGCTGTTAAAAAAAAAATCCCCTCATGTGAATGCTAACATTCTTATTTGTAGCTCTGTCTGTTCACTTAGAGATATGAAACCAGGACATGTCTTAATACTGTTATATTCAGTTTAGGAAAACTAGTGAAATATATTTTTTCCAAAATTTAAACCTGTTATGTTCTTTTTCTAGAAGCGTGTATATGTCTGTATTTCATATAGTAATGCAAAATGGAAATAAAGTAAATGATCTCCTCCTTTTCCATGTTTCCCAGTACATGATTTTGTGTGAATTTATTTATTGGTTTGCCCCAAAAATAGGAGAGGGAACATTTGATGGAAAGTTGAATGTATGAAACAAAAACCAAAGCAAACCCAAATGCTGAAATGTTTCCAGCTTTCCTAGCTGCCATTCCTCCATTCCCTTTAAAGGTCCTTGAAAACTGTGAAGTTGCAATGAAAGGATATCAGGAATATTTCAGGGTCACCTCATCTGGCAATGTGACAGGTTCTTGTTGGAAAATAGTATGGACCTTTTTGGACTTTTCAGCCCAGAATTAGCTGAGCCATTGCAGTGATTTTAGCAAACCGTGGTCTCTGGTTGGGAAGGAGAAGATTTTCTTCAAAGTATTGACTGGATGTTAGAGCTCCAGCTGAAGTTGTTGTGATTGTTCTGCTTCTCAGTTTACAACCTGTTTGTGTTCCTAAACCAGTCTATTCCATGCCTCTACTACCCAGGCCCTTGCTCAGGCAATTGTATCCTGCCATCTTTTGCTTTTCTTGGCTCTTGTCTGCAATGTTTTCACTTTCTCCACCACAGAGAACCAACACACCCAGACAGAAGGCTTCCTCCTTTATAGATGATTATGGGTTCTGCTAATTCAGCTGCTTCAAAAACCAGAAGGGAAATAAATGAAAAAGGAATGGAAGGGAGGGTGCTGGCCACTGCAAGGCACTCTTTCTAAAGGTGCCAATCTAATATTTATTTTATTTATTTATTTTATTAGGCTTATATGCCGCCCTATCTCCAATGGACTCAGGGTGGCTCACAACAATAAAAACCACAATAATCCATTATGCAAAGTTAAAATGCCTAATTAGATCAAATACTATTAAAAACCCGTAAAAAACCCCATCAGTCCAGGCTGGGGGACTCGAATAACCAAGTTTTTAATTTGCGGCGAAAGGTGCGAAGGTCAGGGGCCAGCCGAAGCCCCAAGGAGAGTTGATTCCAGAGGGTGGGCGCATCCATAGAGAAGGCTCTACCCTGGGGGCCACCAGCCAACATTGTCTCACCGACAGCACCCTGAGCAAGCCCTCCCTATGGGCACGAACCAGGCGATGGGATGTTGTTGCTGGCTGCAGGTGGTCCGCCAAATATCCTGGGCCTAAGCCATGTAGGGCTTTATAGGTCATCACCAGCACCTTGAATCTCACCCGGAGGGCAACCGGCAACCAATGCAGGTCGCGCAGGAGAGGTGTTACATGGGAGTATCAGGATTCTCCCATCACAATGCGCGGAGCTGCATTTTGCACCAGCTGAAGCCTCCGAGTGGTCCTCAAGGGCAGCCCCATGTAGAGAGCATTACAGTAGTCAATACGGGAGGTGACTAGCGCATGAGTAACTGTGTAGGGCATCTCGGTCCAAGTAGGGGCGAAACTGGCGTATGCCCCCCTGGTCACGGTCATTATATGATCTTCTAAACTCAACCGTGAGTCCAATATTGCAGCATTTTAGGTGTTTTTTTGTCGGGGCAACCTGGTCTACTCATTTTCGCCTTTCAGCCCCAATCCAGGACCCTTCACAGGTAGCCACAGTGGGGCAGTGGTTAGAGTACAATACTGCATGCTATTTCTGCTGACTGCTGACTGCTGACTGACTGCAATTTGGCAGTTCATATCTCAGCAGGGTCAAGGTTGACTCAGCCTTCCATCCTTCCAAGGTCGGTAAAATGAGGACCCAGATTGTTGGGGAAAATATGCTGACTCTGTAAACCGCTTAGAGAGGGCTGTAAAGCACTATGAAGTGAAATATAAGTCTAAATGCTATTGCTACTGCTATACCAGGGGAAAGATCATGTTTTTGGTCAGGGCAACCTGGTCTACCCAGTTATGGGATGGAGCATATTGCTTCCGTTTTCCCCTTTCAGCCCCAATCCAGGAGCCTTCACAGGCAGTCAGTTTCTCAACAAACTATTTTTGTGTTGAATTTATGTTTTACTGACAATGAAATAAAGGGAGACTAGTATAGGTCTATTTCAAGCTATTTAGCTCTCATGGAGCATTTTAGGTTATTTTTTTTTCTACACAGCATGTCTTACATTCTACACATGTCTTAATTATCAGAGGGGCTTTTTCTGATGGTACAGTCCTTTTTCCATGCACAAGTTTATCTTGTTACCAGAAGAAAATGTGGTCCATTCTGTTTTGTTCACTCTCTCAAGTGACTAAAATGATTTACTACTGGGAAAAGAAAAGAAATATGTACTTGTGGATGGCTACTTGTATTGTGAAATGATAATTTCACAACCACTTTAGTTGTATAAAATAAAAGCTAGAGTTTTAGATCTCTAGTTCCACTCTGCCTCTGGCAACTATCCAAGGAATGACATAAAAATCTGGAAATAATCACTGCATAACAATATATTGTATTTGTAAGGCCTGACTAGCATAGTTGTCAAAGACATTCATCTTAACAGCTACAATTTACCAAATGGTACAGGCTTTTGTGTTTGTGTGTGTGTGGGGGGGGGGAATCTTAACAACTGTAATTTATGTTCGTTGATTGCTTTATCCTAAAAATAAATTTAAGTTAAATTTATAAATAAATTTAAATTAAAAATAATTTAAGAAATCCAAATGTTTGTAAATGTAAGGAAAGAAGTAAGAATAAAATAATTATTAAGATTTTGCACAAACCATCTTTGAACCTTATATTTACATAATATATGGCCATTTTTAATAAGGAAGATGAAATAAAGAGTGACGTAAGGAGGCTTTTCATTTATAATGAAGGTGAACATTTGACCCATGGAGCTATTACATTCAGATTAGAAACCCAACTGAAGAAAGAATTATTTTAAGCTTTATGGTGACTATTGCTACTAATCCTCATTTCTACATAAATTAATCTTAAATGTATATAAATACGTTTGTTCACATCTGTAGCTTTATTATCTTTTGATCCCCTTTGCTGCCTGTCTTTCTATTAGAATTCAAGAATGTTTCTGTAAATGGGGTTTAATTTAGTCCATAGCCTTATGATACTTTTAAAAAATTCTGTTCAACCACGTACGATTCTTTCAGACTACTTGGATAAGTCCCTGCAGTTTTCCTGGTAAAGTTTTTCAGAAGTAGTTTGCCGTTGCCTCCTTCCTAGGGTTGAGAGAAAGTGGCTGGTCCAAGGTCACTCAGCTGGCTTTGTGCCTAAGGTGGAGCTAGAATTCATGGTCTCCCAGTTTCTAACCCAGTGTACCAAATTGGTTTTCACATCATGAAGTGTAGAAAAAAAGACAGAGAAATATTAGTAATATCAATTGTCATTGTAGCCAATGCAGGGTTTACATGGTCACTAAAACTGATCAAAGCTAGTAATTCTTTCAGTCTCATATATGAAAATATTCAAGAATAAGCTTGCAATAAAACATGTGTCAATGTTATTGTGAAGATAAACAGAACATTACATTAAATAGCGTAAGAAGAAATGCTAGTAGCTCAAACTTTCTCAATATTATCATATTGATTTAGCTCTAGCACTGGGCAGAGTGAGGCAACGATCCTGGTCAGTTGATTTTAGTTTTCATAAGGAATAAATAATATTTACTTTTTAGAGAGGGTTTTGTGGACTTTTTTTTTTTTTGCTTTCAAATTGTTTGGCAGTCTTGAGTATTATGTACTGTAACTTGATTGGTGAAATAGAATGGAGAAGCATTTACCTTTCTATCTCAGACCATAAAATTGACTGAGCCCTAGTTTATGCTAATCCTTGTGGTTGAGAGCCGCAGTGAACACTTCAGGAAGCCTGAAGCCTACAGTGGATTGGAAAAATTATCTGCAGCTTTTTAAAATGTAACTATCGATTTAAAAGAAAATAAAACCAAGGATTTATCTATTCAATCATTTACAACTATTTATAAAAAATGAAATATATTAATTTATATTTGAATGTAAACTGGTCATACTGGCAGAATATTCATTCATTTGTTCGTTCGTTCGTTCGTTTGTTCGTTCATTTGTTTGGTCGTTTGCATGCCACCTGATTATTTTTACAAATAACTCAAGGCAGTGAACATATCCAACACACTTTCCTCCTCTTATTTTCCCCACAATATCTGAAGTGAAGTGAATTGGGCTGAGAGAGAGAGTGCCCAGCTCGTGGTCACCCAGTTGCTTTTTTTTTTTAATAAACAAAATGCAGCAACAACAAAAGCTCAACAAGAAGGGTGTGGAGTATCCCGAGACAACTTTGAGGGGACTAGGAAATAACATTTAGACTAGCTTTAGGACTTTAAGAGGTGTAGGCTTTCTTCAATCATACCCGTAAATCTGTGAGGCTGAGAAGATTGTGACAATGTTAATCTTCCAATCTGAATGGTTCTGAGGGAAAGAAGACTGATGACTCCCAACTAAGCTATTTTTTGTGTGTATGCTGTTGATTGGCTACAGTCTCTTTTCTATTAGCCAAGACTCATATCTTCCAGATCCAAGGACTCTGATGGTGAGATTGCTTGGATTTCACCTCAGAGTTGTTAGAAACAACAACAACAACAACAACCAGGAGTCCTCTTTGTTTTCCACATATTGGTTATGAATGGTGAGTCAGCTGCATAGGCTTTCCTTTCGCCTTCTTCAGGAGCACGGGGATGATGCATGCAGTAATGTGTTCTTTCCAGCTGAAGCCTCCAGGGTGGCATATTTGACAGTGCTGTCTAAGAACATTGGTTCATCTCTGTGAAGTGAAAGGTATTCAACTTTAGAGCCGTACACAAGTGGATGGGAGACAGGGAGTTTGTTGAATAGTATAAAAAGTAGATTTTTCACACTGTCACTTACCATAGGGTTGTCTTTCTCTATCTTCCTTGCACTCATTTGACTGGTATATTAGCAATAGCATGGGAAAGGGGAAGGGACTCCTACCCTGGTTATGCTGTCTAGATACCCTACTCCTGTGATGGCGAACCTATGGCACGCATGCCACAAGTGGAACGCAGAGCCCTCTCTGCAGGCATGTGAGCCGTCGCCCAGCTCAGCTCCACCCCATATGCTTGTGCGCCTTCTGACAGCCAGCTGATTTTAGATCTCTCCCGCACATGTGTAGGGGGGCAGGATGCATGCAGAAGACACGTGTGCATGCATGGGGGTTCTGCATGTATGCCTGGAGGTGGGGGAGCGTGGGGGAGTGCCGTGCCCCCCCCGCTGCCCATTTTGGGCCTAGCAGGCCTCCCTGCAGCCTCCTGGGACAAAAAAAGGGCCGGGGAGGGGGGGTAACATGCACATGCACAGGGGAGCATGGGGTTTTTTGCGTACATGCATGGGGGTGTCGCATGCACATTGCATTATGGGTGCAGGCATGTGTGCGTGCTGTTGTGGGTACTTTCAGCATGCAATGACAAAAAGTTTAGCCATCGCTGCCCTACTCTGTGAAATAATAGAAAATACTTGTAGCTTGGGCTTTAGATTTTGGCAATGGTGTGCTCTCCAAGTTTGCTCCAATTTAGTTTCTGAACTAAATAGGTAACATCATCAGCAGGATTTTCTTGTCTTATTCTCCTTAGCTTATAAATGTGTGCCAGTGTGGTCAGTTGGTCATGTGATTGATTGTTCATTTGGAGCTATATTTAAAATTCTGAGCAGCTTATTGATTCTCTTGTTGATTGGCTTGAACGAGCTGGAAATACATTTGATTTTTCTATTCTTATACATGTATGGGGAAAAACAAAGTCAAGAATGTGGTGATACCAGTTATTTGTATGCCACAAGATACCCATATAAACAACTTGGTTTCATAAACTGCACTGGCTATCAGTAGTTTTCTGGGTATAATTCAAGGCATTGGTTGTCATAGATAAAAATGTACATGGCACAATCTAATCACTGCCTATCTCCCTTGTTTCTGCTGATCATGTTAGATCAGTCAGGGTCAAATGCTATAGGCCCCTTCCATCATCCAACGGCTCCCACCAGAGATTCAGACAGTCCCGATCCTTCTCTCCTTTAAATGAGCCCTGAAGATTTGGTTCTTTTGTGAGGTTTTGAGTTAGGTTGGAATGTGATTCTCTGTGTTATGGGTTTTATGTCAGTTCCACAACATAACTATCTTCCTTTTTTCTTATCTTGGCTTACCATATATGGTCCACCAAGAATTGGGCAGCTTTATAAATGTGAAAAAACACAAAAGGTCATCCTCTCAGAGGCAAGGAACAATAAACCACCAAAGAAAACTCAACCAAGTGTGTAAAAGTCACCTATGTACACTAGTTGTTGTTTTCAATTTTCTTTTCAGTTTATTTGCCTGCATCATATTATGTCCAGGTCATTTAATAGTGGGTATTTTTCTCTCCCTTAAATATGTGTAAGGGAAAATGCTGTTCTGTCAGTGGCAGTCTTGTAAATTCATGTGAAAATGCTCATGGATATGCTGAGAGGAATTCACACCAAAAAAGAACTGATAGAACTTCATTTATTTTCAATGAGGGGCAAGCAGTTTGTTCCCTGTGTGATGTGATGTGATTGTAATATGTACTTAACAAAATATTCACTGCATTGTTTGACAGTTTTTCCAAATACACAATTTACTGCAGAGTAGTTGGATGTATTGGAAAGTGTAGACAAAAGATTTTGGCCAAAAAAACAAAAACAAAACTGTAGGGGTTTTTTCTCCCCACCTTCCTCCCTGATTTTCATTAGATAGGACAAAAGAAAGTGGTTGTTAAAAATGCATCTTGGTTTTCTTTTAAAATTGGGGGGGGGGGGGGGAGACCAAAGGCTAAATTACTCTTGATGTCTTATAACTGCCTGAACTGCCTGAATAAGCCCTGGCCATTTTCTTGGCAACATTTTCTGAAGTGATTTGCCATTGCCAGACTCTTTAGGCAGAAACACAGTGACTGCCTCAAAGTCACATAACTGGTTTTGTGTCCAAGAACTCACAGCCTCCAGTTTCTAGCTTGGTACCTTTAACTACTCCGTCACTCCCAAAGACTCTCCCAACATTCCAATTCATTTTCAGAAAGTCATATTAATGACAGAATAATTGTTCTTTTCCTTCTAGGAACTTGTGGCACTAACTCTTTTTCTCACCCTCATGAACATTGGACAAGACAGTTTTTGTTCTATAATTTATGCAGTAGGAGATGGAAGGTTCTGACATTTCTGACTTCTTGCTTGTAGAAAAGATATTACAATATTTCAAATATCTGACCATTAATTCTGGCAGTTGGGGAGGGGATGAGCTCTAGGTTCCATCCTTTGTTGCATTCATTTAGATTAGATATGATCATAACTGAAAATAAAAGTAAAAAGGCATGCTTGTACACTTGTATTAAAGAGTCTGGCTGAACTCTTCTCATTTTAGAATAGAATAGAATAGAATTCTTTATTGGCCAAGTATGATTGGACACACAATTTGTCTTGGTGCATACGCTCTCAGTGTACATAAAAGAAAGGATACATTCGTCAAGAATCATAAGGTACAACACTTAATGATAGTCATAGGGAAACAGTCAATATAAATCTTAAGGATACCAGCAACAAGGTTACAGTCATAAGTGGGGGGAGATGGATGATAGGAACAATGCGAAGATTAATAGTAATGCAGACTTAGTAACTAGTTTGACAGTGTTTAGGGAATTATTTGTTTAGCAGAGTGATGGCATTCGGGAAAAAACTGTTCTTGTGTCTAGTTGTTCTGGTGTGCAGTGCTCTATAGTGTTGTTTTGAGGGTAGGAGTTGAAACAGTTTATGTCCAGGATGCAAGGGGTCTATAAATATTTTCACAGCCCTCTTTTTGACTCGTGCAGTATATAGGTCATCAATGGAAGGCAGGTTGTTAGTAATTGTTTTTTCTGCAGTTCTAATTATCCTCTGAAGTCTGTGCCTGACTTGTTGGGTTGCAGAACCAAACCAGACAGTTATATTTTCCCACTGTTTCATCTCCCCCTCCTCTTCTCCATTATTCCAAAGAGTTCTGTTATCATCAGAATAATTGTTTAGGAAGTTAGAAAAGAATGGAGAGAGAACAGACAAGAAAACCTTAGTTTTGCTCACTCTTTGTTGAATCTCAATCCCACCTAATTGTATTTGTGGCCTTACTAATATAGAAATCCACACAAAATAGTTGTGATTTGAACCTGAGCATCTTTTGATGTCATCTCAAAATTAAACCTCTGTCTACATACTGTACTAGCTGGATGCCCGTTCTTCGCTATGAAACTATGTGATCTGGCATGATAAATTGATACTTAAAGCATGAAACTTAATGTAGAATGTGTAACTTCTACATTAATGTAGAAATTAATGTAGAGTGTGTTAATATAAGGCAACTGGCAGTTGGAACAGAGGGGAAGAGGGAGTAGACTGTCCCAGCCAGCAGGCCAGATGAGTCACATGCTGGCCACACCCACACCCAGTTTAGCGAAGGAGTAGCATCAGAGTGTGTTAATATAAGGCAACTGGCAGTTGGGACAGAGTTCCTTTCAGGTGGGGAGTAGTAGTAGAATGTCTAACTCCTTAGCATCAGAGCATGTGAATATAATACTGTATATGAAATACTAATGATCTGATGGTCATTTCAAAAAATCCTTTCTCAGCAAGCACCTAGAAACCAAGAGGAACATACATGCCAAATTTACCGTTCTGGAGATTACTAGATGAGTGAGTGGTATTTGGCTTATATAGATAGATAGATAGATTCCTGATTACAGTGGGAAACCAAATTTCCAACTAAATATGAGAACTAATTAGACTTGATCTATATACACTTTGTCTCCCGCCTGCCTTATTTGAAATCCCTAGACATTTCTATGAAGCAAAGTAAGATGATGTTCAACGGTGGAATATTGTGGCTCTGTACTTATGTACTTTCCATTCCTCAGATCCCTGGTTCAGCTCTTGACCTCTTTAGCTATAGGCAGAATTTTAAGGACTCCTGCTTGGAGCCATTTCTGAATCAGTAAAGATTAGGGGCATGCAACTTGATGCTGTCTAGATATGTTGGACTCTTATTAACTGTGGAGAATATCTATTCTTCATGTAGATGTTGATCATACTTGCTTTGTAGATTATATTAGTATAAATTTTATATATATATATATATATATATATATATATATATATATATATAATTATATATATATATAATTAATTTATATTTTGCTGATAAAGAAATAAAGGGTGACTAGTATAGATCTATTTCAAGCTATTTAGCTCTCATCAGCTAGCCATACCCTTACTTGGATTCGAATTTAGGCTGCCTGCATATTAGGCAGTTGTATTAGCCTCTGAGCCACAAATTCTCCTCCCTTCATTAGCTTGAGCCAGGGGAGAGATTAAGTATTTTTCTATCGAGGCACCTGGTCTACCCCAACACGTGGGAGGGAGAATATGATATGCTATTATATATATATATACATATACATATACATATACATATACATATACATATACATATACATATACATACATACATACATACATACATATATATATATATATATATATATATATCCAGGTAGAACCTGGCTAAAGAGAAATACACATAAAACCTATGAAAAAGAAAGAAAAACAAATATTATACCTTTACAGGGAGGATACATGAGATGAGGATGTGGCTAACTGAAGAGGCCTTACAAGGCCGAAATAGATCTATCTTAGTCTCCCAATGGGCAGCACAGAGTCTGCTGGCTGCTAGAAGAAGAAAATAGCCCAGAAACTTGTGAATGAGATTTCACACAACTAGGACTGCATAAAATCTTGGCTTACGTAGGTAGAACCTGGCTAAGGAGAAATACACATAAACCTACGAAATATATATATATATATATATATATATATATATATGTATGTATGTATGTATGTATATGTAAATGATAGAAAAGAGATTATTGATTTGGTTCATGTCTCAATAGCAATAGCACTTAGACTTATATATCACTTCATAGTGCTTTTACAGCCCTCTCTAAGTGTTTTAAAGAGTCAGCCTATTGCCCCCAACAATCTGGGTCCTCATTTTACCCACCTCGGAAGGATGGGAGGCTGAGTCAACCTTGAGCCTGGTGAGATTTGAACTGCTGAAGTGCAACTAGCAATCAGCTGAAGTAGCCTGCAGTACTGCACTCTAACCACTGCACCACCTCATCTCTATGGTAAACATCTGGGGTGTTGATACAACAGCTATATTTCACTGCATGTGAAAACTGCAGAATAGCTTTATTTCTTTCTTTAGGCGTGGATGGATGCATTTTTAAAAAAATTTCTGAAAGCACAGAAAGAATTTTACACTCATCTTCTACCAGCCCTAGGCAAGTTTTCTAGGATTGTTCAAAGGCATCATCAGGGAAGGTAGAACACCATGCTTCACACTGTGAGACTAGACATTAGTCGATTTAATTTGTATTTATCCAACTGGGATGGTTGAAGGGGCATAATAAAAAGTCACTATTGTCACCATTATTGTAATTAGTGCAGGTTGCAAATTTGTGATTTATTGTTATGATTATCTCCTCCCCGCCCCAACTTTTTGAGGCTGTAATAGAGATAAGTGTTTTAATTTTAAAACCAACCATTGTTATCTTAACAGATGGATGAAAATTAATGGCAATAAAGAAAATAATGACAGTAGAATTAATGATAAAAAAGTTCATTTCTAATAGGCAATGGCTGAAAAAGAGCATATGAGAGCAAACTTAATAATACAGAAGCATAATTAAATAAGGACGTTTCCTCTGTGCTTTCTACAAGAAATACATACCATATCCAACCAGTTGCCTATTCCCATATGTCTAGCATTAGTCATTTATACGTATTCATGCTTTGGTGAAAACATATGCTTTACTGAAGCTGTATTACAGAGTTAAACCTAAACTGCTTAAAGAAAAAAAAAAGCTTAGATTTTGATGTAGGTTCAAGAAAAGGGTTTTTAGCATCATGCTCTTTCCACTCACTTTTTCTGCTGCTTTTTACTTATGCAATTTTGTAATCCTGATTAGCTTTCTCTCTGTCATGATTTGAGACATGCTTTTTTTTTTCATTTGTGAGAGTTTTGTTTCCTTGTCTCTGTTAATAAAATAATTCAAGTTCCTATGCATAGACTATTGAATCATCTTGGATCTTGTGAGTTTACCGAATGATTAATATATCGATCTGTTGTGCAGTGAATATGTTAGACACCTTTCAAAATTCCCTTCCCAGGAATTACTCCCTTGATGTGATACAAAGGATCAGTAGCTTCAATGATATTAAGAGTGATGCTGGCAAAAGCATGAACTCTCAAGGAGAATTAAATCAAATCAGAATAGAGCTGGAAGGGGCCTTGGAGGTCGTCTAGTCCAACCCCCACCCTGCTCAAGCAGGAGACCCTATACAATTTGACACAAGTAGCTGCCCAGTGTCTTCTTAAACGCCTCCGGTGATGAAGCACCCACAACCTCTGGAGGCAAACTATTCCACTGGTTAATTGTCCTCACTGTCAGGAAGTTTCTCCTCAATTCCAGGCTGCTTTTCTCCTTGATTAGTTTCCACCCATTGTTTCTTGTCTTGCCTTCTGATGATTTGGAAAATAAGTTGACCCCCTCTTCTTTGCGGCAGCCCCTCAAATACTGGAATGCTGCTATCATGTCACCCCTAGTCCATACCTAATTCCTGCAGCCGTTCTTCATATGTTTTAATCTCCAAGCCTTTAATCATCTTAGTTGCTCTTCTCTGCACTTTTTTTCCAAAGTCTCAACATCTTTTTTGTAATGTGGTAAGTAAAACTGGATACAGTATTCAAGAATTGCTCTTGCAATTACAATAAAAAAGGGGGGGTTAAGATTAAGAATAATCCATAATAGAGGTGAGGGTTCCTCCTGGTTTGGCCTGGTTCAGCCAAGACGGTAGCGGTGACGATATGACGTCACTGAACCAGTTCTCTTTGTTCCGGAGCTGGGCCCTCCCGCCCCACTCTGCCCCCCCCCGTGTTATTCTTACCTTTTATTTGGCCCCACCCCCAATCTATTGCTGCCTCCCGAGTCCCAGCTGATCGGCTAGAAGGAAAAAACCTATTTAAACTCTTGCCGCGGGGCTGATTAGTGTTAAAAGGCAGTGTGGTGGTAGACCGATGCCTCCAAAAACAAATGAGTAGACCGGTGCCTCCAAAAACAAATGAGTAGACCGGTGCTTCCAAAAATGAATGAGTAGACCAGTGCCTCCAAAAATGAATGAGTAGACCAGTGCCTCCAAAAACAAATGAGTAGACCGGTGCCTCCAAAAACAAATGAGTAGACCAGTGCCTCCAAAAACAAATGAGTCAACCGGTACAGCTCTGCAAGCAGTTAAAAGCCTGGTAGACCAGTACCTCTGCTAAATCCTAAAGAATTGTCACATGACCATCAAGTCATGCCCACAAAATAAGCCACACCCACAGAACCGGTAATAAAAAAAATTAGAACCCGCCCCTGGGGCAGGTGGGATTGCAAGTGTGAGAGAAGCCAAAACAAACTCTGCAATCAAAATCGGAGGAAGAATATGCCAAAACGCTTCTGCATCTTTGCAAAGATAGCCACAGGAATGTGATGAACTAATTAGACAAGTTTATATGTCAGATGATAGGATGTCTGGATGTGAGGCTTCCCAGTAGTGACTGTGGAATAATGCTTAGCTTTCATGTGTAAATCTGAGATGATGATGTGGCCAGGCTAAAGCTCCAAGGAAATCCGGCCGTTGTTGCTGTCAGTATTGAAAAATGAGTACTTTATTTTACAAGGACATATAGTTAGAATATGGAATGTGAAGAGCATAAACTAGAGGGAATAAAATATTGTCAAAGCATAGTGAAGTGCCCTAAATTTAATGTTTTGAGAAAAGGTAAATTTATGTGGGCAAGAATAGGCCAGTTTAAATCATAGGCTCATCTGGTATGCTATTCAATAGGACTATGCAGCACTTTCATCAATGTGAAGGGATTCGAGCATATGAAGGCAGGCATATAGCTCTCATCTGCTATTACTTAAACCAAATACTTCTGTTGCATCAGGTTGGGATTCAAATTTTTTTACTACCAGTTCTGTGGGTGTGGTTTGGTGGGCGTGGCATGGCTTGGTGGGCATGACTTGATGGGCGTGGCAGGGGAAGGATACTATAAAATCTCCATTCCCTCCCCACTCCAGGGGAAGGTTACTGCAAAATCCCCATTTCCTCCTGATCAGCTGGGACTCAGGAGGCAGAGAATAGATGGGGGCAGGGCCAGTCAGAGGTGGTATTTGCCGGTTCTCTGAACTACTTAAAATTTCTGCTACCGGTTCTCCAGAACTGATCAGAACCTGCTGAATACCACCTCTGGACTGCACTACAAGTGCACAGGGCAGCCAGGATCTTGTAAAAGGATGCAGCTAGTTTAAAGAGTTGCCAGGAAGTTCTTCCTGATTTTAAACGGCTACAGACACTCTAAAGCACCTTTTTCTTCCCTATGAATCTGAAGTCCTAATTTGAGGAATGACACCATAAGAAGGAATGGTATGGCAATGATATTCAGTAAGAATGTTGCTGAGGATGTACTTAGCTATAATTTAATAAATGACAGATTCATATCTATTTGATCCTAGCTGTGCTTTAGATTGGAAGGAGAAAATGTGCTCTAGAATATGTTGTTAAGAACTTGTGCAGCACTATTAGCAATGTATTAAAGTAGCTGCATCTGTCTTTAGTATTGCATGATCCTGGAAAAATCCATAATTGATTTGGAAAATTGCTGAAGATGTATTCTTAGCCACATTTATCCCAAAGTGTCTTTCTGCCCTCGTGGCTAAAGCCCTGAACCGCTTTAATATCTGTTTGAATTTGTGGCTATCAAGTGAACATCAGTGGTACACAAATGTGTACCATACTAAAAGTGATTGAAGACATGCAAAAAAAATATGCAAATTGAAAGATATGTTAAATATGACATATAGAAAACACACACACACACACACACACACACACAAACAAGTAACAGGTGATTGGAATGCAAACATTGAAGAAATGGAGGAACCTGGATGGTAGGAAGATTGGACCAGGTAAATGTAATCATGTAGAAGAAAGGTTAATAGCATTTTGCAAATAAAATTATTCACTGCTAGGACTTGCTTTAAGCAACATAAACAGAGACAGTGGTGGGATTCAGCCAGTTTGCACCACTTCGGGAGAACCGTTTGTTAACTTTTTGAGCAGTTTGATGAACTGGTTGTTGGAGGAAGTCTTTAGGGCAGAGAACCAGTTGTTAAATTATTTGAATCCCACCACTGAACGGAGACTATACCGGGATATCATTGTAATCAAATTGACTATATAATATGAAAAGAAATTCTAGAAGCACAATCCAGTTAACACATTTTTTAGGTGAAGATTGTGGAACAGACCATAAATTATTAGTATCAAAGTTACAGATTAAATGTATAAAATTAAAGACAGCGGGTGTGTCTGCAAAATTTCACTTGGATAATGGGCAGTCAAAAATGGTGTAAAGACAGATTCACTACATTTGACTTACCTGAAAGAGAATTTGAAATGCTGCATGGGGAGATAAGAAGCATTATAAAAACCAAAGTGGAGGAAAAATCCCCAAATTTCAAAGAGAAAAGGCCCAAATGATTTTTTGAAAAGGTTCCCATGATCGCCGGAGAAAAGCAGGGTGAATGCCTTGGGCAATGGTATAATTATTGTAATTGAACATAACACTTTCAACACCAAGCCCAGGAAAAGATAAGGAAAAAAAAGTCAAGATTGTCAACAGATAAAGGAAAATAGCAAAAACAAAACGGAAACACTTTTTAGAGAAGACAAAGCAAATGTAATCATGATGGAGTCCTAATATAGGTTGATGAGATGACTAGAAAATGCTACACTAAACAAATGGTCTCATAAAATGACAGAAATGTTGATAGAGAGGCAATATATTTGGGAACCATCTCCACTAGTAAGTGAGGTGAAAGGGGTAATAGACCAGCTGTCAGGCAGGAAGGCACCAGGCAACGATAAAATACACTTAGAACTATTTAAAACAACAATAGCAGAAAAGGGAGTTAAATGGCTAATTATTCTCAGAAGCAGGACTGAAAGCCAGAAAATGTTGGTATATACTGAAGAATGGGACCGTAAGGGAATGCACAAGTTTGTCACATAAGCAATGTTTCCTTAAGATTTGCCAAAGAAGAATAGAGGCATACATAGAAGGAGAAATGTCAAATGAACAGGTAGATTTCAGGAAGAGCAGTGGGACCCAAAATCAGATAGATAATTAGACAGATAATGAAGAGAGCAATTTAAATAAGGAGATATACTTTGCTTTATTGACTGCAACCTTTGGTTATGTAGATTATGCCAAAATACATATGCAAGCCAAGAGCTTATTTCAGAAGCTGCTACTGGGTTGTCATCTTGGCTCTTCTCCATGTCAAAATATGAAATATGTTAATATTACCAGTTTGGCTTAATCTTCCAAAGAACTTTTCGAGTGAATAAAAAAATCACAGTAAGAACTAAGTTTGCAAAAACTGAAAAGTTTTAGAATAGGGAAGAGAATGAGATAGAAATACGCGTTATCCGTTTATCTATTCACTTTGTACTTCAAGAACATCATAAGAATGACAAGTTTGGAAGAGATGACAACTGGAAACAAAACTGCAGGTGGAAATATTATGAATTGGAATATACTGATGCTACCTGAACATTAAGAAAACTTAGAAGGCCATATTAGCAAAATAAAAATGGAAACTGAAAAATCTAATGAAAAAAAAATATTAAAAGAAGAAAGGTAACATCAACCTGCATGCTTAGTTAATTTTGATGATAAAGAACCCAGAGATTAAAATCCTTACACTGTTAAAATAATTTAATATATTTTGGTTTTTATGATTAATGTCTTATCAACAGTATACTGAGCACTAACTTTACAATATTCAGAATTCCTTTGTGCAGGTGTTTGTATAGACACACATATACATATACTTATGCATCAGTGATGGAATTCAATTTTTTTTACTACCAGTTCTGTGGGCGTGGCTTGGTGTGATTGGTGGGCGTGGCTTGGTGAGTGTGGCAGGGGAAGGATGCTGCAAAATCTCCATTCCCACCCCACTCCAGGGGAAGGATACTGCAAAATCTCCATTCCCTCCCCACTACTGGGGGAAGGCTATTGCAAAATCTCCATTCCCACTTCACTCTGGGGCCAGCCCGAGGTGGTATTTGCTGGTTCTCTGAACTACTCAAAATTTCCGCTACTGGTTCTCCAGAACCTGTCAGAACTGCTGAATAGCACCCCTGATATACATATACATACATAAATACCGACACACACATATAATCAATATTTTTTCCCAACCTTTCTGGCTTTGCAGACTGGAGAGAGGAGGGGATGGTTCTGCTCGAGTGGCTCACAAGTGCACAGCTCCAATTGTGTGAGTGGCGTGCACACACATCTGCCACTCACTTAAATGTAACACATACATGCACCCTCACCTACGGTTTGTGCAAGTGAGGATGGGCATGTGCGCTCACCGGCCATTTCCGTAGCCCAGCTGCAAACCCCTCAAGGGCCCACTAGTGGGACACGACCCACAGGTTGGAGATTTAAATATGAGATTAATTCCAGGAAGAACGGCAAGTTTTACCTTATAACAAATTTAAAACAGGATTGTGAAGAACAAGGTCTCTTCTATGACAGCAAAGATTAAAATAGTTTTTTAAAATGGTATTTCCATTTGAAATCTTACACCGGTGTAAGCTGCACATTGAGAAAGTGTGAGGGAAAGGCTATAAAAGTTATTAGATATAAATTGTACTAAATAAAATCAAGCCCTGGTAAGATTCAGTTTTAAGTTTCTGCTATGTCTACGATAGCCGGAAAACGATGGAGAGTGACAGGAGTGTAGTTATGATCTATTTTATTGCATTTTTATTTGGTTCTAAAACAAAATATATACTTACACTAAAGTGTGATTTGGCCCTGTTTTGGGCCCCACAATGGATCATTAGCCAACTTCCATCCATCCTAGTTTTCTCCCGTTCTCAACTGTTTGAACATACATGTTACAGCAAAGAGCCCTGAGTTCAGTCTCCAAGCTCTCTGAGAAAAGTATCTTTTGAAATTGTGGGTAGTCGCTACAGTGCACGGTGTCATCCAATGTACTGAAGGAACTGGCTGTACTTTTATGTATTTTGAGAAATTCTAGAAAACAAATGAAGCTTTGTTATCCTTTGGAAGGGTGGCCTCTGAAGTAGAATTCTCAGCAATGACCATACTGGATGGAAATACCTAGAAACATTTGAACAAAGTTTCTTGTAAGAAGCACTATAATGGATTGGTATATGGGAAATGAGAGTTGCTGGGCTGTTGAAGATTCTGAAACACATATATTTCCTTTCCTGGTATGGCCTAAAAAAATAAACGAGTCCATTGTTACACGATTTAAAAGATCCTGGAAGGCATTTCCTCATTAAGGTAATAATATTGCTCAAATATATTTTTCCCCTGGTATATTCTGTTTGATTCAGGCTCACTGATGGTTTCACAGATGCCCGCTGTTAATACTCTCTCAATAATGCCCACATTAATAGTCATTTTCTTTTTCTTTAAAGTGGTTGGAATAATTACAAATTCTTTGAAATCTAAAAAAAAGAAAGAATTAATTGGGTTGCCGTGTTAATAGCAATCAAAATTGTGCCTATACTTTTCTTCAAAGAAATAGATTATCTCCCAACTTACAAAGTTTATGGGCTATGAGCTAAAAACATATTCCTTAGCCTATCTTCCTGCTAAGTGAGTGGTCTACCTGTAAAGTATTTTACTATCGGAAATAGATTGTATAGAAACCAATGGTCTGGAGGGACCTGGAGATTTAATTAGGAAAATATCTGGATACAAATTGAGAGAAGTTAAAGCAACTCCTTTCAAATGTATTTGTTTGTTTGTTTGTTTATTGGAAATCTTAGGACAGGGGTCAGCAACCTGCGGCTCTGGAGCCGCATGTGGCTCTGTCACCTCTCTGCTGCAGCTCCCCGTCACTCAAAATATGCGTCACAATCGCCAATGTGCGACATCCACTGGCATGCGATTTATGGAGCTTTTCAACCCCGGTAGGCCAACCATGGATAAATCCAAGAAAATAAAAGTTTCAGAAGAAAACAGAACATTTAATTCAACTACATATGCTAATTTTGTGGCTGCTCAGGAAATAGGCACAGGAAGGGTTTTGTGGCTCCCGGTGTTTTCTTTTTGATGGGAAACAGGTCCAAATGGCTCTTTGAGTGTTTAAAGTTGCAGACCCCTGTCTTAGGACATCGGTTCCCAGATTTTGCAATACTGCAAGTTCCTAAAATGAGAACCAAATCTGTGCAACCAGTGCTGAATAAAAGTAATGATTTCATTAGGGTTGGGCAAGAAATACATATAACACTTTTAAAAAAATAAAATTGTAATCTGTCCACCAAACAGTGCATTGAAGAATCTTACAGTTTAACAAAATAAAAACACTTAATTGGAACTGTTTTACAAAGTCAAATTTAAAGCTTTTTTTTTAAAAAAAATGGAAGGTTGAAGTTGTGCACTTTGAAAAAAAAAACTAGATTTAGTTTTCAAGATTACCATTGTCACTTAGCAAAGTTTTGGGTGGGAAAGACAAACGGTATTATCTTAAATCAGTGCCTCTTAAATTGCTCTTAAAAATTATTTATTTATTTATTAGTTTGATTTATATGCCGCCCTTCTCTGGAGACTCAGGGTGGCTTACAATGCGTTAAGCAATAACCTTCATACGTTTGTATATGCCTGCTTTCAGCCCCCCCTAAGTGGTGTTCTTTTTTATACAAAATCAGTTTATTACCCTCACAATCCAGGTCCTCATTTTACCTACCTCAAAATGCTGCAGCTTTCAAAATATGGACAGGCCCTCATTTGCTTTTCTGGGACCTTTTCTCAGGCACCTTAACTGCCCCATTTTTTCAAGTTTGGGTTTTGCAAATCCTTCCTTCCACTTTTCCTGCCTCCCCCTCCCCCACAGCCTGACAGAATTTCCATCCGTCACCTTCTTTTTAATTCTTCCTGGAGAGGGAGTATTGAGTTAGGTGATCAGAATTTTTTATGGGGCTTTTCAAATATACATCCATCCGTTTATTTATTGACTTAATGCATTTATATATTGCAAATGCTCCCCACAGAGCGAAGCTTTGGCATGATTATTTCTCTTTTGGAAAACAAACAATGCACACACAAACAAACACACACACTTAGGCCTCATGCAGAGCTCTGAAAGGTCAGGCTACTTTGCATTCAGCATACTTTTGCATCAAATAGTAAGAAAAATACTTATGACCACAGGGGTCTCTTAACAACTCCCACACCCAACCTTGGGTGAAATTCTGGTGACAACTTCCAGCCCTGTCCCAGAAAGATTGTGACCTATATGTCAAGAAATGCTAGTTTAGGAGATCGGCTTCAAAATATTTGTCTTCTTGCTAGTTCAGCATATTTGACATATCTCAAATCCTTTAGATTATGTTATTTGAGATAAGAGAAAAAAGTTTACTTTCATCAGCTGAGAATCTCCAAAAACAGAAATAATACTTACAAAATCTAAAGTAAATCCCCCATGGATGAAAACTGTAAGAAGTACCAACTCAACTGAGTCTGCATCATGCCATTCACAATTACATTTTATTCAGCTTCACAATATTTTCATTTATTCACAAGGTTATTACTCTACAAGTAACCTATTCAAAAGGGATGCAGTGGCTCAGTGGCTAAGATGCTGAGCTTGTCGATTGAAAGGTCGGCAGTTCAGCGGTTTGAATCCCTAGTGCCACGTAATGGGGTGAGCTCTGGTGTCCAAGCTTCTGCCAACCTAGCAGTTCGAAAGCATGTAAAAAATGCAAGTAGAAAAATAGGGACCACCTTTGGTGGGAAGGTAACAGCATTCTGTGCACCTTTGGCATTTAGTCATGCCAGCCACATGACCACGGAGACGTCTTCAGACAGCGCTGGCTCTTTGGCTTTGAAACTGAGATGAGCACCGCCTCCTAGAGTCGGGAATGACTAGCACATATGTGCAAGGGGAACCTTTACCTTTTAACCTATTCAAACACACCCTTGGTTTGAAAGTGATTTTCTTTTTAAACATTGAGCCATGTTGTGGCATTTTAGCAGTCTCACAAATGGTTCCTAAACCATTGGCTGCCATATATGTCCTATATATAGGTCTGCAGCCCATCTATCCAGTTCTCTTACTATATTCCAGGAATTCTTCCAATGCAGAGAATAAATCCTCTGTGATGTGGATCAATTGGACAAAGACCGCTTGGAGCTTACCGTATATTAATAAAAAGTATTTTGTAAAATTATGTACATTACAGGACAAAAAAAGGAATCCATTTTTTTACTGTAAATGTAACACAGGAATACTCTTGTGTAGATTGACTAATTTAGATGGTAAATTTGGGCGGGAAAAGATTCCTAATGGCCAAAGTCAGGGATGTCCACTATCTGTACAGATGACAGATCCATAATTGATTGATAGGAAACACACTGCATCTTCCCTGTGGAAATGGGGAGGCAGGAATATGGATTTCAGACCTGCCATGACTTAAATCTCTAAACAGAAATGATCTTTGGCTCCATTTGTTGAGAAAGTTACAGTTTTATTAGCGATCAAGTGTATTGTAGTATTGCATAGCCAGAACTGAGAATTGTGCACCAAAATCCCTAAGTTCTACTCCTCCCCTCAACTGCCTATTGCTGGCCACCCCACTATAACCAATTGAGTCCATGCAATATGTTTTCATAACGGTCAGTCAGAGCTCAGTTGGTATGCGGCTCCCTCCTTTTTCCAGCTGGATGACCTTGGAGCAGCATCTCAAGGCAGCACAGTCTCTACTTTCATTTCCCCAAGCATTCCCCCATTTGTTTCCCCTCCCACAGTTTATGGCAGTCTGTCACTACCGAACAGCAAAGCACAGCAAGCATAAGATGGCAGCTGATAATGGGGAGTAATAAATAAATAAATAAATCCCCCCCCCCATTTCTGCCCATGCTCAAGATTGTAGTTTCCTTACTACCAAAAATAGCAGAAAGTAATGGTTTAACTAGGGCCGTGATGGCGAACCTATGGCACGGGTGCCACAGGTGGCACGCGGAGCCATATCGGTGGGCACGCGAGCTCAGCTCTGACACGCGTGCGTGTGCTGATTTTCGGGCCTTCTGGGCCCACCAGAAGTCAGGAAACACAGTTTCCGGCCTCCGGAGGGCCTCTGGGGAAGTAGAGCAGGCTGTTTTTGCCCTCCTCAGGCTCCTAGAAAGGCTCTGGAGCCTGGGGAGAGCAAAAAATGGGCCTACCGGGCCATCACGTGCCAAAAGCGCGGGGGGGCAGGGGAGGAACACGGGGGGGACGGGGTGCATAGAATTATGGATGTGGGCACGTGTGCGTGTGACCACACCGCGCTCCCCCCGCTTTTGGCACGCGATGGCAAAAAGGTTAGCCATCACTGAACTAGGGTAACCAAGACTAAGGATACCTCCTCCCTTTTAATGATCTTCCCAAAGTATAATGAGTAGAGAAATGGTATCTGAAAAGCAGTGATCTAAAACAGATAGGTAAGAAAAAAGAATGAGACTTAAAAATAACAATCATAACAGTAACAGAGTTGGAAGGGATCATTTCCCCTGCCTTTCAGTTTCCACCATATTCTATTCTCTACTACCATAAATATACATGTGTGCAAGTGCATACAGTATGTACTGTAGTACCCGAGTATATGTGCACATGCAAGAATGCATTCAAGTACAAAAAAGATACTATTTCTAAGACTTGGCCCAGCATTATATGGAGCTGTTTTCCCATAATAGCTGTAAAAACAACCAGGGTCCATAATCAATTAGTACAGGATTGGAGTAGGTGTAATGTGCTCTTGTCAGCAATGTCTTCCAACAAGTAGATTGTATTCTCATCCAATTAAGGCTTTAAAGGTGGTCTTCAAAGCAGCCTCCTGTAAAAAGCACTGCAGAATTCAAATGAGTGCTGATAAAAGCACAGGTTACTGGGGTGAGATCCTCACCTTCCAGGTAGGTTTACAACTGATTCACCAGCTAAAGTTGGCCAAAGAACCTAACTTCCACTACGCTATCCTGACATAGTTGCAAGTGCAGGAGAACCTCTAAGTCACAAGTCTGCTCATTTGGTGGAAATGCCACCTCATTAAGAGACAGGCAACCCAACAGATGAAAAATAATCTTGATGGATAACTATCAAGCTTATTTTACATCTTTAGAAACTGAATCAGAATATTAACAACATCTCCTGAAAGGCTTTGGATAGTAATATATAACTGGGAATCATCACTATGCCTATCAACATCCTACAGCAGCTTTATGTAAATATTTAAAGAAGGTAGGATTAATCCTACAAGATAGCACCCTTTGGACAATCTCTCCCTACCACCACATGAGCAGCCCACTTAAAAATGAGTGGAACCATTGCAAAACATTGCTCCCAATCACTAATTGTTTCATTTGGACTAGAGTCTAGAACCATGATGGCAAACCAGAGACTCCTAGAGAGGCTGGGGACAGCAAAAAATGTCACTTCCTGTCCCACCGGGAGTTGGGAAATGGGCCGTTTCAGGCCTTTGGAGGGCTCTGAGGGAATGGGAAAGGCTGTTTTCGCCCTTCCCAGATAAATAGAGAGGATCTGGAACCGGGTAAGAAAGAAAAACAGACCTACCAAGCCATCACGTGCCAGGAGCAGGGGAGGGGGAGAGGGGGGTTGCGCACGCATGCGCAGGGCGGGGCACATAGAATTATCAGTGTGGGCACGTGTGCATGTGACCCTCTCCCGCTCCCCCCCTCTCCTGGCACGTGATGGCAAAAAGGTTAGCCATCATTGGTCTAGAACAATACCATATAGTTATAGATACTGAAGGCCCGAAACTTCTTAAATGACCATAAGGGGCACACTGTCTTCATTTAGATTCTGACAAAAGTCATCAGCAACAGTGAGTCTCTGTCCCATACCGAGATCTGAATCCTGACTGAAAATGTTCCAGTTAACCTGTTTTTTCTTGACGTCCTATAATTGTGCACTGACCACAATCTCAGTCACCTTCCTTCCAAAGAGTAAGCTAGAGACAGAGCAATAGTTGTGAAGTAAATTTCATGCAGGACCTTTTCAAGAAGATGAATACCACAGTCAGTTTCAAGGCTATTGGCATCATTGCTTCCTGAAGTATAGGATATCAATGTCAAAATATTCAGTATCCAATATACAGTTCATTTGGACTCAGGAGGAGCAACCTAAGTTTCCTGGAGATAGCTGAGAAAGCATCTTAATTACTTCATCCAAGTCCATAAGCCAGATAAGGTGACACAGTGACGTTTCAATTGACTTCACCCATTAGGGGGTCAAAGCTTCAGCAAATCTGTATTGGAATATGGAAACAACTTTGAGGAATGAATTCAAGAACCATAGTGTAATTGACAACTCAAGGTTGGGAAAGGAGAACATGTGAGAAAGAACCCCAAAATATTCCTGCCTTGATTTTGTTTGGTACAAACACAAGGGGACAAAGGGATACCATGCAGGCTTTCAAGATTCTGTTATTATACACTATTATACTGTACAATAGAGTAGAAGGGCAGAGTCTTTGCAATTCCTGAACCTAGCTTATCTTAAAGGCAGGCAGAATCTGAGCAACTTTATCGGCAAAATATGATACTAACTAGTCACAGCAGCCAAGCAGGGGATTTACTGAAATAAAGGATTTTATTTAAGCAGACCTCTGTTCTCACTGGTGTTGCAATGAAATAGAACAAGAGGCTGCTGTTGAAATCTCCTGGTTAGTTATAGTCTTCATAAGTTGAAGGTTTTTCAGTGATGCAAATTGATCTGCATAATTGCATCCTCCCACTGAAATGAAGCCAATCAATTCAGTTTTGGTCACCACAATACAAAAAAAGATATTGAGTCCTTAGAAAAAGTGCAGAGAAGAGCAACAAAGATGATTGGGGATGGAAACTAAAATATATGAAGAACAGTTACAGGTAATGGGAATGTCTAGTCTCACAAAGAGAAGGACTAAGGGTGACATGATAGCAGACTTTCAATATTTGAGGGGCTGTCACAGAGAAGATGAAGTTGACCTAATTTGTCAAAGCACCTGAGGGCAGGATAAGAAGTAACAAGTGGAAGTTCATTAAAGGGGGATCCAACCTAGAACTAAGGAGAAAAATTCTGACAGTGAGAACAATTAATCAGTGTAATGGGTTGCCTCCAGAAGTTATGGGTGCTCTATCACTGGATGTTCTCTATAAGAGATGGGAGAGCCATTTTCATTCATTCATTCATTCATTCATTCATTCATTCATTCATTCATTCATTTATTTTGTCAAGCATATATAAGATAACAGGTAAAAATATAAACATAATTTGAATACATGAAAAGAGTAAGTAAAAAGGAATATGAGGACAGGGACGGAAGGCACGCTGGTGCACTTATACATTATGGAATTATGGAATCATTATGGAATGATATAGAATCTCTTACTTATATAGCCTCCAACCTTCCAACTCTGTTGTTCTTTGTTCTTTGATTCTTTATTCTTTTATCTTCCTGGAGTTGGATGTTTGCCATAAACCTCCATTGATACAATTTTTCTATACAATTTCTTTTTATGTTGAATTTTGAAAACTCTGCAAGAGCTGCTAGATTGAGGATTTGTGCTAGAGATCTTTAAAAATATAGGAATTGGATTGTCATTCATTTCTATGATGGTGTCGTTAACAGCCCTACTTCTATCTCTTATTTCTATCCATCTGATTACCTGAAAAAAAAGTTATTATTCCTTTATATTTTTTCAGTTCAACACCATGTCTTCTGCACTGTCATCAAATATTGTCACCAGACAATATTTTGAGCTGTATTTGTATAACTTTAAAATGATGCTTTATTAGCTTTTATTAAACCCTGGTGCTGATCTTCTTGAATTACTAAAAAAAAAAAAAATTAAGGTATACCAAATGATAGCTTTTTTTGTCTATTTTTTAAAACTCCTTCCAATACTTTACAGTGGCTTTTATATTTGCTAGTGTTCAATGTTTTCTCAGACATGCGTTTCATTGCACATTAGTATCACACGTGGAAATTGGCTTCCTATTCTCTGCAGTAGGTGTAAATATAAATGTTGAATGTGTCTGATGTTATTTGTGAACTAATATCAAAATTACTGTTATGTGTAGTACCTGTCACTTCACAGTCAGAAATCACATTATATTTCTGCACTGGTATTGGCATACTGACATTGGTGAATGTGGCTGCTTTGCCATCTCTCTTTCTCTCTTTTCTTTTCTTTTCTTCTGTTGTTGCTAATGAAAAAGAAACTAACGGAGCTGTTTTGCTCCTTTCTTGAAAGTAAAGTAGATCATTTTGAAGATTTTTTAAAAACTGTGTGAGGGGGGGAACACCCATATCTAATTGGTTAATGGAGACCTTTATCCAAAGATCATCAAACTATGTAAGTTCCTGCTGGAATCTGAAGCTATGTAGACTGCAGAATTTATTCTCTTTGTTGAAGGAGAAACTAGATCAAGTTAACTTGTGCTTCCCTCTCTAAAGCAGAAGTTTCTGAATCAGCTAAGCACAAATGACTGCTCACAATTGATCAAATTTATAAGCAGGGAAATTGAGTAGACATTTTTTCCCCCTGAATTTCTCCAGGGGAAGGAGAAATTCATCAAGTTCTTCAAGAAGAAAATTTATCTTTACTGGTAATAGTATATGAAAAAGTCCCATGGTAGGCATTCCCTTCTGATGTATTTCCTTGGGACTGAATGCAAATTCAGGGAAGCCTTCTTGGGAAGCCAAGAATGTCCAGTGGAAAGAAAATGATACAGTGAAAGAAAGGATATTTATACAACTTCCTTGCCCACTTTGCAAAAAAGCACTATGTAAAAACTTCTTCAAGATGTATTCATTAAATTTGGGCATATGAATCTTACAACTTCTACAACGATTGATTTAAAGCAGACATGTTAAACACATGGCCCATGGGCCGGATTTGGCCCGCGATAGGCCCAGAGTTGTCCCGCTGGGCCATCCTGGAGACAGTGAGAGACCAGCCTGTGCTGCCCTGGCCCAACCCAGTTGGCTGTGATAACCAGGCCATGCCCCCCCCCCCGGCCCCCCAAGGACAAACAAAATCCTGATATGGCCTGCAATGGGACCAAGTTTGACACTCCTGATTTAAAGTATTTTTTTAAAAAAAACCAGAAAACCACATTAAATGAAAAATTACTCAGTAATCTCAGCCAGAAACCAATAGAAATGAACAGATAGTAGGAAGAGAAAAGAGCATTGTTTATGTTCGCCACCTTGAGTTACAGTCAGTGGTGGTATTATGCTGGTTCTAACCAGTTCGGGTGGACCCGTAGCGGTGGCAGGAGGCTCCGCCCACCTCCCCAAACATCATCACATCCCGTTTTTGACACTCTGCACACGTGCAGAGGTCTTGTGTGTGTGCAGAGGTGGAGCGAACTGGTAGCAAAGGTAAGTGAATTCCACCACTGGTTACACTGGACAACAAAGATTTTGCTTCCTGAACACTTTTGCATATATCTTACAGATTTTTGGCTGCTAATCATGAAAATAACCTGTAATTTAACCTATCGCATATCATTTTATAGAAATCTGTTTTTACAGAAAAGAGTGTTCATCCCAAATTGCATAGCTAAAAGTCTGCAATTTGGGGTGAACCCCCTCCAAATGGTGTGGGAGCATGAACAGATTTCCAGAAAACTTGCAGACTACAGGAACCATTAGCCCTGTTCAGGTGACCCTGAGGATACAGATAAACATCCAAATGCTTCAAGGACCCCCTAAAAGAATGCAAATGACCACCTGGTCTGCAAGGAATATAAATCCTTCCATTCTCAACCTTCCAGTCAGAGCTGAAGAATCTTCTTGGATGAGAAGCAAAACGTCTTCAAAGAAGAAAAAAAAAACAAGGAAGTCCAGTTGCCTCCTGAAAAAGCACCTTTAGGATAAGGAAGGCAAAGATTTTCACTATTTGAGACAGATGTTTCCAAGAATAATTGAGGAAAAAAATAAGGAAGGTATTTTTGTCAGTTCACAGATCAGATAAGTCATCAATGACAAGTGGTTTGAAGATCTGTTAGTAGGCTCATAGAAAATCACCTGGAAATCATTCAAGGATATCATTGAGAATTTTCTTGGCAACTACAGAGGACCAAACTACATTTAGCTGGTTGACAAACCTTTTGCAGCATACAAAACCATGAAGACTAACATGACACTGAACATTTATTATCTGCATTCATACTTGAATTTCTTTCCCAGAAATCTAGATGGAGTCAGTGACAAGCATAATGAAAAGTTTCACTAGGACATTGCCACAATGGAAAAACAGTATCAGGACAACTAGAATCCATCAATGCTCACTGACTATTGTTGAACACTGCAGCAAGAACAAATGAAAATCAGCAGCAAAACATTTTTTATCCCTGTAGAACTCATGTAGCATGTCAGAAATTTCATGCAATTAAAAACGTTGTCATTAAAAGTTAATTTCACATTTCTCAAGATTCCTGTGTGATGCAGTCATTCAGAAATTACATTTGTATTCAGTTTGAAGGGCCTATTATAATCACCAAAAGTTTTTCAAGAAGCAAAACTTTTTTAAAAAAAAAACCCTTGCTGTCCAATGTTATTTATAAAAATAATAAATGCAGGATAAAAAAAAAAAGTGCATAAATAAAAATAAACAAATACAGTTCAGTCTCACGCAACCTAGGCACCTATCAATCAATGGTGAAATCCAAACTTTTTTATTACCAGTTCTGTGGGCCTGGCTTGGTGGGCATGGCAGGGGAAGGATACTGCAAAATCTCCATTCCCACCCCACTTCAGGGTAAGGATACTGCAAAATCTCCGTTCCCACCCCACTCTGGGGCCAGCCAGAGGTAGTATTTGCTGGTTCTCTGAACTACTCAAAATTTCTGCTACCAGCTCTCCAGAACCAGTCAGAACCTGCTGGATTTCACCCCTGCCATCAATGCAGTATTAGTTTTAGTTCTCCAAAGCTGTAGTGACAGATCAGTTTTAATTGCTTTCCAGAAAGATCTCTAAGCTAGCATTAATCTAATATCCATAAAGTAGGGGGTCATAACATTGTCTCTACCTCCCCCCAGTCTGATCTTGTACACACTGCAGATAGATAACATACCTTCTGGGATGAGCACAGGATAGTTGTACCGAACAAGGTTGTCCTACAGATACCTAGAAGCCAAGCTGTGAAGCAATTTAAATGAAGAACACAACTCTTTGAGTAGCCAACACAATGCCCATAGCACAGGTTTAATATGGCTGAAGTGTTTGTCTTCTGCTAGCACAGAAGTGCTGTAATCTATCTGTTAGTGATAAGAGTATGATTGTAAAGAAATGTGGAGATAACCTTGATAAAGGAACAGATGAGCCTTTAGAGGAAGAAAAAACAATGACTCATTCCCGAGAAAATAGAAGGAAACTCAAAATAATCACTATTTAATTCTGTTAGGTGGTAGAGAGGGCAGAGAGAGCTTCTGGCAGGCTTTCAAGATTCTGTTGCATTTCTCACAACAATAAAATAGCATTCCTTTTATTCTTGTTTGCTACCTTAAAAGGGCGGGCAATGAGTTATTCTCATCCAATCTTGCTCCAAGTAAGGCTGTGACTGGCACAGTACCCAAGACTCAAAAGTTTCCCCTGGTCACACTTGTCACTTGCCTATTTAGCCATAGCTATGAGTCATGGAGGACATTCTGCTCTTTTGGAAATGGGGATGGATGGGGAGTAGTACTACACTCAAAGCCATAACAAGATCAGACACAGGAGTGGGTAATCTTTTGTTTGTTTGTTTATATATATATATATATATATATATATATATATATATATATATATATATAGTTTGTCAAACATGTACGAGATAACAAGTATAAGTATAAACATGAATATGAACACAGGAAATAGATACAAATAAATGGGGACAGTAGGACAGGGACAGTAGGCACGTTGGTGCGCTTATACATGCCCCTTACAGACCTCTTAGGAATGGGGTGAGGTCAACAGTAGACAGTCTAAGGTTAAGGTTTGGGGGTTTGGGGGATGAAACTACAGAGTCAGGTAGTGCATTCCAGCCATTGACCACTCTGTTGCTGAAGTCGTATTTTCTGCAATTGCGTTTGGAGCGATTTACCTTGAGTTTGTATCTATTGTGTGCTCGTGTATTATTGTGGTTGAAGCTGAAGTAGTCATTGACAGGTAGGACATTGTAGCAGATAATTTTGTCTACTACGTTTAGATCAGACCATAGGCAGCGTAGTTCTAAGTTGCCCAAGCCCAAAATTTCAAGCCTGGTGGCATAAGGTATTCTGTTTCGAGCAGAGGAGTGGAGTACTCTTCTTGTGAAATACCTCTGGACTCGCTCAATTGTAATAGTGTCCGATATATGGTGCAGATTCCAGGCAGATGAGCTATATTTGAGAATTGGTCTAGCAAAGGTTTTGTATGCCCTAGTTTGCAGTACAATATTACCGGAGAAGAAGCTTAGCAAGATTAGGTTAACAAAGGTTCTTAATGCCTTTTTGGCAATGCTGTTACAGTGAGCTCTTGCGCTTAGATCGTTTGAGTTGAGTACTCCAAGGTCCTTGACAGAGTGAGGGTCGTCTACGAGATCATATCCGCCCAGCTTGTATTTGGTGTTCTTTGTATGAACAGCTACGCTGTCTTTTTGTGAATTCAATTTTGGCTCAGGGCCACAACTCATGAATTCCACAGCATTGTCAACCTAGGTTGGCGATGAATAGCTATTTATGCAATCGAGGAAAGACCCATCCTATGCTCCACTTTAATATAAATACATTGCGTTCTCTTTAGCATTATATGGAATATTAAAATTGTTCCACAAATGCCATTTCAACTTTCTGAACTTTCATCTTCTGTTGCCCTGGTATGTATCAAAGACTGCATCAGTGAACCCAATGATTATAAGATGGACTATTCCAAAAGGTGATATTGATTTTGTAGATGAAAAATGTAGGTGTCAGCCTGTGAGAATAGTAACCTGCTAAATGACTGTATCTTGAGTTTGCCCCCCCCCCCATTTTTTTGCACTGTTTTTCAGTATGGTGACTCTGCTGAAGCTGAACCACACTGAATTTTCCACTTCTTTTTGTGTGTGTGTCTAGATCACATGTAGTGGACTGCATTAGTCTGCAACTCAATATTCAAATGTACACCTCAGCTAGCAAACACTCAGCATTTTATTTCTACCATATCATCTTTTTTAAGTGCATGACTTGAGATAGTTATGAGAACCTAATTTTATTTTATGACATGTATGAGCTATTGCGACAGTCCATATTGTACCACTGGAGCATGACATTGTACCATATGTTAATCACATTTATCCGCTTCAATAAACACACATCCCAATATCCACATTGCCTATAGGAGTGAGGTGCGTCTCTAACCATCGGGATTGTCTTTGTAAAAAGAAAATGAACTTTCCACCTCTTCAAGATACTGCATTTTGTTTTCTTTTTTTTAGACTTCTGCATTGCAATAATAATGTGGCAAACTATTTTGAGGCCACCACCCATGGAGAACTTTAATTTCTTTCCACAGAAACAGAATCTGTTTGGCTAATATTGAATCTGAAGTCTAAATTGTTCAGCTGCAGAGCATAAATCAAACGTTGTGGCTGAACCTTGTCCAGATGGAATCTTTTTTACACTGTAAAAATCAACAGAAATTGTAATAGGAACTGGGTTGAGAGGAGCAAACAGAGGAAATATAGATGCCTTGTTTATGAATTTAAAGGGGAGGAAGTTCAACCCACAATTAGAAGAGAGAGAAAGAGATAATATAGCCAAATGCAGGATTAAAAAAAAAATCAGCCTGATGCTCAGAAGGAAACCTGCTAAACAAGTTTCCATTCTGTTTGAAAAACTGTGGAGGATAGAAAACATGACTTATTGTGAGTGGTAAGATGTGGTGTTGAAATAAGTGACACTCATAATGCTAAGTTTCTTAGCTCAGAAAGACTTATTCCATAAGGAGCCAGCGCCAGATGACTCGGAAACAAAGGTTAAATTCACACAGCATGTGTATTCCAGCATAAGGGCAGCCTTCTAACCATTTCCAGAGGAAATATCTGTATGCCACCGCCAGAATTCCACCATTCACCTGCAACTGAAGGATGGCTTTAGGCAGGTGTCTGCAACCTGTGGCTCCGGAGCCGCATGCAGCTCTTTGGGCCCTCTGTTGTGGTTCCCTGTTGGATGATTCCACCACTGGCTGGCCTCACCCCTCGCCCTCCCCTCCCAGTCACTTCTCACCTGGCCTGAGAAGGTAAGGGTGATGGCAGGGAATGGAGAAGCGGCTGGGGCAGAGACAGAGGGAAAGAGAGAGGGGGGGGAGAGAGAGGGAGAGAGGGAGAGAGGGAGAGAGGGGGAGAGAGAGAGAGAGAGAGAGAGAGAGAGAGAGAGAGAGAGAGAGAG
>WNWU01000017.1:23773090-23791116 GCA_012654045.1 Ptyas mucosa | reverse complement strand
AGAGAGAGAGAGAGAGAGAGAGAGAGAGAGAGAGAGAGAGAGAGAGATGTCAAAAGGGTTTTGTGGTTCCCATTGTCAACAACCGTTTCTCTGCCCTAATGACCAGCTGGGTAGTGTGGCTAGGGGGTCACATGACTGGTGAAAGTGAGTGATGTTGAGTTGGCCATGCCCACTGAGGTTTTGTGGCTCCCGGTGTTTTTTTTTTTTTTTTTCTGTGGGAAACAGGTCCAAATGGCACTCTTGAGTGTTTAAGGTTGCAGACCCCTGGCTTTAGGCATTCTGCTCTAGAGGAGTTTTTTTTTCTTATCCTGCCTCCAGATAGTGGGTGCAGGCAATATAGGTATACTTTAAGAATAAAAATTAGGTGGACTGAAACAATCAAATTTTTGTCAACAAACCTGTGACTCCAATTGATTCCGCTAGTTTCCTCTGAGACTTCCTCATTGAATCCAATCCTTGACCTGTTCCTTCCAGCTCTCCATACTCCTTTGACTCTGACAAAGACTAGAAACTAAGCTTCTTCAATAACTTTAGTTGTAACAGATTGGGCAACCACTCAACTATAGTAGTCAACCTAGAGAATGTGAAGCTGTGAAACTGTCTAGCTTGTCCTTGGTTCAACATTTGAAGTTGGAAGTAATTGAAAGGAATTTTCTCTTACTTCTATAGCTTTCCCTTCTGAGAATTCCCTTCCCAGTGGTTGCTGATCCTTGAAGCCTTAGTTCCTAATTTCCTCCCCTGTGTAATGTTCTTACATTACTGCAGTATGCTGTAATATGAAATATTGCAGGCTAATTCTGCCAACTGGCAGCAGTTCGATTCTCACTGGCTCAAGGTTGACTCAGTCTTCCAAGGTGAGTAAAATCGGGATCCACATTGTTTAGGGCAATATGCTGACTCTGTAAACCACTTAGGGCTGTAAAGCACTGTGAAGTGGCATATCAGTCTAAATGCTATTGCTAACTCCCATATTGATACCTTATAACTAACCCTATTTCTCAAGTTTCATCTCTTTAACAGCACCTATCCAGTTGCACAGATCTGATAAGCTGTAGAGGGCAGCCAACTGACATTGTTTTTGCTGGCCACTGATGGCTGAAAGGTTGAAAAATCCAACAGTTGGCCCATAGTTTTAAGGAATTAAGAAAAGTTTATTCATGGATGAAAAAACTGGCAGTGCTTGGAGCAACCAGAATGTGTGGCATGGCAACTGAAAGAAGCTTTTCACTTGGTAAACCATGTGGCAAAGGGTTGAATTTGGACTGAGGGTCAGTGCCCTTAGAATGTGTACTGTGAAGTACTGTGAAGACAACAAAAATTAGGACATTTAACTTTTAACCCTAGGCAATTATTTTTAAATTTTCTTGATATCCATTGAGATATACTGTATAAATTATATATGAGATATATAAATTTCAAAATAAATAGCCCCCAAATCAAGAAGAGTGTAGTATCGTCTTTTTCTAGTGACATATGTTACTGAAAGGCATATACACTTTTATGAACTACACCTCAACTCATGAGGGGCATGAAGTGGTTAAAGTGATCTAGGATTTAATTGGGATGAAGTGAGAGGAAGGCAGTGTGGTTGTGCAGATGCAGGCTACATATCAAATTATAAATCAATTATAAATCAATCAATCTTATCAACTAACAGTTGTAGACCATTGAAAACCTTCTGTGCTTTCTGAGATACCTTGAAAACTTTTGACATATGCGAGCTCATCAGTCTCTCACTTAACTGTGCTACTAAAGATTCTCTTTTCCAAAATAGCTATTCTGAAATAAATAAGGAGCATTCTGAACATTTTGATATTACTTTGAGTCCTGATATCCAGTTAGGATCTATTAATTCTGGTCTTTTTCTCCTATGTAGAATGCAGAGATAAAACAGGATGATGAGAGATGATGGTCTATACCACATTAGAAGAAGAAAGATGAACACGGAAGCAAATATGTACGCACATAAGAAATTAGAACAGAACAGAACAGAACAGAACAGAACAGAACAGAACAGCAGAGTTGGAAGGGACCTTGGAGGTCTTTTAGTCCACCACCCTGCTCAGGCAGGAAACCTTATACCATTTCACACAAATGGTTGTCCAACATCTTCTTAAAAACTTCCAGTGTTCGAGCATTCACACCTTCTGGAGGCAAGATTAATTATTCTAACTGTCATGAAATTTCTTCTTCGTTCTAGGTTGCGTCTCTCCTTGATTTGTTTCCATCCATTGCTTCTTGTCCTACCCTCTATTTGGTCAATAGTTTGGATGCATCTCTTTTGATAATTGAAAGGCTTTGCAGAAGACAATTATATTTGTTTTTTTAGGATCTAGGCACATACTCTGATCCAGATTGTTTTAATGCCTTATTTAGTTCTTCAATCAAAGAAAAATATGATATAAATATTTCTTAATCATTGTACACCATAGTTATGAGTTATTACTGGAACATCTTTAATTAATAAAGATTGTTTTATTTTCAATAGCTATTTTTCCATATAAATAATAAATTGCTTTTCTTTATTTAGGAAGCCAACTCTAAGTTTTTATTCAGTGTTACCTTGACAACTCCCTCATAAATTAACCATGTCCACTTTGTGAAAAACAAAAGTTATTGATTACAAAGAATCTATGGAGCCTACAATTTCTTATTAAAAGGTGAGCTAAACTTCCTGTCATTTTTAAAATGAAAATATATAAAGGCCACAAAACATTACTATTTTTTTTTAAAATAAGCCTTTGGAAATAAAAAGGAGTCCCAAGTGGTGTCGATGTTACAGAGATAAAGAACAAATTGGTGCCAAAAATTTGTTTTAAATAAAAGCCTGTTATAAATTTGCTTTGATTAAAGAACCAAGTGTATATAAATGTGTGAAATAATTCATAATTTTACATGGATCTGCTAACTATTGGAAGCTCATTTTCTACCCACTTTAAAAAATAAAATAAATGGATTCTTCTCAAATACATACATTAAGAATGTTTTTTTTTTAATCACTTGGTTAGGCATAAGAAGAGTCTTGCTGGTACTTGTATCACTTTTGGTGTTTTGACTACAGCTTTCTTCATTTCCAACTTTGATGGTGCTGGTTTTATGTGCAATCTAGAGCAGGGGTCTCCAACCTTGGCAACTTTAAGACTAGTGGACTTCAACTTCCAGAATTCTGAGAGTTGAAGTCCACAAGTTTTAAAGTTGCCAAGGTTGGAGACCCCTGACCTAGAGAGAGCTAGTAGCAATGGGGAAGGGATGGTCAAATACTGCTGGTTGTATTAAATTCTCAGCTGATGCTTTGGAATGAGTTAAGGAGATGGGAAGAGTGGAAAATGGATATGACCTGGGAACCAACACTGAAATAGTAATTAGAAGTGGGAGATGTGGAACAAGGTGGCTTCCCTTCCTTTCAGGCTACACTCTGACCAAGATAGTCAAATCAACAGCTAAGGCAAGTCCTCCAGCTTAAAGCTTCTTCATTTTAATTCCAGGACACTGCAGGCAAAAGTGCCATTTGAAATTCGTCAAAATGTTATATATTAAAATAATAAAATTAAAATGAACCTAAATTCCCTTTCTGAGCTACCCTGGATAATCTCTGTTATGCCAAATGGTTACTCTAGACTTTAAAAAAAAAATTCTGAAGAACTTCAATATTCACACGGAGGTCACCCAGTCAGAAGTGACTCAGAATGTCATGTCCATAGACCTGTCCTAGTTGATGAGACTGGCCTCATCTATGGAGCAAGTCATACGATAGAATTGCCATGCTGTGCTGCCTGATCTGAAAGTAGAGGAGATAGTTGTAGTTCTGTTGTCACGGTCAGTTCATCCCCGGTGGCTATTGTAAATTTCTGCAGAAGTGGAGGACTGAATAAAATAATCTGACCTCAATATCTGATGGATCTTACCTACCAGTTGTCTACTGGGCACAGGTTAAGTGTGGTATTGGCTTTAAAACTCTGTTTTGTTAATATTTGATTGTCCAAGGACAATCTTCTTCCATGCAGCTGTCCAGTTCTTTAGATCTGCAGAAGAAACCTTTTTGAAGAGTCTGATGGATCTGGTACATGGGATAAACTCAGTGATGGGATTCAAGTAATTTAACAACCAGTTCTCTGCCCTAATGATTTCTTCCAACAACCAGTTTGCCAAACTGCTCAGAAAGTTAACAACCGGTTCTCCCAAAGTGGTGCGAACTGGCTGAATCCCACCACTGGATAAACTCTTGTCTTGTACGGCATCCAGGATAGCGCCTGTGCTCCTCCAGAAATGCATTTTGGCCATCACTTTCTAAGTATTTTACCAAACGTTTTGGTGAGTCACCAATACTTTTGTGGGAGATCTTTTCTTTTCTTTTTTTGCATTTTGAACTTTGAACCTGAATGTTTAATGGACTGTCTTTTTTTTGCTCTCCATTGAAAATTGGAGAAAATTATAGTTCTAGTTTTTGAGACTTCATCACTAGATTTAACTGGTTCCAAGTGACTAGAAAATTGGATCTGAGGGATCTGCAGATCAGCTGTGGATTAGTTATACCACCATGGTATTACTGGTAGGGAAGGAAACTTCATATAATCAGATATTACTGAACAGGGAACTGTACCTATATAGCAATAGTTTGTTTTTTTATAACAATTTCATTTTTTCCCCTTGCTTTTAATTCCTGTTTTATTTTTACAATTTTTATTAATTGCTGTGAATCACCTTGAATGTCAGAAAGATGAGATACACATAATAAATCAATGAAAGATGAAGAAACATGCATGCAAAATCTCTAAATTAGACAAGACTCTGAATGGAAAAAAAATGATTTTTTTTTTAAAAAGAATATGGTTAAAAAAATTAATGGCTTGGAATAATATGTGAAAACCTCCAGTACTGACATAGACTGAATTAGACTAATAGGTCCATTTCTGTTCAGTATAATGACTTTACTCAGTCGTTTAACTTGACACAGAGCAGTCCAGCCAGTTAGAATCTGTCATTTTACCCACTATCTCCCAAGATTATCATTTGAACGGTTCAAAATGGTTTTTCTCCATGGAAATTAATTTTATCACTTGGTAATGTAAGTTCTGGTTTTAGCTCTGTTCTTCTCTCCCAATGCAATAAAATGGGAAGCAATGTAAATCATTTAATGGGAAAGGGACATAATGAGAGAGAAGGACAAACCTAATGTGCATGATGGATTAGAATGGCATAAATGGGTCTCATCAAAGGTGGGTGTCATATACTGTAAGAACTGGTTCTCCTAGAACCGAAAATGTGATCGTGCATGGCATTGAAAGAAAGGCGATTATATAGGACGGGATAGCACCAAGGTGGGTGGGCGAACCCAGCTGCTGGTCGGAACTACCGGTTCATCTGAACTGGTCCGAACTGGTAGCAGCCCACCTCTGGGTTTCATGCTGATAGATTGAATGTAGCAAAAGAGGGGAACCTGAAGTCATTGTAAGAGTGATTAATACCTGTGAAGGGAGGAGGGGAATGACTGAAAACTAGTTGGTCAGAGAACAAAAAGTCTAGTACTCTCCAGTAATAGAAAAGGGGGAATATTTTATTTGCAAAGACAGATCAATTTGCTAAAGTTTAAAATGGAAAGGAAAGCAAAACACAGCAAATCACAATGCCCTGAAATAATTCATCTCTGTGTTAAGCTTTTAGATGTATCTCTCTCCAAGTTTCACATTCTGGATGGCCATCCCAGTTTGACTTGGTCATACGTATAGAAGCTTAGAATGTCACTTCAGGTGCATTTTTATTCTATCAGCAAGCAGTGACATCAGGCAGCCACTTATAGCCACTATTATGGAGCCACTAATAGCAGCCACTATTACGGAGACCTGGTTGGGCCAAAAGGGGGGGGTCCCCCTCGTTGAAATGTGCCCACCCGGTTTCCGTGCATTTCATCAGCCAAGGTTGCAGGGTAGGGGCGGGGTGGTGGTGGTTGCTATAAAAGAAGGTCTAGGTCCGAGGGAGACCACTGTTCCTCAGATTGCCAGATGTGAATCCCTCCTGGTGAAGTGGGGCCATGGGGTGCAGATGGGCTTGCTGATCACGTACCTGGCTCCCTGCCACGTGGCAGCGGCCCTGCCTGAGCTGCTCAACATTATAGCCGGGGTGGCGGTTGATATCCCCAGGTTTATGGTCATGGGGGATTTTAATCTGCCATCCATCGGCGAAGCATCTGAAGCAGTATGGGAATTCATGGCTTCCATGACGGCTATGGACCTGACCCAGTTAGTGCATGGCCCTACTCACACGGGGGGAAACACTCTGGACCTAGTTTTTGTCTCTGGTCAGTGGTTGAATGATCTTGATATATGGGATATAGAAATCGAACCCTTGTCATGGTCGGTTCATTCTCTCCTTCGCCTTGACCTTCGAACCGCTACACCCTGCCGCAGGGAGGCGGAACCAATGAGGTGGTTCCACCCCAGGTGCCTGATGGATCCAGATCATTTCCAGATGGAGCTTGGGTCATTTCCTGAGGCTCTGGCTCACGGCTCGACCGAAGACCTGGTAGCCGCCTGGGACAGGGCGGCTGCTGGAGCTTTGGATCGGGTTGTGCCTTTGCGGCCTCTGACTCGGCACCGATCTCGCTTGGCTCCTTGGTTCACCGAGGAGCTGAGGGAAATGAAACACTGGAAAAGATGCCTAGAGAGTGATTGGAGGGCCAGCTGTTCTGAATCTGACCGAACACTGGTAAGGTCTCATATTAAGACCTACCTGGTGGCGATAAAAGCGGCAAAATATAATTATTTTTCCACTCTTATTGTGTCATCAGATAATTGCCCAGCCGCCCTGTTTAGGGTGACCACTCCCTGCTCCTTCAGGAAGCGCGGGAGGACCCCTTGGAGGGTAGAGCCGAGGAATTTGTGCAGTATCTGTATGACAAAATCACTCAGATTCGGGAACATCTGGACTCTGACTGGGTAGAGTCAGGGGGGAGGATGGAGGCAGGTCTTGAGAACGTTATCTGGGAAGAGTTTGACTCAGTGACTCCCAAAGACATGGACAGGATACTGGGTAGACTGAGTGCTGCCACATGTTTATTGGACCCATGTCCCTTCTGGTTGGTGCTGGCCTCTTGGGAGGTGACACGAGGCTGGCTCCAGGGGATTATAAATGCTTTCTTGAGTGAGGGTGTCTTTTCCACCGCCTTGAAAGAGGTGGTGGTGAGACCGCTCCTCAAGAAGTCTTCCCTGGACCCGGCAGTGTTGTCTAATTATTGTCCAGTCTCCAACCTTCACTTTATTGTGAAGGTTGTTGAGAGTGTGGTTGTGCGACAGCTCCCTCAGTACCTGGAGGAATCGGCTTATCTAGATCCATTCCAATCTGGCTTCAGGCCTGGGTACAGCATGAAGACGGCATTGGTCGCGTTGGTTGATGATCTCTGGAGGACCCGGGACAGGGGTTGTTCTTCTGTCCTAGTCCTATTAGACCTCTCAGCGGCTTTTGATACCATCGACCATGGTATCATGCTGCACCGGTTGGAAGAGTTAGGAGTGGGAGGCACCGTGTTACGGTGGTTCTCCTCCTTTCTCTCCGACCGGTTGCAGTCTGTGTTGACAGGGGGGCAGAGGTCGACCCCAAGGCCCCTTGTATGTGGGGTGCTACAAGGGTCAATTCTCTCGCCCCTTTTGTTCAACATTTATGTGAAGCCGCTGGGCGAGATCATCCATGGGTTTGGGGTGAAGTACCATCGGTACGCTGATGACACTCAGCTGTACATCTCCACCCTGGATCACCCCAATGATGCCCTTGAAGTGATCTCCTGGTGCCTGGAGGCTGTGCGGATCTGGATGGGGAGGAACAGACTCACACTTAACCCATCCAAGACCGAGTGGCTGTGGTTTCCGACATCCCGGTATAGTCAGTTGGCGCCATCACTGACTATTGGGGGGAGTCGTTGGCCCCCACAGAGAGGGCCACAACTTGGGTGTCCTCCTGGACTCAGAGCTGTCTTTAGAAGAGCATTTGATGGCTGTGGCCGGTAGGGCCTTTTATCAGGTCTGCCTGATTCGCCAGTTGCGTCCCTTTCTGGATCGGGACTCGTTAAACACGGTCACTCATGCCCTCGTCACTTCCTGCCTAGACTACTGCAATGCTCTCTACATGGGGCTCCCCTTGAGGAGCATCCGGAGGCTCCAGCTGGTCCAGAATGCGGCCGCGCGGGTGGTTATGGAGCGATGTGGCGCTCCCATGTGATACCCCTCCTGTGCGAGCTGCACTGGCTCCCGGTGGTCTTCCTGGTGCACTTCAAGGTTTTGGTTACCACCTTTAGAGTGCTCCATGGCTTAGGACAGGGTACCTACGAGACCGCCTTTTGCCACCAGTAGCCTCTCACAGACCACTACACTCCCATAGCGTGGGACTTCTCAGGGTGCCGTTGGCCAACAATGTCGGCTGGCGGCCCCCAGGGGGAGAGCCTTCTCTGTGGGGGCACCTACCATTTGGAACGAGCTCCCCCTGGAGATACGGAACATCCCAGATCTGCACGCTTTCTGCCGTGCCCTTAAAACGTTCTCTTTCCAGCAGGCTGGCCTGGCCTAAACTCTTTTAAATTGTTTTATGTTTTAAATTTTAAATTGGGTTTTAAAATTGGTTTTAATTTGTCGTATGGGGCCATAATATTTAATATATTTTAAATGTTTTTAATATTTGTATTATTTGTATTTTATTTTGGCTGTTCACCACCCTGAGTCCCTCGGGAGTAGGGCGGTATATAAATTTAATAAGTAATAATAATAAATAATAATAATATACTGATCACCATTATAATTCTCTCGACTACCTTGTAGTTCTGTGGCATTTCTTCTGGGCATAGACAGCTGCCCATGATCATCAGAATGATTGTCATGCCCCTGTCAGAGTCTGACTATGAGATGGAAGAGGAACAGCTGACAGAGAGCGAGAGAGTGGCTCTGTTGGCTGTGGAGGAAACTGGGGAAGGGCAAAGTCAGGTTGGGCAGAGCATGGGAGAGGTAGAACAAGGGAGATGGAGTTCTGATGAAGACCAAGGCCCACCCCCTCCTCATCCCAGGGCATGCAGGGAAGAACAGAGAAGAGAGCAATGTGGGTTGCATGGCTTACGAGGGAGGAGAGGGCCCTGACTCCCTTCAAAAGATACATTTGGAGCTGGAGTTTAAAAGGAGAGGCAAATGGGAGGGGCGGTTGTTGTGTTCGCTGCTTCATCTGAATTCCTGGCATCCTCCCAACTGGTTTGATTTACTGCCGGGCAGTGGTGGGATTCAGCCAGTTCGCACCACTTCAGGAGAACCGGTTGTTAACTTTCTGAGCAGTTTGGCAAACTGGTTGTTGGAAGAAATCATTAGGGCAGAGAACCGGTTATTAAATTACTTGAATCCCACCACTGTTGCCGGGCTATTTCAAGGCTGGACTTCTTATGTTGCTTGCCCTGCTGGATTAATTATCTTATCTTGCCCTGTTGGATTTATAGTTGGAAGTTTTGTCTGCTTACAGGTTTGTGGAAGAATTTTTCTCCAGACCAGAGAGTAAAGGGACATTGTGGGCAAAGTTTGGAACTAATAAAGGGACTTGTACTTATTCTCTGGCTGTGTTGCCTTTGTACCATTGTGTGTCATCACACTGATGCTGCAACTCTTGTCATCCTTTGATGCAAGCAAGCAAGCAACCAAGGAATGAATGAATGAATGAATGAATGAATGAATGAATGAATGAATGAAGGCTTACCTTGTACAAGTTCTGTTTGATCCTTTATGAATATATTCATTCAAGGGAAAAGTATTTGCATTGGTTTTCACATGCATTTTCATATACAGTTTTGTAAACATTTTTTCCCAAGGGTGCGCACTGAATAGATGTAGCTTCCCTGTAGGCAGTTTTACGTCTGTCAGGGTGCTACTTTGGTATGGCTGCTGTAGGCTTTCCTGCAAAAGTATGCATTTGTGAGTTCTAAGAGAATGGAATTCCCCCATGCAGTTACAAATGTACAGGTTTCAACACATCAAAGCAATCCAGGTTTTTCTATATATTTTGGCAAGTCCAAAATTGATAACGTCTTCTAAAAATGCTCATTAATGATTTTTTCCCACCCACCTGTTAAGGAAGAATTTGTTACAGATTATCCGCCAACAGAGTGATGCCAAAAAGTCCAATATGGAATCTGGAGACAGGAATTCTTTGCATGCACACAAGTCAGAAGATTAAGAAAGGATCTCTAAGCTTCCAAAAGACACAAGCATTTTAATTAATAGGCAATCAATTGGGTGGACACCTTGTGAAGTCTTCCTCAAAATGTTTTATGCACTCTTACTATCACTTTTCTTTAAGCTAATTTCTTGAACTGTAGGATCAGGTTTTCAGTTATTAAAAAATGTGTACCCTGTTTCCCCCAAAATAAGACATCCCCTGATAATAAGCCCAATTGGGCTTTTGTGCGCATGGCAATAAGGCCAAGCGCTTATTTCAGGGTTCAAAAAAATATAAGACAGGGTCTTATTTTCGGGGAAACACAGTAGTTATAACAGACATGCTAGTAACCATTCTTCTTCTTTCAAGGCATAGGAATCACAAGAGCAGTATCATTGTAAAAATCTAACTTTATCCATTACATCTTTACAAAAATTCACATGGGTGCTTCACTTTTCCTTCGTTCTAGGGGGTGAGAAAGTGCCCCCCTCAGAACGGGCTCGCAATTTGGATGTCCTTCTAGACTCACAGCTGAGACTGGAACAACATCTGACAGCTGTAGCTAGGGGGACCTTTGCACAGGTTCGTTTGGTGCACCAATTGCAACCCTACTTGGATCAGGAGGCTCTCCTCACAGTCACTCATGCTCTTGTCACCTCATGGTTGGATTATTGCAATGCGCTCTACATGGGGCTACCTTTGAAAAGTGTTTGGAGACTACAGTTGGTCCAGAATGCAGCTGCGTGAGTTATAGTGGGTGCGTCTAGATACACCCACATTATACCAATTCTCTGTGAGCTGCATTGGCTCCCTATTGGTCTCCAGGTGCAATTCAAGGTGTTGGTCATTACCTTTAAAGCCCTATATGGCTTAGGGCCAGGCTATCTCCGAGACCGCCTTCTGCCACATAGTTCCCAGCGACCGGTAAGATCCCACAGAGTCAGTCTCCTCTGGGTCTCATCAGCTAAACAATGTCGGCTGGTGGGCCCGTGGGGGAGGGCTTTCTCTGTGGCTGCCCCGGCTCTCTGGAACCAATTACCTCCTGAGGTCTGGACTGCCCCCACCATATTGGCCTTCCGCAAAGCGGTGAAGACCTGGCTCTTTTGGCAGGCCTAGGGCCGTTGATCTCATTATAATGATTTTGCGAGACCCGGCCACGAATAGGAGTGCATGTGTTTTAACGTTTTTAAAGGTTTTAATGTTTTAATGTTTTTCTTTTTAACATTTTTTATGGGATTGTTTGCATTGTTTTATTCTTTGTTGTAAGCCGCCCAGAGTCCCTTGGGAGTTGGGCGGCATAGAAATGCGACAAAATAAATAAATTAATTAATTAACAAAGCTTCATATGAAGTACCCCTCTGAAGCTGCTTTGCCAAGCAACACATTATCCCTGGTTTTTTAGTTGCCAGAAGAGATTCAAGGCAATAAAACACCTATAGTAGATTAGGAGAATAGTTTGTCTCCTTGGCTAACACAGGCCTATTATCCATTGGCTGACTCGTTTCAGAATAGAAGGGGCAGATGGACATCATAGTAGATAAAATGCAGGAACTAATTATGCCAAGAACAAGTATGTGAATTGTTGTGATGTTTGAATGCCACAGGCTCAAATTATGCTAAAACTAATGCAATGAGGCAGAAGCAAAAGAGATTCCAGAGCAGCTATACAGGTCTATATCAAGGACAGTGATGGATGATGGTGTGCTTTTATAAAAACAATAAGAGCATCTATTATAGGGAATCAGGGCAGTTGATCAATTTGGCTATTGTTATGGATTTTTTATTTCCATTCGTTGTTGACATCTGGCAGGTGGACATGTAGTAGTTATAGAAATGCACTGCTGGGGATAGTATAGCGAGAGAGACAGCATCAGAATAGCTGAAGTAAGATTCTATATGAATCAAATGAAGCAGATTATGCTGCTTATTAACTGCAATGAGCCCACTGAGTTGAGTGGTCAATATATTATTATTATTATTATTATTATTATTATTATGATTATTATTATTATTATCAACAACAACATAAGAAGAAGAAAAAGAAGACTATCACTGAACTTTCTGATCAAGTCTCTACTGAAAAGAAAAAATCTACAGTAGTGGGCAAAATTGTGGAAACCTTTTGGGAAAAGTGTATTTTTGAGGTTTGATGATTATTTTTTTTTATTTTCAAGATAATCATATTCTACTGTTGGAATGGCCTGGGAATAGCCCAGACCTTAACCCAATTGAAAATCTATGGAGCTGACTAAAGAAACTTGTTTGTCAGAAGCAACCCAGCAATAAAACCCAGTTAATAGAAGCAATCATTCAATCTTGGTTTCACATTGTAACAGCTGCAGAACTAAAAGACTTGATTCACTTCATGGGAAGACATCTATGGTGATAAGTTTTGTATATCTCATTTTTTCTATGTGGTTCACTTTTCTTCTTTATACTGTAACTGCTATTCTAATAGCAAATCCTTCATAAAAAGTTATTGCATTACATTCTTGATTGAATTATCTTTCCATTGATATATAATTTTATGGTACTACTCCAAAAAAAAAAGTGGTGTTATTAGCTAGTTTTAGAAAATACACTTTTCCCAAAAGGTTTCCACAATTTTGGCCATTACGGTATAAAATGTCTTGGGGGTTAGCTTCTACCCAGCCATTGAATGGTCCGAAAACATGCTTTGATATTCATGGCAACTCCAAACAGTTAAAAACAGTGAATTGTCTCAAAGGGAGTTTATGATAGTGGCATCCTACATACGACATTTGAAATATCTGATGTTGGATAGTTACAGTAGACTTAGGCTAGTACACAAATACTTCTTAAGAGATTCTATGTCCTCAAAATGACATTTCTTTGAATTACTCAATGTAGAAGAAAATTTCACTTTTTTTTTTATTGTAGCTGACTATTAGCAGTGATGATTGGAAGTATAATTTTCTTCTCTTTTCTTTAGAACATCCCCTGCTGCTGCAATGGAACTGCAACAAAAATTGCCAACGTTTTGTATTATCTGTATTTCGTGTCATTTCAAGGTATAAATGGTGCCAAATACATGGAGATATTTTTTTGCAACGCAGCCTTCCTATGGTCTTATGATAATGGTGGGAAAAAGAGAGAGAAAGACCTTTATCTGGGGAACAGATATGTTCAAAAAATAAATGGAACATTGTCAATGTCAGATGAAACAAGTATATAACCTGCTAAAGTCCTGTTTTCTCACATGAAGGAACTTAGAATCAAATGGAGAAAACAAAGGACATTGCCTGAATAAACAGCTTCTCTGCACGACTACAGTTAGAGTAGTGCTTCATTCTGGCTTCTATCTCTTTTTTAGATGATGGAATTGTAATGATCTTTGATAATAGCCAAATCATCATGCTATAGATGGAGGAAAGGGGTGGAGTTGGGCAAGGAGTCAGCAGGCTTTTTTTATCCAAGAGATACTAAGCAACTGTACAAATGCATTGGAAGTGAGAGAGACCCTTGGAAGACTCAGCAGGAAAGATACGAGATTAACTTTTCCATGTTTTTCCAGGGCCTATCTAAGTGTCAAATCAGAGAAGGAGCCCAATAACATATTATAGGCATAGGGCAGCAAACTGAACAACACATATTAGATATTGATTAGATTTCACAAAACAGTGAGGACTATACAATCAGACAGATGTATTAAAGTGGTACAGGGGTGACATTCAATTTTTTCCCTACCGGTTTTGTAGATGTGGCTTGGTGGTGGGGGTCATGTGACTGAGTGGGCATGGCCAACTTGACGTCACTCAAGGCCCCACCAAGCCACGCCCACAGAACCAACAGAAAAGTTTGGCCAAGTCTTCTAGCGTTCAACCTGGCTGTTTCTCGCCTCCTTCTCATGTTTGCTCTGTGTGTATGAGCCCGAGGAGGTAAGAAGCAGCCAGGTTGAATGCTGTGGCAGAGAAACCAAACTTTTCCATCCATTCACAGCAGAGCTCCTCCTCCCTTATGGTCCGCCCCTGGCCCCCTCGCTCCTGGGGACTACCTTAAAGGGACAGGCTGCAGCAGCTCCGTTGTGTTACCGATTCGGCGAACTTCAAATCGCTGCTACCGGTACACGCGATCCGGTATGAATCGGTCGAATATCCACCCCGGTGCTATAATGTTTTCTTAGAGGTCATTATGTACAGAAAGCAAGGTCAAAGAGGAAGTTGGAAATAGTTTAGAGGAGGAAGAATGTAGTATATAAAAGCTTACTAGATACTCATCCTTAACTGAATCCACTATATTTGGACCTCAGTAGGAGTAGGAAAAAGATCTTCAAGTGGAGCTTTGTAATAAAAAGACTGTAACAAGATAGAGTAAAAGGCAGAACTAAAATTAAAAGTAAATACTATTTGTGTCACCCTGAATGTATCTGAATTAGATTCACATATAATATACTATATTGTTTTGTAGAAATGGGGATGCAATGTCTCAGTGGTTAAGAAGCTGAGCTTGTCAGCTAGAAAGAGACCTGGGCTTCACACAATGGGGTGAGCTCCCATTACTTGCTCCAGCATCTGCCCATCTAGCAATTTGAAAGCATGCAAATCAGGGGTGCGTTCTACTTACCTTTACTACCGGTTCGCAATGGGACTGTGAACGCTTGCTTTGCTCATGCGTGCTTCTGCGCATACACAGATCACCCATGATGACATTGTGGCAGGTGAGCGGAGCCTCCCGCCGATTTTACTACCAGTTCTATAGAACTGGACAGAACCGGGAGCAACCCACCACTGATGCAAATGCAAGTAGATTAATAGGTACCACTTTAGTGGGAAGGTAACAGCATTTGGTGTGCTTCTGTGTGTAGTCATGCTTCCTATATGGCCATGGAAATGTGTTTGGACAATGTTGGCTCCCTCAGTTAAGAAACAGAGATGAGCAATACCCCATTAGAGTCAGACATGACTGGATAGGGAAAACCTTTACCCTTTTTTGTAGAAATAAAGGGTTGTATGTAATGTTTGGGTTCTGACTGCACATTAAGTTTCTGTACTCAGAAATGGCTACATCACAAAATCTTGTTCTTTATAGCTGAGAAATCAGAAGCTATGAAAAGAAAAGAATCAGAATCAAGAAGAAAGGTAGCGGGCCATTCTGTAGGAATAAGACCTTCAGAATGCCTTATCCTTATCCTATTGCATACATGAAAGAAGACCAAACAAACTGAAACAAGCTTGTCACCAATCACATTTACTGACATTGTGAAGATGTAAGATTCTTGACAATTCCTTTCCTTGCAGTTCCACAAAGGCAACAAAATCAGGATACAAAGTGGATTGCAAAGCCTTTGGTGGATCACCAAAAACTGTGATAATCTCAATTTTATTTTCTGGATTAAAAGCTATCAATCGCAGAGCCACGGTTTGACCTTAGTACTTAGACCTATTTGCCCTTTGTATTTGTCTTTGAATGCAAGGCAGATTTAGAAGACAGCTGACACTGCAGTGTGAAAGAGCATGGCAGCTTTAAATTAAGAAGGTCATTATCCCCCCTTTTTTTATTGAGGAAAGCAGTTGTGCTCAGTATTTGTCTGAAGAGGGCAGATAGTTTTAAAGAAGTCTCTTCCTATTTTTGCATTACAGTGAGAAGGTGAGTTGAGGCACATGCTGAAAGAGGAAAAGAGTTTATAGCATAACATGTTGAAGTTGGCTCAATTTCAATTTCCCATACAAAACCCTCAGAAAAGTTATTTTCCTACCGATTGTAAAAGCATGAGTCAAAAAAGATTTCATTCGTGAATAATGATAGCAATAAGTCAAAGCAAATAGGAAACAATGACTTGGATGCTGTGGTGGGATTCAATTTTTTTTACTACCAGCTCTGTGGGCGTGGCTTGGTGGGCATGGCAGGGGAAGGGTACTGTAAAATCTCCATGCCTACACCATTCCAGGGGAAGGATACTGTAAAATCTCCATTCCCTTCTCACTTCAGGGGAAGGTTACTGCAAAATCCCCATTTCCTCCTGATCACCTGGGACTCGGGAGGCAGAGAATAGATGGGGGCAGGGCAAGTCAGAGGTGGTATTTACCGGTTCTCCGAACTACTCAAAATTTTCACTACCGGTTCTCCAGAACTGGTCAGAACCTGCTAAATACCACCTCTGCTTGGATGGGATCAAACTTTAATGTTTAATTTAAGGAAGTAGCATACAATCCAGAGAAGATTTGGACCGCCTAAGCAGAAGAGAGATTAGTTGGGCAGGAAGTTGAAAAAGAGCAGCAAATTTTAGGTTATTGACCATATTATGATTACAGGTTCACAACTACAGATGAGATTTGGAACTTAAGACATTTTCTGCATTATTCACCTACATAATTTGTCTGGCTTTAGTCCTATGCACTTTGACTTGAGTAAGTGTTGGGCAACATTTACTGTTTCATTTCAAAGGGCAAAATATCTCTAAAGAGCTAAATGCGTAGGAGGCAGAACATTCATTAGTGACTCTAACTTTTTCAGGCATTTGTTTCCAAATGTACCTCGATATTTCCTATTAGGAGCTGAAAGACGTGCACTTTTGATGTAGGCATTTGGTTCTCCTTAATTACCCTTATGGAGTGTTTTGCTAAGAAACCTCGGTATTAGTGTCAAATGTCATTTTTATATGTCAAATGTCACTTTTAGAAGAATGGTATCACAGATGGAAGCATTTGCTGAAGTACAGGAATAGATTTCTGTCCCTAACTACAATGATGCCGAAATGATGAACCTTTGTGATGTTGCATATGTGTAATTTGTAGAGTTTGCATTGAAATATCATGAGAACTTATCCCAACCACTCTCCCAGTAGAAGCTTATGAATATGAGCAAGAATTTAGATAGAGATCGAACACCATTGAACCGGAGAGGACTGGTGGAAAATCTATTCTGTGGCAGAGCTAAGGATGAAAGTGAAATTAATGGGTTGCATGACTATTCCCAGACTAATATTCAAATAAGAGGGCATATTTTATAGGATTACAATTCTAGGCTCAAATTTTGTATGTACAACTTTTTTTTTTTTGGTGCTTGAGTCAGTGTTGATTCCAACTGTCTGGACAAATCCCTGAAGTTTTTTTTCTTTTTGACAAGATTTCAGAAGCGGTTTGCCATTGCTTGCTTCCCAGATATGAGAGAGGGTATCTGGCTCAAAGTCACCCAGCTGGCCCTGCGTCTAATATAGAACTACTATGTAGAGCAGAGGTTTCAAACTCAAGGCCCGGGGGACAGATCTGGTCCACGAGGTCCTTAGATCTGCCCCGTGGGGCCACTCAGGAAACAGCAAAGGAGTGGCCTGTGGTGTTTCTGCCAGTAAAAACAGAGCTCGGGAGGGCTGTGTTTTCACTGATAGAAGGTTGCAGGAGGCCATTGCAGCCAAAAACGGAGCTCGGGAATCCGTTTGCACTGGCAGAGTGCTTGGGCCACCACCAGCGCTTCAGATATGAGTGGCGTTGAGCTAGCCATGCCCCCCTCCCTCCCTCCCTGCCTTCCCCACCCCATCCCCAAAGTCAAACACAGCCCTGATGTGGCCCTCAATGAAATTGAATTTGATACCCCTGACTTAAGAGTGTCAGTTTCTGACTTGGTGCCTTAACCGTTCACCCATTGGGCTCTCGATATAACAGTATAATGCAAAACAATTAGTAAAAATTGTAAACACTATTGAATATATTAGAGGAACTGTATATTGAATGTGTACAAAGTACAAAGTTGTGTGCTTTTTTTAAAAAAAATCACAGAGTGTCAGGTCCCCATGAGGATGCTGCGATTCTGGAGGGGGAGGGGGGAGGTTGCTGGAGTCGAATTCTTTGCATGCTTTCGCTTTTGCTGTAATGCATGGGATCCGGGGGGGGGGGGGC
>WNWU01000017.1:23762988-23772990 GCA_012654045.1 Ptyas mucosa | reverse complement strand
CCAGTGGTGAAATGTAAAATTTGTTACTACCAGTTCTGTGGGTATGGCTTGGTGGGGGGGTAATATGACTGAGTGGGTGTGGCCAATTTTTTTTTTTACTTTTAAAACCATTTTTTCTACATGCTTTTAAAAGCCTCTGACGATCCCAGCTGACTTGCCTGATTGGCAGAGGTTTTCTTTTCTTTTCTTTTTTAAAGCCTCTGACGATCCCAGCTGACTTGCCTGATCGACAGAGGCTTTTTTTCCTTTTAAAAACATTTTTTCTATAACCTCTTCGGCAGAAGAGGTTGTAGAAAAAATGCTTTTAAAAGCCTTTGATGATCCTAGCTGAGCCCCGCGATCATCAGAGGCTTTTTTAAAAAACTTTTTTTCGGCCAAAGAGGTTGTGGAAAAAATGCTTTTAAAAATAATAAAAAAAACCTCTGATGATTGCGCGGCTTAGCTGGGCAATGGGGGGGGGGCAGGGATTTTTGCTACTGGTTCTCCGAATCACCCGCCTCCATTGCTACCAGATCGGGCAATTCGGTCCAAACTGGGAGCATTTCACCTTGATGGGCTCCCTCCCAGCCAGTTCTAGCCTGTTACCAAGGATGCGAGTAAATGGCTGTCAAGCTAAAGCTTTTGAGTTATCATAACACCTTTGGGACATATTATTGGCTACTGGTGGATGGGGGATCAGGATGGGATTTGAAGAGGGAAAAATAGCTTAACACTTTGCACGGGTACGTCAGATTCCACCTGACTTCTCGGCAATCACTTTTAGTAAAAGGTTCTTTTTGAACTACTGCCCTTTCAAGAGTCATGCTTTCCTGAGAAGATAACTGAGGCAGGTCCTTACACAGAGTGATCCAGAAAGCTAAGGTAATCGACCTAGAACTGCAAGCGGTGTTGGTAGGGGGGCAGAGATCGATCTGGAGGTCCCCCACTTATGGGGTGCCCCAGCATCGGTTCTCTCGACCCTTCTGTTTAACATCTGTATGAAACCGTTGGGAGAGATCATCCATGGTTTCGGGGTGAGGTACCATCAATATGCTGATGACACCCAGCTCTTTATATCCACCCTGAACCAGCCCAGTGATGCCCTCGACATGATGGCCCGGTGCCTGGAAGCGGTACGGGTCTGGATGGGAAGGAACAGACTTCAACTCAACCCGGCCAAGACTGAGTGGCTGTGGATACCGGCATCTCGGTCCATGAGAGAGGTTCCATCGCTGGCTATAAGGGGGGAAGTTTTACCCCCTGTAGACAGGGCACGCAACTTGGGTGTCCTCCTGGACTCACGGTTGAGTTTAGAAGATCATATAACGACCATAACCATATACCCAGATTCATCTGGTGCGCCAGTTGCACCCCTACCTGGACCGGAATGCCCTACGCACAGTTACCCATGCGCTAGTCACCTCCCATATTGACTACTGTAACGCTCTCTACATGGGGCTGCCCTTGAGGACGACTCGGAGGCTTCAGATGGTGCAAAATGCGGCCACGCGGGTTGTAATGGGAGAATCCCAATACTCCCATGTAACACCCCTCCTGCATGACCTGCATTGGTTACCGGTTGCCCTCCGGGTGAGATTCAAGGTGCTGGTGATGACCTATAAAGCCTTACATGGCTTAGGACCAGGATATTTGGCGGACCACCTGCAGCCAGCAACAACATCCCATTGCCCGGTTCGCGCCCATAGGAAGGGCCTGTTCAGGGTGCTGTCGGCGAGACAATGTCGGCTGGTGGCCCCCAGGGATAGAGCCTTCTCTGTAGGGGTGCCCACCTTCTGGAATCAACTTCTCTTGGGGCTTCGGCTGGCCCCTGACCTTCGCACCTTTCACCGCGAATTAAAAACTTGGCTATTCAAGCTTCCCGGCCTGGACTGATGGGGTTTTTTACGGGTTTTAACTGTATCTGTTTAATTAGGCATTTTAACTTGCATTGGATTGTGGTTTTATTGTTGTGAGCCGCCCTGAGTCCGTTGGAGATAGGGTGGCATATAAGCCTAATAAAATAAATAAATAAATAAATAAAATAAATGCATGTATTCGGAAGCTCCTTTGTCCACTCATAACCATGATCTCCTGAATCTCATTTCAAGATCTTTCCTGGAGTAGAGGTAGTCCTCGACTTACGACCATAATGGAGCCCAACATTTCTGTTGCTAAGCAAAACTTTTGTTAACTGAGTTTTGCCCCATTTTACGACCAGTATTGCCACAGTTGTTAAGTGAATCCCTGCAGTTATTAAGTTAGGAACATGGTTGTTAAGTGAATTTGGCTTCCCCGTTGACTTTGCTTGTCAGAAGTTTGCAAAAGGTGATCACGGGATATTGCACCCATCATAAATATAAGTCAGTTGCCAAGTCTCTGAATTACGAGTCTCTGTGACTTTGGTGATGCTGCAACAGTCACTGTTCAAGTTGCTTGAACTGCAACACACTTGCAGTTCAAGTGTGAACTATGGTCATAAGTCACTTTTTTTAGTGCTGCTGTAACTTCGAATGGTCACTAAACGAACTGTTATAAATTAAGGACTACCTGCATCAGATTTTTGGACAGATAATTTTATAAAGCCATTGTAAAATCTTTCTACAGAAGGAGAAATTTTGGAGCCTCAATAAGTACTGGAGAGATCTCTGAACACAAGAGATTTTATTTGCTCTGCTTTATGTTTTCAGTGATGCAAGAATGTTTTGGATCTGTACATTTTATATAACAAAGTCAGCTTTTAGAATCATGTAGGAGTCCAATTTAAATCAATACTGTTTCTACACTTTTGCTTGGCAGAATCCCGAAACAGACTCTTTGAATCTTTGCTTCATGCCATGATAAAGCTGCAGGGAAAAATATCTTTGTCTTACTGTTAGACATACATACCAAATTCCTTTCTTGAAATCACAATCCAGTTAAAGTTTACCATACTGTAAACAATGTGACGAACATTTAAAATGGTGGTTGCATCTGGTATAAGACTTAAAAATGAAATTGAATTTTAGATAATTAATATGTATTTTTGCCATGCTGAATTCAGTTTGTAGGAAGAACTAGATATAAAAATAAACAAATATGATATGCATAAATTGTCCCCCCTTTTTTGCCTTGCTAAGCACTTTTATTTAAAAGGTCATTGCTAAGTAGGTGATGTAGATTGTCTGTAGGAATATGGAACAATGCAGATATTCTTTTTAGGATATTTTTGTTGGCTCCAAAATAATAGGCTATTCAGAACATGCATTGATATGGAATGATATAACTAAATAAGTAATGTGAAAGATTTTCACCATTAGAGTTGATATTTTGCCAAAAGTGCTCGTCTCATGTAAGAAAGCTTCTTCCTCTTTCGACATTATGTGTGTGTATCTTATATTAATGTGATATAGTAAGTTACATGTCATTTATTGCTAAATAACATCAACTCATATATTTCATGGTACTCACTGCCTTATTACCAACATTTATATATCTTAAAATCTGTCCCCTTTTTCAAATTTATACTTGGAGTTTTTTCACCATTTGCTTATAACGTGCAAATGTTCCATTTTCCCTTGATTTTCAATACATTTAAGATCAAAACATGTTAATTGTATTATATAATCCAACATTTTGGATTGTTGCAGGAGCCGAGGTGGTGCAGTGGTTAGGGGGCAGTACTGCAGCTACTTCAGCTGACTGCTAGTTCAGCAGATCAGCGGATCAAATCTCACCGGCTCAAGGTTGACTCAGCCTTCCATCCTTCCGAAGTGGGTAAAATGAGGAGCCAGATTGTTGGGGGCAATATGCTATTTAGTATACTGCCTTTGGTGTAAGCCGCCCAGAGTCCTCGGAGAGTGGGCGGCATAGAAATATTAATAATAAAATAAATAATAAATAAAATAAATTTTCTGCAAAACATTTGGATTTTCTGCCAGCAACATAACATCACCTGCATAGGAAAGTATATACACATGTTCCTAATCAATGGACCTCTTTCCTACCAACAAATATGTTTAGCTAGCAATAGCAATAGCACTTAGACTTATATACCACTTCACAGTGCTTTACAGCCCTCTCTAAGCTGTTTACAGAGTCAGCCTATTGCCTGCCCCCAACAATCTGGGTCCTCATTTTACCGACCTTGGAAGGATGGAAGGCTGAGTCAACCTTGAGCCTGGTGAGATTTGATCCGCTGATCCGCTGATCTGCTGAACTAGCAGTCAGCTGAAGTAGCTGCAGTACTGTCCCCTAACCACTGGACCACCTCAGCTCCTGCAACAATCCAAAATGTTGGATTATATAATGCAATTAACATGTTTTGATCTTACTGCAGGCAGCAGAAGTAGCCTGCAGTACTGCATTCTAACCACTGTGCCACCATGGCTCTATACATACAGTTCAACAATCAGGAGAGAATTAGACATTCTCAATTAGTCGTCCCCCCCCAACCCATTTTTATTATTTTTTTTACCTTTTGCCATTTCTCCCTCACTGGTAGCTTCCTAGACCATATTCATTCCAGTAGTGATTCCTTGTTTAGCACTGCTCTCTGATTTCCAAAACAATTGTTTCCTTCAAAAACACTATGCTTTTTTCTGCCTCTTTTAATCTTAACTGCTCCTTACTCTTTTTGATTACATGCTTTACAACTATTTTTAAATTGTTTTTCATTGTAAAAACATCCCTTTAGATTCAGTTAAATCCCAAGCAGAGATTTCAGGAGGAAATCCATTGAGTTTTTTCTATAGTTCTCTTCTGGCAAAACTGTTAGTTTTCTTTTCATTTTGAGAAGTCAAACGCTCAATCTTCATGTCTTTAAATCTGGTGGAGAAACCTAGCTCTCATTTGTGCCTAACTCTGCAATGTGCAGATTGACTAACAATTGATATAGAATTGATTATAAATGAACACAACTTCATTATTATGGCTTAAGTAATATCATTTTCATCAATTTCCTTTGACTTCCTATGTACAGTAAAAGGGCTACTTATTTAGGAACCACGGTTAATTTTCCCAGAACTGCTTTAATCACTGAGGACATCCAGAAGCAGCAGTAACATCTGGATCACTGTGTAACAAATGCTTACATTAAATAAATTACCAGGTGTCCTGCTTCGGGTTTCAGCCACACAAGCAACATATTTTCTCGGGAGATTATCATTTTTACTTCAAGGCCGAAGAGTTAACAACAAGACATAGAAAATGTAACAAAAACAAAGGTTTGCCTGCAAAATTTGTTTTGAAATAGGAGCATGCAGTGTCATCCAAAATTGGTACAAGTTTCCAAGAATTTGGGTCAAGGTTGCCAGCCATTCCAAGGGTAAGATGTTCTAGAATAGAATCTATGTATAAGAAACACTCACAAGCTGGAAGCCAAACTGTCAGATGTTTCTAGCAGAAAGAGATTGCTCAGAGCTATTTCTTATGTAGGCCACAGTCAACTGTCACTCATCAGAAAGTATAATCCTTTGCTTGGCAAGGAGTCTAATAGCACTTTGCTGTTCTGCTTTCTTCTCTAGTCATCTGGTGCAGGGATTGGGAGGCCTTACTTCATCCTCACCTGACTTTTCCAGCTGCTCAAGGGAAGTGTGTGTGCTTGTGTTTGAACAGCCTTATGTCATTCCTGACTGTGTCCTTCCTGAGGCTGAGATTCCACAAGCTCAGCTGGAGCAGCTTCTTCAGAGTCACATTCAGACTCTGAATCTGAGCCCCAAGTCCAGGTCATCATACCAGGAACCACTTTGATGTACGTAAATCAAGCTTGTCTTTTTTATTCTGAAACAAAGATAAAAATAGCTTTCTCAGAACTGAATTGATCCAAAGTAGCAATGTTGTGAGAGGCCAAGTTTACCTTTAAAAAAAAAGAAAAGAATTAAATGGTAATTTAAAATGGAAATTCTTCCATATTGCAAAGTAATATTTAATTTTGTACAGTTTTAGGTTAATACATTATTATATAGTACAACTATCATTTACTCTAATTTGCACAGTATAAATAGTCAGGAAGTCCTTCAGTCTATTTTCTGAGCCACATTGTCTGGGAGGTTCCAAGACCTCTGTTTGTATTCAGTAAAAAAAAAATGTTCATGAAAGAAAGGTAGAGTAGACCAATCTTTCATTTTCATTGATCAAGTGCAGCCATACAATTTCTTTTTTCTGGCTTGCATGGAAATATGAGACTTTCAAACCTAGCATCCCAGAACCCCAAAGGAGTAAAGAACACTTTCTGAAACTCCTTTGAGAAACACCTCTGATTGACACCTACAGTGACACTGATGAAATCCAGGGGGAATGATTGCATCCCAAACTCCTCAACTGTAAAAGGTGGTCTCTTCAGTGTAGAAGTTTTCCTAGACAAATCCAAACAGGTAGAACTCAGAGATGCTTTGAAATAGCTTTATTTTCTGTCTGTCTTGGTTATCTCCCACATTTTCAATTTATTTTAGCCCTGATGGATAGTTGAAAATACCTTGAAAATAAGATATGAAGAAGCTGGGAATTATGCCTTACTAATGACGTATAAGAGATTAATAATAATGATAACAACTGGTGTTGACAAGTTTACCATTAGTCAATTACAAAAGACAGCTTTACTCAGAACAGCTTACATCCTACAAGGATACCTTTAACTGCATCAAACATCAACATCTGCCTATCCCGGGTCCTTGAGAAGGACTGGATAGGTGGATAAAAATACCAAATCCAATCGGAACATCTGGCTGACTGTGCGATAAAATAAATTATAATAAACAATTACAATGTTGTTCTATTCTTTCAGTTCTATTGAAGGGAATACAGCTAGTCCTTGACTTAAAACCACAATTGAGCCCAAAATTTCTGTTGCTAAGTGAGACATTTATTAAGTGAGTTCTGCCCCCATTTTATGACCGACTTGCCACAGTTGTTAAGCAAATCACTGCAGTTCTTAAGTTAGTAACATGGTTGTTAAGTGAATCTGGCTTCCCCATTGACTTTGCTTGTCAGAATGTAACAAAAACGGATCACATGACCTCACAACACCGAAACCGTCATAAATATGAGTTGATTGCCAGGTGCCTGAATTTTGATCACGTGACCATGGGAATGCTGCAACGGTTGCAAGTGTGAAAAATGGCCATAAGTCACTTTTTTTCAGCGCTGTTGTAACTTCGAAAGGTCACTAAATGAACCGTTGTAAGTCGAGGACTATCTGTACATATTTAGATCTTTTTCTCCACTATGTTTAGAACCAACCTTTTGTTTCTTGAAGCTTTTGTTCCTTTTACCCCAGGCTGTTTCTTTTCAACTCTTTCGTAGATTGGTTTTATAAATGATTACAAACAGCTCGGGATTATATAGCGAATTGGCTGATGTTATCATGTAATATCATGATAACATGGCCTAGGTATGGAACGATATTAATGAGGGCAACTGAAAATGCCGTACGTAAACAGAAATTGAAGTTATTATAGTAAGCGTTTTTTGCAATAATTGGTGACATTTTCAGAAAAAAAGAGCTTTCTATAATGCCAAAAATGTTAATCAAATTACATAATGTCAAAAAAGTTTCGGCAATGCCAACAAATATTAAGGCATGCTTTCTATTTTGAAGTTACCATAATAGCAATTAAAATGTGTAATAGCTGCAGTTGTCAGCCATACTGTTTCATCAGCCACAAATTAGCTCATATACCCTTACACTGTTAATTTTATATTAAAAAGTTATTGTCGCATATTCTTGGGGTGATATTTTCACAGCCTTGAAATAACTGATGAAAAAAACCTTGCTTAATCCTATTCAGCGATGCTTTTGTAAAAGGTTGTTAGAATTTAATTTCTTCCACTGGTTAAAGATTTAAATAGTCCATAATGACTCCCAGATAACAGAATACAATTGGAAAATAATGATACAAGAATCAGATACTAGTCAAATAAACAATTTTTCTGTTTTTTTTTTTGCTGTTTTTTGTGCATGTATATTTGTATTTGTATGTCTTTTAGTGTAGAATGAAATACAGGTAATCCTCAATTTACAACAGTGACCATTCAGAGTTACAAGGGCACTGAAAAAAGTGATTTATGACCGTTTTTCACAGTCACAACCTTTGCAGCATCCCCATGATCATGTGATCAAAATCCAGTTGCTTGGCAACTGGTTCATATTTATGACCGTTGCCATGTCCCTGAGTCATGTGATCCCCTTTTGCGACCTTCTGACAAGCAAAGTCAATGGGGAAGCCAGAGTCACTTCACAATCGAGTTAGTAACTTATCAACCACAGTGATTCATTTAACAACAGAGGCAAGAAAGGTCATAAAATGGGGCAAAACTCACTTAACAAATATCTCACTTAGCCACAGAAATGTTGGGCTCAATTGTGGTCATTAAGTCGAGGACTACCTGTAAGGATCCACATGGCAAAATTGGTTTCACCTGTTTTAATAAACTTTATGACAGTAATATAATTTATAATAGGTAACCAAAGTGCCATGTATTCATAGATTGTTTATTTAATTATAAGGTAAAGGTTCCCCTTGCACATAAGTGCTAGTCATTCCCGACTCTAGGGGGTGGTGCTCATCTATGTTTCAAAGCCGAAGAGCCAGCGCTGTCTGAAGACATCTCTGTGGTCATGTGGCTGGCATGACTAAACGCCAAAGGCGCACGGAACACTGTTACCTTCCCACCAAAGGTGGTCCTTATTTTTCTACTTGCATTTTTTACGTGCTTTCGAACTGCTAGGTTGGCAGAAGCTGGGACAAGTAACAGAAGCTCACCCCGTTATGCGGCACTAGGGATTCAAACCACTGAATTGCCAACCTGTTGATCAACAAGCTCAGCGTCTTAGCCACTGAGCCACCGTGTTTAATCATAGAGTTCTTTAAAACCATGCCAGTATTCTGTCAATGACACCGAAGTGTAATATGCTTTATGTAATCGATTCAAGAATGTTTAGTAACTGCTTCCTTATTCCTTTCGGACTCGTGCTGGAATCCATCTTCAGGGAATTTCTCTCTACTGGAATACGTGCTATTCATAGAATAGCTCAAAGCACATATTCCAGTAAAGAGAAGTTCCCTGAAGATGGGCTCCGGCATGAGTCTGAAAGCTAGGAAGAGTAAACCTTTGGTCCCGGTGACAGGCCCAGATTCAATCTTGCAACATTTTCCTGGGGCATGTATATTTGCCTTTATTTGTGCTTCCTTATTCTCTTTTTGCACTTAAACAAAGGTGAAAAGTCTTTACAATGTTTCATATATCAAAACTTCATTTCAAGGGATGCTACTATAGTATCTTCATATTTTGAATGATACCCGAGTTCCCTTGTTATTTTGCATCCTTATCAATTGTAAGGCAATTCTCTCCTGTATCTGAAGTTTCTATAGATATGCACATGATCAAACTGTTGAACTCTCTATAGAAGATCCATGTATCATTGCTCTTGGCCAAAACTCCAAACCATTTAACTGTAATCTGCTTCTTTTTCACATCAGAGGCCCTGGGATTCTTTCCTAAAACAATTCCTTTCATTGTTGCTATAGTAGCCAAGTTATGGCTTATCAATCAGAAAAGGAGGTGAAACAGTCTGAATAAGGAACTCTCTGGCTGAGAATTTGATTGATCTACTCTTGTGCTGGAATTAATTTCTCTGCTTATTAATGTGTGGTATTGAATTTAAGCCTTGAACCTTGATGAACTGAAGTTGAAGGGGAATGAACACGAGCGACAATTAAAACGACACCTTAAAACTTAGAAAGGTGGAGGAAGAGACGGCAATGAAAGCCGTTAATCTTTATTTTGAACAGCAGTCATTTATGTCATACTGCACGTCACTGCAGAGGGTTCATAGCTTCAGAAGTGAAAGATTATGAAATTCCACAAGGGAAGGGTGATAGATCCAAACCATCATATCATGCCTGTAGTAATGAGTGCAGCTCCCTCAGTCTCAGCAAGGTGCTTAGTGTGTTAGAGCAGAGGTCTTTAAACTTGGCAGCTTTAAGACTTGCGGACTTCAACTCCCAGAATTCTCCAGCCAGCTGGCTGGAGAATTCTGGGAGTTGA
>WNWU01000017.1:23728596-23762588 GCA_012654045.1 Ptyas mucosa | reverse complement strand
GCATTAGATCAAGTAGATAAAAATATTCACTTTCCTTAGATAAGCCCAGATCTGAGTCCAGATTGGATCTTTGGGAAATACTTGAAAGAAATGTGAATACAAATCTAATAAATAAATAAATAAATACGAGGGCTCTTTCATAGTGGAGTTCCATAGAACTGGAATCTTCCTGAACTTCCATTCTTAGATTAATGTTTAGGGTGTCAAACTCAAGGCCTGCAGGCTGGATCTGGCCCATGGGGTGCATACATCTGGCCTGCAGGGCCACCCTGGAAACAGCGAAAGACTGGCCCATGGTGCCTCTGCCAGTGAAAACTGACAGGGTTTTTTTGCTGGCAGAAAGTTGCAGGAGACCATCCCAGCTGAAAATGGAGTTTGCAACGGCTGTGTGCAGCACTCCCGAGCTCTGTTTTTGCTGGCAGAGGGTTGCAGGAGGCTATCCCAGCTGAAAATGGCAGAGGGTTTCAGGAGGCCGTCCCAACTGAAAATGGAGCTTGATCGGGAGCCTGTTTTCACTGTCAGAGCACTCAGGCCATCACAGATGTCCCCAACACAAGTGACATTAAACTAGTCATGCCCCCTTGCCCCCCCCCCTGAGGTCAAACACAACCCCGATGTGGCCCTCAATGAAATCGAGTGTGACACCCCTGGTTTAGAGAATGTCCCAAAGTCCAAGGGGTCTTGAAAAACTATACATTGCGTAGGGCATATGCCAGGATGGGAAGACTTGTTGGGCATCCTCTATTCATAAAAATGTTTACCATTTAAAAAAAAATGATCACACTCGTGAGAACAATCGGGTGAATTGCATTTATCCATTTCTTCTTCTTAGCACCATGTACTTTTTGGAATCCATTACCAAAACATCTTACTTAAAGGCTGGGTATAGCTCTTGGCTCCAAAATATATTTATATAACCCTAGTTTACAAAAGTTACATGGTAAAAGGCATTGTCCCAATCTTGGGGGGAAGGGGGGGGCAGGAAAATCCATTGGTTAACTCTTAATACTAAATGCTGTGTAATTTTTAGTATAAATTGAATTCATCAGTAGACCATAGAATCCTGGAAACTAAGCAGATGTCAACAATAGTGAATGCTGAATGGAATGGATTACTAGGATAATCATCAACTTCTGTTTCTTCATAGCTGAGATAATTTAAATTATCCCCAACAAAACTAACATTTGTTGGGCTATTGTACTTAAACCAAAAGGGAGAAAGGCTGGACTCAGCAGGGTGTAGGACCTGTTTATGGAGCACAAAGCTTGAAAATATATACATTTAAAATTATTTCTTCTTTGGCAAATAAATTGGAGGTGTCCCTCTGCAGAAATTGTTTTGGGAGATTGTGCTTTTATCATCTTTGAATGTTCTTAGTGGAAATCACATATAATTTTGCAGGGGTTTATGCATCACTGAAATGGTGATATTTTTACTAAAGCAACAGTAACACTTTCCCTAGAAAGGGGGGAGAAAAATGATGTGAAGACCTAAAGCTACTGCCTGAAAGATTAAATCAAAACAATCCTATCTAAAAGAGAAATGGACATGGACAGATCACAAAGGGTCAAACAATAAAGTGCCCATTGCCTCCTGTCAAAGTAAATCACGCCAAAGGTTTACAACAGTGCAAGTGTTACAAGATACTTGATAGCAATATTTTCAGAATGAGAAAAAATCCATATTGCGTGGCAGCAGGGGCTATGTAGCAAAATGTGTTTAGGTTGCTTCTAAGTAGAAGTGAGATCATAAACTGAATAGGAGCAGTTTCATTTACTTAATACCGAGCCTTTAAAGATGTACCTCTTGCTTCAGGATTATTGAGGCTATACCACTGCCTGATTGCCACAAATTCTCATTCATCTTCTAGTCAGTCCATACATAAACCATCTTTTTAAAAACTTGATAATCTCTACACCCATCAGAAGTATAAATCCTAGAATATTTTGCTCAGCATGAACAGGAAAATACGAACATGCTTCACTATCCTAATAACTTGCATGTTTTTGAAGCCTGATTTCTACACTGCAAAATGCTGTAGCATAAAATATAAAATGTATTTATTGGTGTGGATGATGAGGATATTTTTAAATGTTTTAACTGTATGTTTGGATGTCCCAAAGGTGCTTTTCCAAGAGGCAACTAGACTTGCTGGTTTTGAGCTTCAGAAGCTGCTTGGATGAGAAGTGAAACATCTTCAAAGAAAAACCAGAAAGTCCAGTTGCCTCTTAAAAAAAAGCACCTTTGGGACATCCAAACATACATTAATGTTAATTAAAACATTTAAAAATGTCCTCATCATTCACACCAATAAATACACTTTATATTTTATGGTACAGCATTTTACGGTGTAGAAATCAGGTCCCTTTGGGACAACCATAATGTCAGGTGTGCTTCCTTCAAAATCCAGGAAAGAAAGACCCAGACTCCATTGTTTATAGAGAAAGGTACTTTTACTAGAAAATGAAGTGAACGCAACCAAGGAAAGCTGAAACTAAAGGCAATAGGCGCAAAAAGTGCATATACAAAGCATCGCCTCCCACTGCCCATTGTAAATCATCCAATCCAAAGGTCTCTCAGGGGTCAGGTGGAAGCACGGCTGGCACCGTCATCAATCAGGAATGCCATGACAGTTGCCCGACCCCCCCTTCAAAGATATAGTTTCGTTTCTTCTTGACTTTCAATTCCCTCCTCCAGCTTGCTTCCCTAGCCCCATGGTCCCTAGCTCTCCCCCCTCCCATTATTATGGCAGCCAAAGCAGTAAAGGCGGAGGCTGATACATAACCTGAATGACTGAGAATCTCCATAGACATTTGTAATTGGATGTTATAAGCCACATACAGGTAATCTTCAATTTACAGTCAGTTGTTTAGCCATCATTCAAAATTATAATGGAACTTGAAAAGAACTACTTATGATGTGGATTGGAAGTTCACTCATCTTTCCTCCCCTTCCCTCCTCCTCTATGGTTATGTGACTGTATTTTGGGTGCTTGGCAACCATCCCATGTTTATGGCTGTTTGTAGCATCTTGCAGTCACACAGATCTTGCAATTTACTACAGTTTTGGCAAAAGTGTTTACCTCTGGTTTCTGCCAAAAAATGTCCCATAGAGAATAATGAGTTCCACTTAACAACAGTGGCATTTGCTTAATGATCGCAACATTTGCTTTACAGCCATGGTATTCACTTAACAACTGCAACAGAAAGGCCATAAAATGAAGCCTGGTCATGTGGTAAATAGCTTTACTTCTATAATGACTTACGATATTGTGGGCCCAATTATACCTTTCACACTACCAAACAACACTTGCGCATCCCAGATTCTTGAGAAGGACTTGGTGGATCAAAAAACAAACAAACAAACAAACAAAAACAAATCCAATCTAAACATCAGACTGATTGTGTGACCAACCCAGAGGTGGGATTCAGCAGGTTCTGACCAGTTCTGGAGAACCGGTAGCGGAAATTTTGTGTAGTTCAGAAAACTGGTAAATACCATCTCTGACTGGCCCCACCCAGTAGTGGGATTCAAGTAATTTAACAACCGGTTCTCTGCCCTAATGATTTCTTCCAACAACCAGTTTGCCAAACTGATCAGAAAGTTAACAACCGGTTCTCCCGAATTGGTGCGAATTGGCTGAATCCCACCACTGGCCCCGCCCCCATCTATTCTCTGCCTCCCGAGTCCCAGCTGATCGGGAGGAAATGGGGATTTTGCAGTAACCTTTCCCTGGATTGGGGAGGGATTGGGGATTTTGCAATATCCTTCCCCTGCCATGCCCATCAAGCCATGCCATGCCCACCAAGCCACACCCACAGAACCAGTAGTAAAAAAAATTGAAACCCACCACTGAACCAACCGTAATGATAAGAGTGCCCTTGACCTATGTTGTTGCTTTATCAATCGGCAAAATCTTATTAGGCAACAAAGGAATTTAATAAAATGTCAGGGAGAATTGTGCACAATGGCCTGTCAAAAAATTATCCACAAAATTTGTGGCCACTTTTCTTCTTTTTCCAGGAGAAGGAAGGTGACTTATTTATCATGGGTATTATTTCCCTTTAGTGTTGTGGCCCAACAGTGGCCTGCATGGATTGTGGCTGATCCTGACGACGAGGAGGCTGGTGTGGTGTCGCGCCAGCAGCCTGTGCAGCCAGCACTCAAGTCAGACAGCGAGGAGGCTGAAGAGGATGTGGTGCCAGAGGCAGAGACTCAGCCAGGGCCTTCAGAACCTCCAGAGGCTCCTTCAAGTGAAGAGAATGAAGTGGAGGAGCCTCTTCTCAATGCTCAAGCATGCAGGGCTGCCAAAAGGCAGGAGTGGCTACTCAGGAGGAGGTCTCCTCAAGAGTAAGGCTTGGGGTTAATTGGCCACTCCCTTAGCCTATTTAAATTCACACACAGATAGCAAACGTTGCTGGAAACAATGTTTGGTCCTACACAGAGCATTTTTGAGAGTGAGGTTTTTGTTACAACTTGGTTTCTGGGCTGATTGCCAACCCTTGTCGGACTTTGTTTCATCTCTGTAATTCATAGCAGGCTGATAAGGACATTTGTGGTTAAAGCCTGCATTTTGAAAGGGGTCTGTTTGTATTAAATGGAGTTTTTGGAGCTCTGTGTGTGTGCTACACTTCTTGGGACCCATAGCTGTGGCAGAACATTTAGTAGCAGTAGTATCGCCAGTCTTGAAAACACCTGACCAGAAGTAGTTTTATTATAATATCTTTTCTTTGTGGTTGTCAAAGAAGAGGAAGCAGAGCTGGAGGGGGCAGGGGTGCAGTTAAACTCATCCTCAGTTTCTCTTTGGAGATCCTCAATCATCCAGGTCGTGGTTGTCCCAAAGGTGCTTTTTCAAAAGGCAACATTTCTTTGTTTTGTTTAAAGATGTTTCATTTCTCATCCAAGGAACTTCTTCAGTTCAGTTTTTCCTTCAGAACTGAAGAAGCTTCTTGAATGAGAAATGAAACATCTTCAAGCAAAACAAAGAAAGACCTCTTTAAAAAAAGCCTTTATCATTATCAGTTTAGAGTCCTTGCCACAAATCCCATCTCCCTTGAATTCTGATGACCCTTATCTAGCACTAGTTTAGTGCTGATTGTTAGTTGACTAGATTCTTTTATATCTCCTTGACTAACTCTTCCATACTGCAAACTTATCAATGGTCCCAAATTTTTTGCACCTGGCAATGATGGGTAGATATCAGTGGTGAAATTCAAAAATTTCCCCTACTGTTCTGTGGGCATGGCTTGGTGGGCGTGGTCACGTGACTGGGTGGGCATGGCCAACTTTTTTTTTTACTTTTTTAAAGCATTTTTTTATTAAAAAGTTTTACAAAGAGTTTATATATTTTCCCCCCTCCTCTTCCCTCCCCACACCCCTTCCCCTTCCCGTCCACCTCCGCCCCCCTCTTCCCCTCCCCTTCCCTCCCTCCCTTCCCAGATCAAATACAGGGCATAACATTCAATAATCAAGATCCAACCTAGTCTAAATAATTATAACGTTCAGCCTTTCTTAATTCTTCAATTCCCTATTTACCCTACCAATTTAATTACTTAACAACACTTCAAATATCTACGTGCTTATCCAAACCCTATCTGTAACTTCTTGTTCCGATATTTGTTTTGGATATAATCTATCCATCTTTTCCAGTCCTTTAAATATTTTTCATTTGATTGATCCTTCAAATACGCCAAAATTTTTGCAATCTCCGCTAGGTTTGTTACTTTCATTGTCCATTCTTGGATTGTAGGTAAATCTTGCTTCTTCCAATATTGTGCCACCAACAATCTTGCTGCTGTTATCAAGTTCAAGATCAAATTAGTCTCTATAACCGTACAGTCCATAACTATACCCAGCAGAAACAGCTGCGGTATGAATTTTATCCTCTTTTTAAGAATATTTTGTAAGATCCACCAAATTTTTATCCAAAATGCTTTAACCTTCTTACATGTCCACCAGATATGAAAATATGTAGCATCCTGACAATCACATCTCCAACATTTTGGTTGTATATTCGGATACATACAAGATAATTTTTTGGGGTCTAGATGCCATCTATAAAACATTTTATAAAAATTCTCCCTTAAATTTTCCGCTTGTGTAAATTTTATATTTCTTACCCATATTTTTTCCCATGTTTCCATCATTATTGGTTGTTCAAAGTTCTGTGCCCATTTTATCATACAATCTTTAACTAGTTCAGTTTCCGAGTCATGTGACTGGGTGGGCATGGCCAACTTTTTTTTTTTACTTTTTTAAAGCATTTTTTAACTAAAAAAAGTTTTTAAAAAGTTCCGATGATCAGCTGTGATAATCAGCTGTGCCTGCAATTGTCGGAACTTCTTTTTTTAAACTTTTTTAAAGTAAAACATTCCTGGTAGATATGTAGTAACCCCAGGCGGGATACCAATTACTGAAGGAAGGGTTATGCAATGAAAGCAGGACTTTCTTAAGTGGAGGAAGACCATATTCCATTCAAGAGATTGTCTCAAAATTTCTTCTTTATCTTTTGAAAGCAAATTCTCAAATCAAATTAAATGAGACGTGATAGGAAAACACACAGCTTGTGTTTTTTGTCCAGCATTAGAAATAGATTGCATTATGTAAAACATGTAACAATTACATTAAGTAAACCTATGAGATTACTTATGGGAATTTGTTTATGAGAATTACCAAGTTATCAGTAGTGGTAAGGTTTATCTTGGTACATATAGGCTAATAAAATAACACAGTTAAAAGGTATCTTGGAGGTGGGAGTTGTGGACCTATACATAAGGTAGCTAAAAACTGGGAAATAAATGCTCATTTCTGTGACTGTCCCCCAAGTACAGAAATAGAATAGAATGAGCTGGAAGGGGTCTTCTAGTCCAACCCTCTGCTCAAGCGGGAGACCCTATACCCAGTAGTGGGTTTCTATCAGTTTGCCCCAGTTTGGGCGAACCTGTAGCAGCAGTAGTGGGAGGCTCCGCTCACATGCCCGGACGTCATTATGGGTACTCTGAGCATGCGCAGAAGCACCATGCATGAGCGAAGCAAGCGCGCACATGCACGCTCACAGTTCCGAACTGGTAGCAAAGGTAAGTGAAACCCACTACTGCCTATACCACTTTATACAAATGGTTGTCCAATCTCTCCTTAAAAGCCTCCAGTGATGGAGCACCACAACTTCTGAAGGCAAGCCGTTCCACTGTTTAATTGTTCTCACTGTTAGGAAGTTTCTCCTTAGTTCTAGGTTGCTTCTCTCTTTGTTCAGTTTCCATCCATTGTTTCTTGTCCTGCCTTCTGTTTATGAGTTCTTGGTAACATGGCTTACCTATTTAGTGTTTTTTTTCCCTTACCCTAATCCCTCAGCTCCTACAGATGAAAGTTTTGCAGAAATTTCTTCTGTGACTCCACAGAGAGCCTCTGAAAAACAGTCCTGGAGATGAAATGTTCGTCAATTTGTCTCATCCAGCACGTTTCTGCTAGAGTCCATCTGTTCTCCTGGGTCTACTTGGGAATGCACAGCACCTCTGCCTTGCAAGCTGCCAAATTGAGCAGACAGTAAGAAGGAATATTAAAATGACACTTCTGATCTGAACTGGATCTCTTCATTAAAATAGGAAGAGGCTCCAGGTTGCATTCACTTTCATTAATAACTTTGTTGAAGTTTTTAATAAACATGGTAAAAACTGATATAAACCAAATTGGAAATTGGAAGATAAACATGGCAAAACCAGATACAAATTAAATTGGAAAGGGGGGGGGAAAGAAAAGTGCAGAAAGGGGGGGGGAAGAGAGAGGAAAAAGTACAATAGAAAAGGAAAAGATAACAAAGGTAATAATAAAGAAGTGGCTTCCAATCTTCATTGCACTGAGCATAAGCTATTAAAATCTTCAATAAATTATTATTATTATTTTTTAAAGAAAGATTGCCTTCATTTTCAGAGCCTGAAGAGTAATCCGGTAAGGGGCATTAGGCTATTGAAATAATCACAGTTGAGACATGAACAAAGAGACTTTATCAGGCTCCCATTCAGGGGATAGTATGGAAAGTCATAGAACAGAGATAAGGAGTTGCATTTCTAATAAACACCTACGCAATATTCCATTGGGAAAAACATCACAGGGAATGTGGCTAATTTCAGTCCCACTTAGGGCTGAAATTTTCCTCCTTCTTGCAGCATAAGGGAATTAGTTGTAAAAAAAGAGAAAAGGGGGGGGGTCATCTGAGATCACTTCTGAAATACTGCTCAGAATAGACTCTCTTGTACCATCAAATTCCATTCCATTCCATTCTAAAGTTCCTAATTAGCTAGGATCAATGTTATGAAATGTTCTCATGGTAAATCAATGTTATTGCCATTAGGGATATGAGCAATAGGATATTTAACTAGCCATATTACCCATATGTGGCATATGGGTAAAGAACAAACAGAGGAAAACTCATAAACAATACCAAGCATGTTAGGATTCTATATGGTATATATAATGTTAGAACCAGTTGTCCAGGCAATATATATATACTGTAACTTTAAACTGTAAATGTTACGTTCTTGCTGAGTCATGCTGTAATGGGATAATGACTAGTTGGGAATATATTTAAACAAAGTATTGTAACCTGGTCCTTAACAAAGCACGCCAGAAAAAAATGGGATATTCACAGTAGTGAAGATTTGTGGGAAGAAGATACATTGGCTCTTGCAAACAGGGAATTTCTTCAAAAGTATCTTCAGTATTGACTTCAAGTAGTTCTCAATTTATGACCATTCTTTAAGCGACCGTTCAAATTTACAATGGCACTGAATGAAGATACTTGTGATTCATGCCTGAAGTTACAGCCATTGCAGCCCCTAGGCAGTCAAAATTTGGATGCTTGGTAGCTGGCCCACACTTATAACTGCAGGGCAAGCTGCAATGCCTACCCACCGGCTATCTCCCACTCCCATTTATGCCTTTTTGAGTTGCGCCATCTTGCCTGGCTGGGCAGTCAGCAAACCCAAAGCTTCAGTCACGTCTTGCAAACAGCAGCAGGAGAAGCTGCATCCTAAAAGCAGCAAAGGCAAGCAGCAAAGGAGCAAAAAGGAGAAGCTGGTTTGCTGGAGCTGGGAACAAGCCTACTTTTTAGACCCTTACAACCAGAACAGGGAAGGACACTCACACTGATAGAAAGCAAGACAAAATGAAACAAAGCAAGAAAACAATAGTCCAACAACGGAGGAAGAACAGCTAAATTAGGGCCAGACTGTGGCATTCCAAAGTTGAAGAGGCCTTGGAAAACATTTCCAAGCTTTTTGCCTAATGGTCTGCCTCAGGGGGTGAAATTCAGCCGGTTCTATCAGGCTCGGGTGAACTGGAAGCGGCGGCTGCGGGAGGCTCCGCCCACCCGCACAGACACTTTTTTGTGATGATTTAAGCCTCTGCACAAGCGCAGAAGACTTTGCACATGCGTGGACGACGGCACATGCACATTTGCAAATCGGTAGGGAAGGTAAGTGAATTTCACCCCTGGTCTGACTCTCTTTAGGGCTCAATTTCTGCCATGACTGTTTGCTTCTTGTGCTGAGCTCTTGGTAACCCTTCAGACTTTTCCTTCGGCTCTCCACACAAACAATCTCCAGAAGGTTTTTTTTCCCCTCCCTCCTTTCTTCATTATCCCTCTGCTCTCTTTTTAAAATTAAATCCTCTTTTCTCTATACTTCAGCCTCCCAGTCACTCATCAAGGGGGAAAAAAAAACGTATAGATTTCTGTCACCCTCTTTCCAGGCGTGCTGTAGGAAATACTGTAGGAAATTTAGCAAATGAAATTCTTAAAGGGGAGCAAGATTGGAGGTGGAGAATTTAGCTTCAGCACCAGTAGTGGGTTGCCTCCAGTTTGCACCGGTTCTATAGAACCGGTAGTAAAACTGGAGGGAGGCTCCACCCACCAACCCTGACGTCACTAACATGTGCATGCATTCTGCGCATGCACAGAAGAGCGTGCGCGTGCACAAATGAACTGAGCATGTGAGTGTGGCCCCACTGTGAACCAATAGTAAAGGTAAGTAGAACCCACCCCTGTTCAGCACCTAATGGTGGGAGAGGCGATGGGGAAAAAAATCAACGAGTCTCCTTCCCAGAATTTTTCTCCCTGTTTTCTTTATTGAAAAAAAAAATGTGGGTTATGCCTAAGATGTAATGTGTAATTGATTCATTGTATTATTCGTTGCGTTGACCTTTCCCGTGTTCTCACTATAATCCTATCTCGGCAGCTGTAGGTACCTACAGTATTGACAATACCTACAGTACTGTCTTCCTGCATGCCAACCTCAGCAATTAGACATCCTGAAGTTTTAATCTAGCTATGCCATAAACAACTTTAGTTCTCCAAAAGATCCTCCACTCATCTACAATAACAGATTGAGTGTTGCTTGACCTGAGAGGCTCATCATCTGGTGCTATATTGCCAGTCACTTTATTCTGTGCGCGCATGTGGTTTCCTTGGTAAAATCCAGGAGTGATTTACTATTCAACTTCTCCCATGAAGTATGAATTGGCATCTTAAATATTGTCACTAAAGTGATCACCACCTCTAATAATTCTCTGTATTCCTATTTCCCAATATAACAATAGCACTTGGACTTATATTTATGAGCCACAGCAGCGCAGCGGTTAGAGTGCAGTACTGCAGGCTATTTCTGCTGACTGCCGGCTGCCTGCAATTTGGCAGTTCAAATCTCACCAGGCTCAAGGTTGACTCAGCCTTCCATCCTTCCGAGGTGGGTAAAATAAGGACCCAAATTGTTGGGGGCAATATGCTGACTCTATAAACTGCTCAGAGAAGGCGGTAAAGCACTGTAAAGTCATATATAAATCTAAGTGCTACTGCTATTACTATATACTGCTTCATAGTGCTGTACAGCCCTCTCTAAGTGGCTTACAGAGTCAGTATATTGCCCCCAACAATCTGGGCCTTCATTTTATCCACTTCAGAAGGATGGAAGGCAGAGTCAACCTTGAGCCAGCAGTGAGCTGAATTAGTCTGCAAAACTGCATTCTAACCACTGTGCCACCACAGCTCATATAGGTGGCTGTTTGCTTTATCTGGGGTAATTTTCACACTTTGGGTAGTCCTACTGGGATTATATATGTTTGGCATATTTATAATGCTTTTACTTATCCCTCCTAGAAATACTCCTCCAGGATGAGGCAGCACAGCATGGTTTAATGTTAGACAGCAAAATGTGTGTGTGTGTGTGTGTGTGCGTGTGTGTAAATTAAAAAATGAGAACATGTGGACAGGACTGGCATCTGAAAGAATGCTGAGGCATGACAAAGTTATCACTAAAAGTTTTCTAAAACCACTTCCCTCCACTTTGCCAACATCAGCATCTTGCCAGAGGTTGCATTTAAGCAACAGAACTCAGGAAGTGTGACTCCATCATGTGGTAGTGCAGTGGTTAGAATGCAGTATTGCAGTCTGACTCTGCCCATTGCCAGGAATTTGATCCTGTCAATCAAATTGACTCAGCTTTCCATCCTTCTGAGGTCAGTAAAATGAAGACCCAGATTGTTGGGGACAATATGTGACTCTGTAAACCACTTAGAGAGGGCTGTAAAGCATTATAAAGAGGTATATACAGTAAATCTAAGTGCTATTGCTATTTGCAATGTATTGTTAATGTGGGGACCCATCTGTCCCACTGATAATAGAGGCAGTAATTAATCTGAATACAATACTTTGGAGGAAGGAGTTACAAGACTTATAATCTTCCAAACTGCACCCTTATTTTACTATATCTTTCCTTCTTTCTCTTAAGAATAGATATACCAGTTTTAGCAGAAAAGACAAAATACAATCTAGTTTTAACAGCCATTCTGCTCATGGATATCCAATCAATCGCATGGAGAAAGAAATCTAAGCTTACAGAAGCAGAAAGGTAATAGAGAAATGTAAAAAAATATGTCTTCTGAATTTAAAACCTTTCCTTCTAATCCCAAGTAGACAGAAACTGGCCAAGTTACTCAATGGAGACAGAAAGATATCAAAACATGTTCTAATTGAATTATATTTTCATATCTACTCTGAGGTTTATATTATTGAAAATTTACTTGAATCTAATCTTTCATGACAGTTCTCACAGATTACCATGACTGAAGGTGGTCATTCCACCAAATAGATTTGGACATAATTTGTATTGTGAGATAAACACTGTCTTTAATATATGTAGATAAAAATACATAGGTTTAGGTTGTAATTGACAAAAACATTGTTTATTTTTTCTTCAATATATTCAGAATTTCCAGAAGGTTTATTCTTATATTCTGATTAACTTGGCATGTCCATTAGGTTCGGATTTTGGGTTATGTAAACCTATGAATACCATTAGTGAAAAAGTATGACAAAATAATAGTTTTGCTACTATAGTATATATGAACACAACTGTCTTTATACCTTAGTGCTGGAAATCTATATTGAACATGCTTATTTCTTCCATCCATGCATCTATACGTACACTTTTTCCTCCACCCAGCCATCAGATGCAGAATCAGAGAAGAAAGCATTGGGGCTTTGTCCTCTCTGAATTTTCAAGAATAATCTCTGATCGGTTCTCTGTTATTAAAGTTAGGAGAACTATGCCTGTGAATTCTTAAAGAAAGAAAGAAAAATGTTTCCCCTAGTGGAATACAGACAAGTCTATAGAAGTTTCAGAAAATGCAAAATAGCAGACTTACTGCCTTGGGAATGGAAAGTTTAGAAGTTTCAAAGATATCCATGTAGGTCTGCCATTAGAATGTAATAATGTTGCTTAGAGCATTACCGTTTGCAAAGTGGAGACCATTTTCCCAAGGCTTTTAGGAAACTGAATATGCTTGTCTTCCCATGTTGCTCTGTGATATATGAAAACCTGAGGTTTCTCAATATTGGAGGAAGGTTATTTTCTGAGGGGGCGGGAACCCCATAATACAGTACCAGAACACTGTCCAAAGTGCTGAAAACAGTACCCCTCGTACTTTTTCCACACACATTGTTAGTCATTGTGTACATATCAGTGAGGAAAAGAAATCCCACTGTAGATTGGAGAGGGGTCTTTTAAGTGTCATGAAATGCATTGCCATCTTTATGTTTTCTTTAAAAAGTTTTTGACAGGTGATCATAGGTTTGTTCCTCCTCGCTCTCTCCCTCCAATATTTTCTAGGAACTTGGAGAAGAAATAATCAGAATGGTTAAAGCATTTAAGAAAAACAGAGAAGTGCATTTTAATATAGGGATCCTAGCTTTGCAAAACAATGGCATGCTCATTGGAAATTCAAGATTGCCTACTCAAGTTGCGGTTATAGCAGTTTTATAGAAGAAATTTAGTTTCAAATTTAGTTGAATAAATCTTTGTTAGATGCAATTCCTTTTCATGTGTGAATGGGTGCTTAGCTGCAGAGAGAACAGAAGATTCAACAAGGCATGGGGTAAACGTTTTTTTTTTAATATTCTTTATTGCTCATATATTTGTATAAGCACACAATAACATTATAGAGAAATCCGTCAGCAAGACAAAAACTGTAACAAAACTGCGGTACCATACAAGACAAAATTCAATACCTATTAGAGTTTAGAAGGAAAATAATCAGCAAAGGAAAATAAAATGCCTGAACTCATGAAGTTGATAACTGCATAAATACCATCAACTGCTGAAGTGCACATAAATGGCTCACAAGCTTCTAATCCATCCTAGATAAATCAGTGGCACTAGTTCAAATGCTCTGGGAAGACATTTTGACCAGCTGGGATAATACAAACATGCCACTGAAGGGAACCAATATATCTACATGGAGGAAAGGACAAGAATTTGTTTATTACACATTTTATTTATTAAATATTGGGTTTACATGAGGTTACTATACTTTGTCCTTGTGTGCTTCACACCATACCATTCTTCTGGTTGGAATGACAACATGATTCTCCCTATCAAGGATGTGTGTGTGTGTGTGTGTGTGTGGTTTTGTCCAGCATTTCTATGTTTAGAATAAGTTTCTACACATGTGCAGGGAGTTTCTGGGCAAGCAGAAAGGTTGAATGAGGACTCAAAATAACAGAAAATAAAGTAACGCAACTGCTTCACTTTTGTAAATGGTTCATCACATTATACATAAACACCCCTTCCAAGTTTTGCATAGCTAAATATCACAAGATGACAAATTTCTGTGTATGAAAAATAAGTTGCTATATGTACATCTAAATGTACATAAGTTGCTATATGTACATCTAAATAATAAAACAATAAGATTTGATAATTTACTCTCCTTTAGATAGAACAGGAGTAACAATAGGCAGGATCCGGGAAGATGAAGGTCTTTCTTTTCCCCTTCCCCTCCCTCTCTCCCTCTCTCCCTTCCTTCTTCCTTCCTTTGCAATTTTTAGGTAGACTTAGGTAGGCTACCCCTGCCTTACAGTGCCTCTCCCCAATCCAAAAGAAAGACCTGTTCTAATAGTAAAAATGACATTACCTGATAGTCTACCATCTATAATGTATGCCAAGACCATATTAAAGTATCTCCATGATTTTGTTGGACTGTTTCATCATACCTTTGAAATACTTGAACAGGATTAAGCAATCCAGCAACCACCACTGAAACTACTGGAGAAATGCAAATAAGTCCACTGGGGGAAAAAAAAAAGACAATAGGAAACTTTCCATTTATCTTTATATCCATCCACATATGACTATGTTCAATATTTCTAGTTTTTCGTAGATGTTGTACCCAGTCCAAGTATTTTCTAGCTTTTATTCTTTCTTTTTTAAAAAAAGTCAGTACGCTTCTACCATTTGAATTGTAGAGCTTGTTTACAAAGCGTGGGTTTATGTACACATCAAAAGCCATGTGAAAATTCAAAAGAAATATTTCAACTAGAGGTGGGGAGGGAAAGAGGGGGGGGGAGGAAGAAAAGCTTTCATACCACATGCAAACATAAAGTAATCCACAAGTGGAAGAAGCTTGATTACCATCACAGATTCCTGTGCACCAGACTCTGCTATTTGTATCATGTGCAGAGCTGCAAACACGAAGAAGGAATTCTCAGTTGCTTTGTAACATTTGAGATGAGAGAATCCCTTAGGGAAACCATGCCAGGCACGGCAGCTATAAAACAAGTTATAGGTTGTAATGGGGTTGATGTTCTTTAATGCTACAACCTTCCCTGTATAACACGAGATTCTATTCTGGAAGCCAAATGATTTGATTGTGTTTCCTCCTCGCGATTCCATCTCCCTAGTGTTGGTAAGAGAAGCTTTTTTTTTTTGAGATATTCTCTACTCTGTTTTGAGATCTTCATTCACTTACTCTTCTTCTGAACTTTCACTTCCATTTCTTTTATGGAGTGTGCCATCAGTCACTTTCTCCCCCCCACCCTTTAAAATATGACATTGTATAATAGAATGTGCCATTTAGATGAGATGGTCTTTTCAAACACTTCCTGGCATAGCATTAGACATACTGTCCTTTTCTTGTAGCCATATGCCGTTTAACTTTTTTGAACCTGCCAGAACATGACTGGTCTCTTTTACTTAATGACAAAAAAATTAGTGACGCTTTCTATGAACATTATAAAAATTGTTAAAAATTAATGTTGGAGACTCTGGTTGGAATTGCAATGAATCAGAAATATATTTTTGACTAATACAGATTTCCTAATAATGTAGATCAGCTGGCTGATAAATCAACTACAGATGCACACATGTGCCAACTCACATACAAACCAATTTCCCCCCCTCTTTATACACACACACACACACACACACGTACATACATACATACATACATAGTAAAAGTATATATATATATATGCTTTTTAAAACATTTATACAAACTACCAAAGTAAGGAACTAGTTCTTAATGTTAAATGTAGTTGAAAAGAACGAAATCCATTTTATAATAGGTCATCAACGGTCCATGTTTCTTGGAGCATGTCATAGTGCATGAGGACATCAGTAAAACAGGAATCTCTGGTGGATATAAACCACCCAGCCACACAGGTTAAGAGGAGGATCCTGTGCTGTTCATTTGAATGTCAAGCGGAAGTACTGTACACTGGGATTGAGTGGGTGTCGAGCCCTTATTCACTTTGAGAAATCCTGCTCGCCTGCTGTGTTTTGTACTATAGCACGGACTGGGACAAGCCAAGCCGAGAGAGGGTGATTATTTTGAGGGCAGTAGTGTCATATTGGTTGATGGTTGAGCAGTTGTAGTTGTGTCTCTGTCTGTGGAACTTGGAACTGAGGCACCATCATGTTCCTGTTCCCTTCTTTTCCTACTTTTTGTCCTTTGGAAGAATCAATGTAGTATGGATAGTGAAATAAGGATCATTGGCAAGCAGGAAGCCCAATTCTTTAGCCAGGGAACATTGTTTGCCTTGTAAGTAATGGTGAGAGGAGCTATTTCTCCTTGGATTCAGGTTCCTCTGGGGCCAGAGGAGACACCTAAGGTTTGGAAGAAGATAAGGGTATACCTGCAGACTGGGTTTCTGTATGACTTTATTATGTTTATAAGGCAGTTTATTTTGGGTTGCAGTTGTTTTTGATTACTGGGGTAAAGCTCCCAGAGGAGTCAGTGTCACTTTCACTATTTTTGGTGAGGAAACCAGTATCGTGTCCTGACAGCATTCTGCATGTCTTAGTTACAGGAGAGGCAGCAACATGAAGTGGTATGGAGATGGGCAGCTCAAAGGTTAGGGTTAATTTGATGCTGGACTTCCATATCACCATCAGAACTGGGAAGACATGTCCTAATTGCTGTTGTGATGTCTCCTAGCTTTCTCCTCAGATTAGTGAGTTCTGCATTTATAGCTTCCTCCTCTGATGTTTGTTTAACCTCTTCACCGATGGAAAGTCTGCCAGATTTATTGCTTTTGGAACTGTGAGTTTTTATGGCTCCTATCTACAGGGTCACGATCATTTATCACTTTCCTAGTGATGAGATCATGGACTAAGTCATCCTTAAAAGAATCTGAGAGTTTGATGAGTCACCCACAGGAATTTGCTCGTTTTAATAAAAAAAAATTAAAATATACTTAGTGTTTCTTAACCTGGGTAGATAGTGAAAATCTTTCAAATCAGTGATTCTACTTTGGCAATTTAGGAGCTGAGATAGGAAAGTCACAATAAGCTTCCAATGGTTCGATCTGTGGATTTACAGGAGGTGTTGTCTTTTCCATAGTATACACTATATAGCAGTGGTGAAATCTTGCCGGTTCTGTCCAGCTCATGCGAGCTGGTAGTGCCGCTGGTGCGTGGTTCAGCGAACCGGTAGCAATGGCAGTCCGGACATCGTTACTTCCTGGTTTTAACCCTCTGCACATGCGCAAAATCTTCTGCACATGCACAGGGGGTCAAAAATAGGATGTGATGATGGCACACACACTTCCGAGCTGGTAGGGAAGGTAAGTAGATTTCACCCCTGCTATACAGTGGTGGTGGTTGGCTAAACAAACTACTTCAGGATGCCTGGAGGAACTAGCACCTTGGAGTGTTAATTTGGCCAGTTTCTGCTGTCATATTAATCCCTTGATTGCCATGGGGGATTTGTAGATCAACAGCTTGTTGGAAGCTGTTCACCTTGGCTGCAAGTTAATTTTAGTCATTGCAATATAAAGATAGACGTTTCTGCAGATGCTGAAGGCAAATCTCCAGGAAAGATTTAATACTATGGTTATTGGGGGGGGGTGTATAAGGGGCTTCTTCTGCTCCTCTGTGTGTGTGTGTGAGAGAGAGAGAGAGAGTGAGTCAGTGATTTGGACAGAGTCTTTGAGGGGTTGAGGAGGTGGTCTGTGTTGTGGCTGGGTTAATTTTTAATTTTTGAAGCTGAAAGGGATCCTGGAGTGGTGAATCTATTACTCACATTTTAGTTGCATCTATGATAGGAAGATAGGTGTTGATGCCCATCTGTTTCTCTGCTTTGTTAGATTTATGAGTCCCAGTACCATTGTTGTGGTTGGTTTGAATTGTTTTCTTGCCTTTGGATGACATTTTTGGGATGTAGAGTTAAACCAGAAGGGATAAGGCCTGTCATAAGCCATATATTTCCAAACTTTGACAGGTTTCCTTTGTAAACCCAATATAGAAAAATTATCCAAGTCATTCTCCTAGTTGGTTGTATGCCCATTTTAATTATTAAAACATCAGCAATTTCTTTTGTACATCCAGTATTTCCTTTTTCCAGAACTTTCTTATAGCCTGTCATTTTAAAATCCATATTCAGATCCACTTTGGTCTTATCCAGAAGAACCTGTTCCTCTTACATAATATCATTCCACAGAGGCTATCTATAATGGCAAACATTCTTAAAATTAACTTCTGAATCCATTGTTCACATATAACATTCATACATGTTAAGACATTTTTTCTAAACTCTGTGCTAATCAGTCAAACAGGTATTCTTCTCTTTAATTAAAATCTTACTTCCTTTTAGCCCCCTCTAGTGTCCAAACCTCAAAACCCCATCTTATCATGTTTTTTTTCTATAATTGAAAACAAGAGCCATTTTCCTTCCAGAAAAACTCATTCAATTAATTTTAAAGTCTTATTTCAAGTCCATCAACACACTTAATCAATGTATAACTTTCCAAAAACTTTACTCTGCCCATATTTTGTGCCTATGCAGAAGCCCCCAAGAAAACACTCAAAACTGCCATGTGAAATTCAGTTCTGTCAGATGGATGATATCACTCCATTTAGCTAACCAGATTATAGCCTAGCATATTGGTGTGAATTCAGCTTATTTATAATTATGGTTCAATGTGCTTCACAAACCCAGCAAATTAGGTAGCAAGGTGAGCAGGTTACACTTATAATTTTCTGCCAAAGTTGACAGAAACTAGCCCTCTTTTTTTTTTCCTTTCACCATCTTAGTCTTCCTTACTTATATCCCATTCAATCTCTTTCTCTCGCTCTCTTCTCACACACTTATTCAATGTTTCTAATAGGTCATGGCTAACTGTATCATAGTTTAGCCAACCAATTGCCTTGGTTGGTGAACACTTTGAATCATCAATTGATAAAGCTGGCTGGGTTCTCAAATCACACTGAGTCAATAAACCATGTTGTGGAAACCATCTATTAAAGTTATCCTTTTACACAAGCAGGATTAAAAAGAGTTTAAATCCCCCCCCCCCCAGTGATATTGAGATCTCAGCATTGGTTCCCTTTGATCTACTCAATTTGTGTGTCAACTACCATGATTCTAGTGCTCCCAGTATTAATCAGCTGAACAAACTGGAGAGGGAGACATGTACCTGAATGTTAGGGATCCATTCATTCCCTCTTTCTTTTAAGAATGACCAGTCACTGCATTTTCCTCAGTCATGGTATTTCTAGCTAATTGGAGTGGAAAGAGAAGAGGGAATATTATGTAAGCTGTTCTCTGTGGCTTATCTATGTGGGGTAGATAATGTGTTCTAATTTATAAAATAATAAAAATGATTTAAAAGACTCTATTTTGGGGTTGTCTCCCCTCTGCTAGCAATTAATCTGAAGAAGGAACGTCTCTACAATGAGACAGAGCTTTTTTCTGAAGCCAAAGCCTTCTGCAACAAATACACAATCAGAGTTCCTAGTGCTAAAATAATATGGATTTCTTTTAATTTCAATCCTGCTAGCTTTTCTAAATGTGTTAAACCTCACGCTTCATACACCTTGTGTCAAATTACATTTTTATATCACGTGCTTTTGGAATTAACTCACAATAAACCAACTTCTTTTTGAGTAATTTAAGGATAACTTGCTTATTTTAACAACATTCAAGATTCTGTTAATATAACCTCCAACAATAAAGTGGCACTGGCGGAAACCTTGCAGTATTTGCTTCTTTATCTGGCTTACCTTGAAGGGCTGACATAAAGAATATTAAGGCTTTTCTTATGTTCTTAAGATGAAATCAGTTGAACTAAAATGTTAATGTTTATTGGGCATCTCCAAGAATCCTTAAAAGACTTATTCTATCGTTTCTTTATAGTGAAACTATAAATGAAGGAGGACAATCATCTCACTTTGGTTGAATAAAATACATTTGTTCATCTGGAAAAAAATTAATATGATTTAAAGATACGGATGGGATTCTCCGCTACATGCAAAATATGAAATCATTTGGAATTATTCTGTGAAGGATAGTGACTTCTTCTATCAGGATTGACTGAGCATGGGGTATAACAAACGAAGGGAAAAGACTTTACAATAGAAAGGTAGGACCACCATGGATTTACCATCTTGGATTGATCATGCGTTTTTGCTCACTCCTTATAAATGGACTCCCTATCAAGATAATGGAAAGAATGATCAATATTACCTCATGAGGTAAAGTTAAATGTTGCATTTGAAAACTGAGGTGTTTTTTTCCATGTATTATAATAGGCTTTCGTCCTTTTCCTTTGCTTCTCCCCCTTCTTTTATTTTTTCCTTGTTTTATTTTTCTCCCTATAATTGTGTATATTAAAACAAATTAAGGGGGTGGGGAAGCAAAGGAAAAGGTGCCATTGGTAGCTTTTATGGAATAGAAAGGAGAAAGCAGTTGTTTAAAGCTTGCCAAAGGAAATTTAGAATGGGTCAGCATCTCTGCTGAACTCCTGGATTTAAAAAAAAAAACTAATCAAACTGCATTTCAATTCTTGGTGAAAATTCCTCAGTTTTCCAATCTTCGTGGAATCTTTTCACAGATCTATAGTATGAACTAAGCTGGCAATGCAGTGTGAATTCTAGATGAATGACCTTGTAAGTAAGCATGAGCAAAGATTTCCTTTCTACTAACATTTCTTTGGGTTCAGCCAATTAAGATGTATGGAATTGAGCAGACTGCCACCCAATCTAAAAAAAATGCTTACTGATGGTAAGTGCTGTTAATTTCAATGGCATATGCAGATATTCATAAGTTTCACTGGTAAAGAATATTCAAGAAGTACACACCTTTCTTCTTTCATGGCATGTTAATGACTTAAGTTCTCCTATAATGATTTCAAACACTTCAGGATTTTTTTTCTCTCTCTCCAATCATATTTGCATTCAAACGTGGGATTTAGGGAGAGAAAGTAACATTTTATAAGATTAGAGATTCTTGCATTGCTCACAATTATTTTATGTTTTAATCTGCTAATCAAAAGGGGATGCTAAAGCCCCAGGAACTCTCTGCTATTCAGAAACATATTACATCAGTTATACCCATGGTACAGCAATTAAGTACCTGGCATATTAAATTAGAAACTCTTTAATCTGTAAAGTTTTAATAAGAATATGTTTCTGTTGGGTAACCTGCACTACTGTGGCGTACTCAAAAGTATTGGCAACATTATGCACAAACATAACCACCCATCACCAGCCCCACGGCCACAAGTTACATCTGTTAAGGGAAACATTAAAGCTCCATTATGCTTGTTAGTTTGTGTACCTTTCAGGGAATCTTTTTGCAAGGTTTGCAATTTCAATATTTTATCGAGCAATATCAGGTAAATCAGGCTTGGTGCTCTGAGAAACGAGTAGCGCATTTCTTAAAGTGGAAGATTCTTTGGAAGCTACAAAGACAGTTTGGTTGGCTTTCTTAGAACGTTTGGCAAGTAGGCTTTGAAATGGGGGGGGTTATCTGCTATTGTTTGCTGATTACTTCAGGGTTCATCAAAGCAAAACAATGAAAATGATATTATAGAATAGAATATCCTTGATTGGCCAAGTGTGATTGGACACACAAAGAATTTGTCTCCGGTACATAAACTCTTCTTCATGATAGCTGCCGCTGAAAAGTGTTTGCAATAAAATAAAACATCATCATGTAACTCATAGAGATTTTAAAAAACCAGGAAGTACAGTGCATGTAAGTCTTTCTTGGAGTAACCGCTCAACTGGGGGCATGGTTGCCTCAGGGCTTAGCTTCCTTCTCCATCCCAGGGGTGAAATCTAGCAGGTTCTGGAGAACCGGTAGCGGAAATTTTGAGCAGTTTGGAGAACCAGCAAATACGGCTGGCCCCAGAGTGGGGTGGGAATGGACATTTTACAATATCCTTCCCCCAGGAGTGGGGAGGAAATGGGGATTTTGCAGTATCTTTCCCCTGTCACGCCCACCAAGCCACACCCCCCAAGCCACACCAAGCCCACCAAGCCACGCCCACAGAACCGGTAGTAAAAAAAATTGGATTTCACCTCTGCTCCATCCTACTCAGGATCCATATGAAACATCTGGGAAAAATCACCCAATGGTTTGGGCTGAGGCATCATCAATAATCTGATGATAGTCTGCTCTACATCTGTGTTCTGGCTGAACAGGAGAAAGCAGTAGACATATGGACCTAGGGTCTGAGGCAGTGAAGTGGGATAAAATAGGCTCAAGTTGAATGCTTCTGGGACAGAGTCAGTAGTGGGTTTCAATTTTGTTCGCTACCGGTTTGCTTCTGCGCATGCGCAGAGATGTCCCGGTGGGTGGGCAGAGCCTCCCTCCGCCAATGCTACTGGTTTGCCCGTTGCACATTGGTAGCAACCCACCACTGGACAGAGTGACTGTTTATCAGGACTGTTTATCAGGAATTTGGCTCTTTACAGGTCTTAGCTTTGGCTACAGAAGGGTTGTATTCTCCTTAAAGGAACAAATGTATGATCTGCCAATCTTCCTGGATGTACAACTCCCCAAAAAGCTGTCTAGCTGTAGCTGTGGCACCAATAGCAGTCAATTTTGGAGTAAGATGCTCTGGTGACAACCATCCAAGCCTCCACCCAGTGTTTGGACTACTGTACCATGCTTTACTTGAGGCTGATCTGAAGACAAATTCAAGAATTATAATTGGTAGTAAATGCAGTGGCCCAGAGGTTAACAGATAAAAATCAATTCAGCAGAGCATGATCTCTTTTCTGCTTATTGCTCTGGTTATCTGCAGGTTTTCAGCTACAGTTCAAAATGCTGGTTATGCCTATAAAACCTTCTATTATTTATCTCCCAGTTACCTTGAACTCACTTCTTCACATTCAGTATGCCTATCTTATATGTTGAGGTTAAGAAGGTATTCTACAGATACTCTCGTAAGAGTAGCAAACAGACCTTCGTGATTATTTCTTTGTCTTTAATATTTTTATGGTTTTTATTACAACTTGGGTTGTTTTTACAATTCTTTCCTCTTACTGTATATATTCATGAATAAGCCAAAAATTGTAAAAGAGGGAGGGAGGGAGGGAGGGAGAGAGAGAGTGGGGGGGGGGAAAGAAGAATTCAGTTTCTTATGGATAGGTTTATTCATGAGTATTGGAATGTGTGGGAGTAGGAACACAGACGAGAAGCCAAACTTCCAGCAGCAATGTTTATTGCAGATAACTCAGTAAAACCAACATGCAATTTCCAGCTGATAGCCCCTTTTAAAGGAAAACTTTCAGCCTTTAACCAATAACATTAAAATATGCCCCGCACCTGCGTGGCAGAAGAAAAGACTCTGCTCACGCCTGCATGGACATAACACCCCTTCCCCTTCCTTGGGGAAACTTCATATACCACAAACAATCATCCAGATACATTGGTCTATGGCGGCTTCGCATCGACTGGCGGCTCTCCTGTATTTCTGTCGGGCCCTCACACATCAACTGCATTCTCGACGATTCTTCAACTACATCAGATGGCTTACAAATATTCTCTTGGGGGGGGGCTGAACATATCCCTCAGTTGGAGATGGGGAAAAGCGAGATGAGCTCCATGGCAATGGACCCTCAATAACAGGTGTTTCATTCTGCACTGGTCTCAGCCCTTCAGATATCCTTTCACTGCGTTGTTGTCCCTCTCACTCTTCTGGATTCCCACCCTGGTTTATTTCTTCTGGCTCCTTAACGGCTGTCCCCCTCATTCAGCTCCAAAGTTGATTGATATGTCGGTGCCACAGGCACCCATCCTCGAGCTCCACCCGGTACGAACAGGGACCCGTAACATCTGTAATCTGTGCCGGCACCCATATGGGTTGACCAATATAATTCAGGGCATATACTAGATCACCTTGCTCAAAGGTTCTGACCATACTTTCCCAGTCTGTGAGGGTTTCTGTCAAATAATCAGGGTGTATTCTGTCTAAATTTGTTCTCAGCCGGCAACCCATAAGTAATTCGGCTTGGCTCTTTCCGGTAGCTACACAGGAAAAATTTGTTGGTTGAACAAATACTTATCAAGTTTCTCCTGATAGTCCCCTGGACCCATTTGAGTCAAGGCCTCTTTCGTCGTTCACACCATTTGCTCCGCCTGCTCGTTATTCGCAGGGTGAAATGGTGCAACCAAGGCATGACATATTCCTCGGTTTACTAGGAATACATCGAATGCCATTGCCATAAATTGCAGCCCATTGTCCGATACCAACACATCAGGAAACCCATGTGTCACAAACATTTTGTTTAATACTCTCACAACAGCGTCTGTTGTGGTTGACCTCATTATGGCCACCTCCAGCCATTTGGAATAGGCATCCACAACAATTAGGAAAGACAACCCCTTTATCTGCCCTGCAAAATCGAGATATATTCTAGACCAGGGGCCTTTTGGTGTTTCCCAGTCCCGTGGTGGTGCTGCAGGAGGTGCCGGTCTTGATTCCTGGCATGCTTGACACAACGCTACCCACTCCGCAATATCTTTATCTATATTTGGCCACCACAGATAACTATGGGCCAATGCCTTTATCCTTACAATTCTGGGGTGGCCTTCATGTAGAATCTCTGATAATGATTTCCTTAGCCTCGAGGGTATCACTACCCAATTCCTCCACAATAGGCAACCCTTCTGCACTGAAAGTTCATATTGCCTTGCCTGGAATGGCTTTAACTCTGCACTCCCTGTCTCTTTAGGCTATCCCCTCCACACCCAGTTTAACACTTGCATGATCGTTCGGTCTTTTCTCAACTGGGTTGCCACTTCCGTGGCCGTAACAAGAATGGATGGCATGGTCTCAATCAGCAGTACTGATGCTACTGGAGCTGGATCCTCCACTAGATTAGGTAGCCATTGGTTTAGGCCATCAGCATGGCCCAGTTCTATGCCAGGTCGATGTATAAATCTATAACTATATGCTGCTAAGAACTCTGTCCAATATGTCATTCTTGGGGACAGGACTTGTGGTGTATGCCGGTCCTCCACAATTAGTCCCAAAAGTGGCTTATGATCTGTCACTAAATCAAATCTCCTTCCATAAACATATTTGTGAAATCTCTTAATTCCAGCTACTGCAACCAATGCCTCAGAAGAAAAGTCTCTGCTCACACCTGCGCGGACATAACAAGTATATATGGTAGTACTTTTTTTAAAGTACCCATATTTCCCATATATACTCGTTCATAAACCCTTCCACAGATAAAATGACCCTCAGGGTTTTTTTACCAAAATATAGTGAAAAATGGATCCCATGATAAGCCAATTGTGAAAATTAAAATGTATAGGGATTTTGAGGGTTGGTTCATCCATAGTGGCTCATTTTTTAAATGTTTTTGTTAAAAATTCAAGAGTCTTATTATCAACAGGCTTATATGTGGTTATAAATAATATTTGTGTCTTTGTAAGCCAGCGAGACTCATACTTATGTAGTGGTATAACCATGATGCAAATAAATAATTGAATTAATGAATAATGTAGCAACAGTGATGGAACTATCAAATGAGCAGCTGGAACCAAATCTTCCTCTCCTTCTCTAGTGAACGTTTCCCTTACAAATTAGTTGCATGCTACTTTATTAAGATATATTTAAGGATGGTTATATACAGAATGGGCAAATTACAAAAAAAGAACTCTAATATTAACTCCATTCTTTTTTGGACAAAGGCCAAAACTTTCATTTAACAAACCTTTTATGATATTTGAGATCCATCAAAAAAGCCCATCAGTACTGAAGTTCTTTCTAAACTTGAAATATTAATATTTATGTTAATGGTTAATTAGGATTCCCAGCACTTGCTTCAACAAAGAATAGAGAAATGTCCTCTCCAATATAAATTGATAAACATTCTTTTTTTAAAAAACTCTATTAAATCACTGCCGGTGGACTGTATTCTGAAATCCATGGATTATTTTCCATTTCTGCAATGTTTTCCCCAAAGAATGCAATACACTATTTTCAGAATTGTGTTTGGTTTCTGTACTCTCAATTTTCAGAAAGGGCAGCCGAGAAACTTTTTCCTCCAGCTTTTCAATCAATTACTAATGCTTCTTATTATATTATTGTTGTTTTAAATGTTATGCCTGCAGTCACTGTATTATGTTAATTATGTTTTTTTAATTAATTTGATTTGCATGATTCATTTCTTTATTGTTAGCCACCCTGTGCATTGTTATTTATTTATTTATTTTGTGAAAAGGTGGGATATTAGCCAACGAGTAAAAATAATGGGTGGGAGGCAACGATTCATGCTAATAGTTCTTCAGCCTCTCATCTTCTGCTCCCTCCCTCTTTATTTGATGGGGATGCTGATTGAGAAGATAAAAGAAGTGAAAATTGCTTCTCTCCCTTCAATTTGTAAAGGCCTTCTCTGATTCCAGCTCTTTTCACAAGCAGTAATATTCCTGAAAGAACCTGTGTTCAGAAGAATTGTGCTGAATTCAACCTGTGACAGCATTTTTTAATTTCTCCACGATGTCAGAAAGAGACTGGCCCAGTCAGGGGGAGGAGTCAAGTGGGGAGTCAATCTGGAATCATTAGGTAGGCACAAAAGGGCCTACCTAAAACCCTTGAATGCTGCTGAACCTTATCTAGTCCAGCCCAGGTGCAAACTGCTAATCTGAGAAGATTTCTGTGAAATGGGCTTTGAACAATGGTTTATTGAACTCTTCACACGTGGATCTGGTTGTTCACACCTGACCATTCTGAATGCCCAGTTTCTCTTAACTGGACATTCAAATCAAAAGAAAAGAACCAGAGACACATCACAACCACCATTTCTTCTTTACTTTCCCATGGGAGAATGTTGGATTGTTTCTTTTACAAAACATTGCAAGTTACAAAACCCGACAGTCAGTTAATGCCAGTTTTTCCTGTGCATCTGTATCTGTGCAGTTTCATTTCTAAAAACATCTAACTTAATATGTTAATGTCATCAGCTGATAAATAGAATGATGATAAATCATAATGATAAAATATTAGGACTGTCATGAACTCTTGAGAGATGGCTCAGCCGTCTCATCTATGCTCTTGTAGTAACTCATGGATGATAATGAAGTCCTCCAAAAATTGGAATTAAAGAGCTATATTAAAAGGGTGGAGGGAGGATAGAGTGGAAGACTAGGTAGTAGCTAATACAGCTTACATATTTATTATCTGTAACGTAGGATTTCTAGCTATATCAATCAAATTTAGACTTTGCAGTGCCAAGTTCTTTTACTGTCATAGAGTAAGATACAATTCCTTTCCATCTTCCCAGAAGGCTTATAAATCTTACTTTGTCTCCGCCATCTTTCTATAGTGGCTTACATTTCTTTTTGTCTTCATATGAATGCTTCCTGACAGATATGCGTATGATTCCCCCCCCCATCCTCTTCCATTTAAAAATAATTATTTAAATAACATGCAAAGTAGTGTAAGTTCTATCTTATATCCCTCCAGGACTACTCATGAAATCCTATTTTATTACAGTCTGAATTTCGTTAGTCTCAGGGTATTAAGAAAAAAAAATCGGTATGAAGAAAAAAGAAATGAAAAGAAGTTAAAAAAAAAAGAGGAAGAAAAGAAAAATCAACTTATGGATTTGATTGCCCATGACGTTTTTGCTCAAAATCAATCACTGTCAGCTTGGGTTAGACTGATTTACTATGAGGCTGCTATACAAAAGATTTCCCACAAATGGCAAGACTCAGAGCTGTTTCCACTGCATTGAGCATAATGACGGATTTATCACTGCAATCAAGGTGGTAAAGCAGCTTGTTCCCTAAAGTGGTATGCCAGCAAATTCATCACAACATTCCCAAAATTATAGAAGCACTTAGTTTATCTAGTCTCACATAACAGGAGCAAACTAGGATTCTCAAATCTCCTCAGAGAAGTTTCGGAACATTTTGTTTCACTTTATCCATATCCTTTCTCTATCCCAGCAGAAAGTTAGATAGAGGATGCTTAGAAAAATCCATGAAGTATTTCTTTTTCTTTTCTGGGCAGGTTAAGAAGACACTGACTGGGTCTCAAATCAAGATTTTCTGGGCATTACAAGAATTGGCCAGATGGATACAAAGTCATACATTGTAGAGAGTCATGGAGGGAAATATTCAGCTATAAAAACAAAGAGGATGGAAGAATTCTTTGGGAAATGAGATAGCATTAAGGAAAAAATTCAGGTTGGATCCTCTCTCCAGAGTGTAAGAAGGGAGGAGAGGGGGAAATAAGTCCTGAATGTTGCTGTTAATACAGTAGTGGCCAAAATTGTGGAAACCTTTTGGGAAAAGTGTATTTTTGAGGTTTGATGGCTAATAACACCACTTTTTTTGGGGGGGGGGAGTTTCAAGATCATCCTATTCCACTGCTGGAATGGCCTGGGAATAGCCCAGACCTTAACCCAATTGAAAATCGATGGAGCCGACTAAAGAAACTTGTTAGTCAGATGCGACCCAGCAATAAAACCCAGTTAATAGAAGCAATCATTCAATCTTGGTTTCACATTGTAACAGCTGCAGAATTAAAAGACTTGGTTCACTCCATGGGAAGACGTTGTAAGGCTGTAATTCACATTAAAAGTTACCCAACAAGGAGAAGAGAAGAGAAGAGAATTCTTTATTGGCCAAGTGTGATTGGACACACAAGAAATTTGTCTTGGTGCATATGCTCTCAGTGTACAGAAAAGAAAAGATACATGTAAAAGAAAAGTATTAACTGACGTGATAATTTTTGTGTATCTCATTTTTTTCTATGTGTTTCACTTTTCTTCTATATACTGTAACTGCTATTTTAATAGCAAATCCTTCATAAAAGTAATTGCATTACATTCTTGATTAAATTATTTTTTCATTGAAATATAATTTTATGGTACTATTCAAAAAAAAAGTGGTGTTATTAGCTAGTTTTAGAAAATACACTTTTCCCAAAAGGTTTCCATAATTTTGGCCACTACTGTATAGACTTAGCTCTAGTGGAGTCTGTTTTCTGATCTGGACAATCTTAAACAACTGATAATATTAAAGTTATTAGGTAGACAACTTGCAGTCTTCCATGTAATTTTAAAATCCTTCTACTGGCTGGGTCAGTAATAAGCAGGCTTCTAGCAAGACTATGTGTCTTTCTCTGCTACATGGGGAAAGAGATGGATAGTTGGAGAAAGAAAAGATAGCAGAATAAAGAAAATATTTGGTTCCACCCCGTTTGGGCTCTGATATCTTCCTTGGCTTGCTTAAACTCCACCCATGATTTCATGCAACTCCTAATGACGACTTATTGTTTATCATTAAACAAATTTATATAGCCACTCAAGTCACACACAGTGACTCCAGATGACTTCCTATGGATGTGACCTCCTTGATAGTAGCAAATTTGTTTGCCTTGCTTAGGCTGATTCAGCCCAGCCTATTATTACCATTGAAGGTGATATAGATAGATAGATACAGTAGATAGATAGATAGATAGATAGATAGATAGATAGATAGATAGATAGATAGATAAATAGACAGACAGACAGACAGACAGACAGACAGACAGACAGACACTCTGTCTCCCAACATTACTGTGATACTGCTTAAGTGACTAAGCTTTAAAAGAAACTGGTGCAATAGTTCAATGTGGGGAAGACAATATAGGCCCGTGATGGCGAACCTAGGTGGCACGTGTAACCATATCAGTGGGCCTGCCAGCTCAGCTCTGACCCGCATGTGCGCGCCGACCAGCTGATTTTCGGGCCTTCTGGGCCCACCAGAAGTAGGGAAACAGGCTGTTCCCTGCCTCCGGAGGGTCTGTGGGGGTGGGGAAGGCCCGTTTTTCTTTCTCACCTGGCTCCAGATCCTCTCTATGCATCTGGGGAGGGCAAAAACAGCCTTTCCCACTCCCTCAGAAGCCCTCTGGAGGCCTGAAATGACCCATTTCCCAACTCCCGGTGGGTCAGGAAGTGACTTTTTTGCTGTCCCCAGCCTCCAGAGACTCCTAGAGAGGCTCTGGAGGCCTCCCCAGATGCATAGAGAGGGTCTGGAGCCAGGTGAGAAAGAAAAACAGGCCTACCAGAATCGGGGGGGAGGGGGGTTGCGTGTGCATGTGCAGGGCAGGGCGCATAGAATTATGGGTGTGGGCATACACGCACATGAACTTCACCTGCCCCCCCACTCTCCTGGCATGCGATGGCAAAAAAGTTAGCCATCACTGATATAGGCAGTCTTCACTTATTGTAATTGGCAACTCCATCACTAAGCAATATTCTCATAAAGTGGAAAATCATGTGATTTGCAGTAGGATGGCAGTGTGTCAATTCCAGCTCCAGTCATTAAGTCATTAAGCAAAGACCATGGGTCATTAAGCACAATATTGCATGATTGCAACTTTCTGTCAGCTTTCTCCTTGATTTTGCTTGCTGGAAGCTGGCAGCAAAGGTTGCCAATGGCAGTCCAGTGACCATGGGGCATTGCGGCTGCCATAAATGTGTTTGGATTGCCAAGTGCCCGAATCATGACTGTGGGAATGCTGCAATGGCCCCAACGCCAAGAATCAGTGGTAAGTCACATTATGCAGAGATGTCATAACTTGGAATGGTCTCTCAACAACTGGCCACTAAATGCAGACTACCTATAACAATTTTCTTAAAGTTGGGGATTGTGATTAAATTGGAATCCAAAACTTCTCAATTCAGATTCTTAACCACTATGCTGTATGGGCTATCTGTAACATGTCAGCCAAAAGCTTTAGTCCAATTGGGTCGTCCATGGATCAGCATGCTTATTATTCAGGTTTTTATTATGAAGTGAAGCAATTGCCTAATTTTTACAATAGGTATCATCATGATTCAATCCTTTTTTCTTTTTTTTGCAAAGTGAGGGAAAAAGCCCATTGCTTGGTAACACGAGAAAGTTGCTGAACCTGAAGACTTCATTTTGTTTAAATTTGGATGTGCTGAAAATAAGAAAATGGGTGATGTCCTTGAGAACACAGGATATGTATTTTTTTTTAACCTCACTCTCTTTTTCATTCTAAATATCCTTTACCGATTCAATCAAAAGACGGCTGTAACATAGAGAGTAGCTGGTCCCAAGTCAATTAAAAGTTAAGTGAAGAGCAGCATCAGTCTTTTTGTGATTATTTCAGCTGGCAAACTTTAATTGAAGGTGACATCCAGAATCATGCAGCTTTCCCACCACCATCACCAGTTACTCACTAATGAACCCCAGAAGAATTGAGGAGATCAAATAACCGAACATATCGCTCTTTTCTCCAAAATATGAGTTCTACATTTGAAAGATGATGGAAGTGTCAAGGCTGGTGTGTTAGGCATAGTGTTCTGTCCCAGCTCCGGATTCCCAAGGATTGTGACACACACCAACAGTCCTTATCAAAGTTATAATGAACCAAGAATAAACAAAGTCCGGCAAAGGTTGGCAACCAGCCCAGAAAATAAGGTACGATAAGACACTCACTCCCCAAAATGCTCTGTAATAATTACACATTGTTTCCAGCAAGAAATTACTAACTGCATGTGACTTAAATAGGTTAAGGGAGTAGCCAATTATCCTCAAGCCTTACTCTTGAGGAGACCTCCTCCTCCTGAGTAGCCACTCCTGCCTTTTGGCAGCCTTGTGTGCTCAAGCATTGAGGAGGGGCTCCTCCACTTTGCTCTCTCCACTTGAAGGAGCCTCTGGAGGTTCTGAAGGCCCTGGCTGAGTCTCTGCCTCTGGCACCACATCCTCTTCAGCCTCCTCGCTGTCCGACACAAGCGCTGGCTGCGCTGGCTGCACAGGCTGCTGGTGCGACCCCACACCAGCCTCCTTGTCGTCAGGATCAGCCACGATGCGTGCAGGCCGCTGGCAGGTCACAACACATAGTCTCATCTTGCTTCTGTTCTCTGGGTCCAATAATGCTGATAGGTAGCTAATTCAACTTACATTGTTTATGGAAGATGTAAATGCCATCCTGAATGCTGAGCAACCAATATTGTTATATATAGATAGTCCTCGCCTTACGACCATAACTGAGCCTGGAATTAATGGTCCTAAATTGCGTCAGTTGTAAGTAAGTCATTACATGACCACATCCAATTTTCTGACCTTTTTTTTGGGTGGATGTTTAGCGACCGTGGCGTTTGTAAAATGAACCTTAGTGGTTGTTAAGGGAACGCTGCAGCAAATCTATTGTCCACAATGGGTGATGGTTTTGTTTTTGTTTTTTTTTTTGGTCAGAAATAGGCAAAAACATTGTGATCATAAAACTACAGAATGCTGCAAAGAGCCATGAATTTAGTCTGGTTGCCAAGTGCCCAGAATTCAATCATGTGACCCCAGGGGTGGGAGAGGTAACTGTCAGAACTTCAAATCCAGGGTCATAAATATTCCAGGAGAAGTTTGTCATAACTCTGAACAGTTGCTTAGCAACCAGTCATAAATTGAGGATCACTTGCACTGGGATTTAGAAATTAAGTGTAATATAGGCAGCATCTAGCCAACATTGTCTAATTCCAAAATATCAGAGCTTTGAGAATAGGGTTGAACCAGATTAATACTTGGACTGCTAGGAGATCATAAAATTCTAGGTTAAACCCAAAAGATGAAGAAACATCAAACCACTTCCATATCATAGCAAAGAAAATATAGATGTATCTGTGTTAATCAGCAATAAAAACCTTTAGTTTCTAAACTTTAGTATATTCTAACTATGCATATCTGCATACAAGAAAGAAAGATACCTCTAAGCATTTTCAATTTAGTGTATACATTGCACCATGCCATGGTTAGATAGGGAATAATCTTTTTCTTGTTCTGTCTCTTCTCATCTTCTGTGTCTCTGTGGTTGTATTTATTGTAGCGTTTTATTTTTTTAAAGACTAATTTCAATTAAAAAAACCAGAAAATTGTCTGAATGAGTTATATTATTTTTGTTTGTGGATACAAAGGTTGAACACTTGGTGTACCTCCGAAGGAGCAAAACTGAGCATAACAATGTTGTGTGTGGCAGGAGAGAAAAAAAATAGTGCTCTGTTTCTTTTTATTTTTTCTCATGTCAGTTTTCTCCTCCACGTCCTAATAGTGAGCTGAATTTTTATGAAACTGTAATTGATTTAATGGGTAGATTTTTGCCAGGAGGATTTCACAGAAGAATAACAACAGATTAATACTTTTTCCCCCCTTTATTTTTTCAACAGTACCGCAAAAGTTAAGATACCTGAGGAAATATTGGAAGCTGGCAAATTTTCATTAACCCTGCTTCCCTAGCATCTACTCTATATTAGATCTGATGCTGCTTTCTTTTATATAGTCTAAAATGAAACCCTTTGCTGACACATAACAAGGTTTAAAAATAACAGAATGGAAGGTACTTTGAAGGTCAACTAGTCCAACTCCCTACTTAAGCAGGAGATTCCCTCGGGGGGGGGGTGAGGAAGGCCGTTTTCACCCTCCCTAGGCTCCAAGAAAGCATCTGGAGCTTGGGGAGGGCGAACAATGGGCCTACTGGGCCCACCGTGCCATCGCATGCCAAAAGCGGGGGGAGCTCAGTGGGGTCGTGTGGGCATGCACAGGGGGGCGGGGCACATTGAATTATGGGTGTGGGCATGCGTGCGCGTGACCCCACACACACTCCCCCCACTTTTGGCATGCGACGGCAAAAAGGTTAGCCATCACTGTTCTATACCATTCCCGTACTTTTCAGAGTTTGGGAATTTCAGGAAAAGATTTGTATCAGTATCCTAAAAAGATGAATTCTCTGAATCTGTTTGAGAGGGATGGAGCAGGCCTTGGGAGGCATGGAAGGTGGATGGGAGTACGAGTAAAGGAAAGCAAGGAAGACTGCCATTGAGTAAGGGTTCAGGGTTTGCATTCTCAAAATTTGTCATCTAAAAGGGTGGATAAGATGGGATGGGATGGGATGGGATGGGATGGGATGGGATGGGATGGGA
>WNWU01000017.1:23716385-23728496 GCA_012654045.1 Ptyas mucosa | reverse complement strand
GATGGGATGGGATGGGATGGGATGGGATGGGATGGGATGGGATGGGTAGGGATGGGATGGGAGGGGAGAGGAGAGGAGAGGAGAGGAGAGGAGAGGAGAGGAGAGGAGAGGAGAGGAGAGGAGAGGAGAGGAGAGGAGAGGAGAGGAGAGGAGAGGAGACAAGTGGAATAGAATAAAATAACTTTATTGTCACTTTGAATGTACACTAATCAGCATATATACAAATGAAATTTCATTGCATACTGCTCTCAAAGGGTCATCACCTCCAAATATACACTACATAAACATGATAAAACAAACAAACAAACAAACAAACAAATGAATGAATACAAAATTATGCATTGTTGTTGTTAGTCGTGAAGTCATCTCCGACCCATCGCGACCCCATGGACAACATTCCTCCAGGCCTTCCTGTCTACTACCATCCTCTGGAGTCAATTTAAACTCACGCAGATTGATTCAGTGACTCCATCCAGCCATCTCATTCTCTGCTGTCCCTTTCTTCTTTTGCCCTCAATCTTTCCCAGCATTAGGCTCTTCTCCAGTGAGTCCTTCCTTCTCATTAGGTGGCCAAAGTATTTGAGTTTCATCTTCAGGACATGTCCTTCTAAAGAGGAGTCAGGGTTGATCTCCTCTAGGACTGATCGGTTTGATTGCCTTGCAGTCTAAGGGACTCGCAGGAGTCTTCTCCAGCACCATAGTTTTATAGTTTCCAGCTTTAAATGCTACAAGGTATATATATGGAAGATCTTGGGATAAAAAAGTTAACGATAACTTTGTTACTCATCTGGAGTCTTCTCCAACACCATAGTTCAAAGGCCTGAATTCTTTGACGTTCAGCCTTCCTTATGGTCCAAATTTCACAACCATACATTGCAACTGGGAAAACCATAGCCTTGAATATACACACTTTTGTTGGCAGGGTGATGTTTTTGCTTTTTAGTATGCTGTCTAGATTTGCCATAGCTTTCCTCCCCAGGAGTATCTTTTGATTTCTTGGCTGTAGTCCCCATCTGCGGTGATCTTGGAGCCCAGGAAAATAAAATCTGTCACTACCTCCATTTCTTCCCCATCTATTTATCAAAAATTGAGAAGGTCGGATGCCATGTTAGTTTTCTTAATGTTGAGTTTCAAGGCAAATTTTGCACTCTCCTCCTTCACCCACATCAAGAGGCTATATAAATTATGCATATAACCACATATATTATATGACACAGAAAAGGTGTTACACTTTTTGAACCTCCATGTTGTTTTTTTCAGCAGCAGAGGGACTCTCCGTTCATCAAACTAGCAATGTTATAATCCAAGTTCTTGAACTTGGATTATAACATTGCTAGTTTGATGAACGGATGCCCTGCTGAGCTGAATACTTGGTTGTATCCAACATATTGTTTTCATTATCTGAAAGATAGGGTGACATCTGGGTGCAAAAGAAGTCTAGCTTTCTGCATTTTTGATAGCTGTGGAGAATGGGAATTTCAGATCATATTGCTTGTCTTGCAACACTGCTAAAATCCCCTTGTCTATACAACTGATGCAGTGGTGGGTTTCAAATTTTTTACTACCGGTTCTGTGGGCGTGGCTTGGTGGGTGTGGCGTGACTTAGTGGGCGTGGCTTGGTGGGCATGGCAGGGGAAGGCTACTGTAAAATCTCCATTCCCACCCCACTCCAGGGGAAGGATACTGCAAAATCCCCATTTCTTCCCGATCAGCTAGGACTTGGGAGGCAGAGAATAGATGGGGGCGTGGCCAGTCAGAATTTTTACTACTGGTTCTCCAGAACTGGTCAGAACCGCTGAACTGATGGCTTTATCCTCTGTTATTCCATCTCCATGCCATTATTGTATTTCATCTACTGAGATCTTGGAATTAACATTTCTCTCCAATACTGAAAATACTCCAATACAATACTTGTGAGAGTTTATCTGCCATTTGTCTCCATATAACTATTTTCTAAACAATGTCCCTTATTTCTTTTCTCAAAGATTGCACAAAAGATGGGCAGACCTAATCCAGATTATTATTATTATTATTTTACGGTTAAAGAGTATTTTTCTTACATTATAGTTATTATTATTCAGCTATCCTTTGGCAGAGTTTTGTCTCATGCATCTTCACCTGTTCCTTTTCAAGACATTAAAAAACAACAACAACCCAGGCACCAAGCAGAAAGACATTTGGCTCAATATAGGGTCTTAAACTCTCATTCCATTTTGCCTAATGTATGCAAAGTCAGGAACTTCATTTCATATGAAATGACTAGAGGTAGTAATCTTCTCGCTGTTGCCCTGACTTGCTAAACATCATAAATCACAGCACTGGGTCCCTGTAAACAGCTGCTCATGTCAACCAAATACACTGGGATGTCAGACAGTGGCTGTTAGGATGTTAACACTATGTTTAGAGTTTATGCATATTCAGGAAATTCTTGCTCTGTTTGTAGTTTCCAGTGAACATCATTCAGCCGTTCACTGATCATGCGAAGAAGATAGATAGACAGACAGACAAGATCTGGATCAGTAGAGAGGTTGTACACAATGGAATAACAACTAGACATTTCATCCCATTTCATAGCTAAGCGGATCGGAGTAGCAGGCATGGCCCTGGTAGGCAGGCATTGCTATTGATGCAGAAACAAAATTTGCTACTTCTTTGAGCAACGGATGTCAATAGAGCAACTTACTCTGAGTCTGAGTACAATGAGATTTATGTCCAGTTTACTGAGTATGGACTAAAAAGCTTGCTCTGCAGAATCATATTGTCAGGTCCAAAAAGAGTGAAGAGGGGCACAAAGGATCATTGGCTCTTGTGCTGTTTTCGGTAGTGCTTTTCAGTAATGCATAAATTGTTCCAAAGGAGATATAATTGCCGTACACATCGCTGAATGCCTGGGCTGGTGGACTTGAGTACCATGCTCCCCTCAATTTACTACATTAGCAGTCTTCTAACTGCAAAATGCTAACACTTGAGGGCATCTAAATTAATGTTTATCTCCTTTTTTTCTGCAAATATTAAGTGGAGAGGAAGCTTCCCTCCCTCCCTGCAAATCAGCTTCTTTTGATTTCAATGTGTGAAGATTTGACTTGTAAATAGTCTCCCAAAAGCTATTTCCCCAAATCCTTTACATATTTTAATTAAGTTTTAAATTAGCCTGTGATAATGTACCTGACTTCACAAAATTTAAAAGCAATCCTCCCCTCTTTTCCCTCTGATTTAGATTTTCCCTCCTTCATCAATTGTTGCTCCTGCTGGGAAACATTATAAAAATAGATATTCAAATAGGTTTTTCTTTCAGTTTGTCCCGAAAATGGTAGCTTGAAGAGGCACAGAAATGAGGACTCCTCTTCTGTTGTCCTATGATATGTTTAGAATGCAACTTTTTGCTACTTTAGCCAAGAAAAAGCTGCAATCATGACATCTGGTGGGTACCAAGATGAGGGAAATGTACATGTTAAGGATGTCATTTGTTACCAATATGCTAAAGTTTCTGGAAATTGTGCATTGTAAACTAGGGATGGGCAGCTCTGTGAAGACCAGGGAAGGTCTTCACAAAGCTGGGGGGGGATATGGGGGTGAGGAGGGGAAGGACAGTATCTCTATTGATGGGGAGATGGTGAAAAATAAGTAATCAAGGGGTTTCTCATATGTATATACATATATATATTTAATTTGATTTTATATGCTGCCCTTCTCCGGAGACTCAGGGCGGCTTACAATGCGCTAAGCAATAGCCTTCATACTTTTTGTATATTTATACAAAGTCAGCTTATTGCCCCCACAAACTGGGTCCTCAATTTACCTACCTTAGAAAGGATGGAAGGCTGAGTCAACCTTGAGCCTGGTGAGATTCGAACCTGCAATAATTGCAGGCAGCTGGTATTAATAACAGGGTGCTTTAAACCACTGTACTACCAAGGTAAATATTGTCAGGATGTTCTGGAAGGCATGCTTTTCTTTCTGAACTACGTTAAGTCAATTTCAGGTCTTAGAATATAGCCTGTATTTTCCTCTAAAAGTGATGGAAACAAGTCTCTGGGATTTATAGTCACAAACTGCCCTGCATTTGTAGATGTCAGACTCTTCTGGATCTTTTCCACTCCTTTGACATAATCTTGAATCTGAAGCATGCTGTGAATTGTTGGTTAAATACAAGTTTAGCTATGAACGTCCGGTGCTGGTTTTGAATGATTGATACAGAAGTGGCAGCTACTCATTATGAAAGCAGAAAACACCTCTTTCCACATCTTACCTTGCAAACAGAGTGGGAGAGTCTATTGCTTAATTAGGCATTAGTTTTTTTATTCTGCTTGAGTTCTAATAGGCATCCTTCCAAATTTGGAGTAACTTTAAATAATCCAGTCGGTGATTGGATTCAACAGTCTTGGTGGCACAAAATTAATCATCTGGCAAGAGGTTTATGAAGTAGTTAATATGCAACATCAGGGCAGTGCTGAACCTTTTCAGGATTTTCCTCTGCTTTTAGACTCAACCAAAAGGGATGAGGATTAGAAAGAAGCTAGTCTGGGGGTGGGGGGCGGGGGAGAATCCCAAGGGTGACTTCCTGAGGGATGGTCACCAAAATAAGCCAGATTGATTTAATGATGTAATGCACAAAATTGCCAGAAGTGAAAGGATCCCTGAAGCTGTTTAACACACAGCCTGCTGAAATGTTCCTGAGAGCATTGAAATGTTCCTCGTCACAGAGCAGAAGCCATCGCTCAACGGAGTGAATTGCAGCACCTTCAAACTGGGTAGAGTCAATGTGAATGCGACCCTCACTGGGGAACCCTGCATAGATTTATACTGATTGTTGCCTTTACATTATTGTACCATCACAAAGATCCAGCAGAGCAATTCAACCCATATTCAGAAAAGCATCCTATTTAGCTTAATGAGTCTGTATATATCACCTTAAGTAACATGTTTGAAACACTGATGTCCATATTCTTTCTACCTACCTCCTTATCTTGTATGGAAGACCAAATATTTTGTGAAATACTCCAAGACAGTTGGGAAGAAAAAAGAACTGAGTAGTTTTCTTCCAAATAAGGACATACACTGAAAACATCTCATTTCAACCAATCCACTAAGAACACAATAATTTCTGAGCAAATGTTGACAAATTATTTATCACAATTAGAGGATTACCAACATTACTACATTTTTTTATTATTTTTTAATTTTTGTGCACAAAATAAAATGTTCCAGCACACTCTATATTTGTTTGTGAATAGCCTGGGAATTATGGAGTTGAAAGAGAGCACAGTGACTAAAGAGACAGGGGGCAGCTGTGATGGAAGACAAAAGCAGAAATGAATGCCAGATATAGAAATATATCTTTGCCAGGCATCCTCAATGTGGCAGTCTACTGAAGTGTGGTCTTCCCGCATTCTCAGCAGTGGACAGGCTGGGAGTTATAAGCTGGATGTTTAGATACCTGAAGAAGGGTGCCTGGTTGGGGAAGTCTACCATTAACCTACAACTTGTAGCTCACCTAACAATACCCAAGCTTTGTTTTTTCACCTTGGCAGCAGGCACGCAATTACAGAGGAAAGGAAGCAAACATTGAGTGCAGCAAGACACCAGAATGGAACAACTCATCACGGGACAACTCTCTGCAGCCAACTTGCCACAGGACAACTTGCTGCGGAACAATTCAACAATTCAATTTAATTATTTGAAAGAATTTTAAAAAATATTTTAATTTTTGTCATTCACATTTTACTTTATCCTTCCTTTTGCATCCTTTCTTTAATGATTTTATTCCACCATTTCTTTGACATTAGTGTAGCTTTTGTCCTGTGGCAAGTTTGTCCCATGGCGAGTTGGCTGCGGTGTGTTATCTAGGAGTGAGTTGGCTGCAGAGTGTTGGTTGTGGCAAGTTGGCCATGGCGAGTTGGCCACAGTAGTTATCCTAGACCTGCAAGAAAGTCATCTTCACTGGAGGAACATTGGTGGCAGGATTGTCTGCAGAGTGTGGTTGAAGATGGAAACCACAATGTTGCAATTGAAGTTTTTTTTTAATGTGGATCACTCATGTGGTGCACTTAAAACAGGCCAAACTTCAATCACATCCTCACGGCTGCCATCTTGTCATTTTTAATTGTGTCCCATGGACAGACCTTCTGCCTCCCCAAAAGATTGTTCCAAAAAGACTCCATTCGGATTCATCACGCAAGGAAATGCTAACACTCTTCTTGCAGAAATAATAGCAATTCAGATCCAACTTGCCCAGAAGTGCAAAGCTGAAGAGGAAACTTAGGACAGATGGATTGATTTGTATCCATGTGTGCATTATGTTTTGATCTGTTTTTAACTGCCTTGAGGGTTATTTTGCCTGAAAGGCTCCAAGTAAATGTCAGTATTAGACAAATTTGGATATTCATAGATAGTTAAAGTTTCCCATGTACTAAGTGTACATGCCAGGTGAATTTTCCAGAGGGTGACGAATAAGAATGCAAGATGAACCCCAGTATGTTTCCATGAAACACATACACTTATGGGCAGACAGTTTCCTCCTAGTACAGACAATTGAATACCAACAATTATACTTAAGGGACCTATAACTCCTGAGCTTTTAGATGTTGTCCGGGCTTGCCAACCTTTGCAAGTGAATGTCAATGGTCTGGTTTTATTTTATTTTTTAAAGTGCACATGGCACCCTCTCTCAAAGGCATGTGCACTTAATGCAGTTGCATCAAGGACCCCATCTTGCTTAGAAAGCCATTTGCTAATCCACAGTATCCACTTGAGAAGCTTATTAGAATTGATTTTGCTATTGACATTTGCGCAAGTGTTCTATTCCTGGCAAGCTTTGATAATACATTACACTAAACCAGGGACGAGACCAGGAATGTAGCTGGTGAGAATCTATTCTATCATGTCCTGATCATCCTGATGATGAGAAATGTCTCTTCATTCTGAGGTCATCTCTGCAACAGAGAGATTTAACTTCAAGAGCAGAAATCATACAGTATGCTTAAAAAAGACAGTGGTGTTTCCATCTCAGTAAATAGCCACTGAATAGGGATCGATTCCTCTGTATTAAGCTGCAGGAAAATTTGGCTTTGAATGAAGTTGTCTTTTCCAAATATTTGTAATGGGAAATGTTTCATGAGACCAGGGAATGCCAAATCTGTACTAAATCTGTTCTCTTTGCCTTTGGATAAAATGTTTACTCATAACTGGCTAAATTTTTTGTATATTGAAAATGATGATCGGGGGCAGGAAGCGGGTAGGGGCTTCAAAATTTTCTAAGGATAAATACCTCCTTCATCATATGGACTCCCTGTGATTCCCATTGGTTCCTTCCAGGATTTTTTTTCTTTTTACAATTTTCTGGTTGTCTCTCATTCAAGTACTAACCAAGTTTAACTTCCAAGCCCAGAAAGAATCAACCCAGTGCTATCACCTGCTGATAACCCAACTTTGCCAACCTCTCTCTAGTGCAGGGGTCGGCAACCTTAAACACTCAAAGAGCCACAAAGGTACTAACTGGAAGCCCCGTTCAATTCTGGAGCTGACGAGAACTCCGGTTTCCCCACCACAGAGTATCCTCCTAGTGCAGCATCCTTTTTCCTCTACCTCCCCTAACTGAAAGCCCTATCAATTGTGGAGCTGACCAGCAACAGGAAGCCACAGCAGAGGGATGAAAGAGCCACATGTGGCTCCAGAGCCAAGGGTTGTTGACCTCTGCTCTAGCGGTTATTTGAAAATATATGTTATCAATTAAGTCCTTATAGTTAATTAATAACTTCCAACTTATGTGTAATAATGTATATATGAGATACATCCAAACGAAATGAACATGGAGGTTTAGCTTAGTTGCAAGTGTTTAAATCTTGTATTAGAACCACCACTGAAAAAGAGCTGTATGCTGGGGCTGAAAAAGTCTCCACGTATGTTTTTGCTATTGAATGTGTTTTCATTTTGCAAATAAGGATTTTAATTATTTATAAACTGGCTTCTGATGAAAGTCAATGCTTGGGCTAAAATATAGAAAACATTGCCAGAAAAAACATGTCCCTCCTGCTTCTCTCTCTCTCTCTGATTTCAAGGGGAGGAAAAAAAAACCCAGAAACAACATATTACACACAGAGAGACACAAGCTCAGTTCTCAAACAAAGCATTAAACCTTGTCCACATGGAATAATATTGATCATCCTTTCCATTATGTCTATAAAGAGCCAGTTCATAAGCACAGAGTAACCATCTGTCATCAGTCCAAGACTGTCTATCCAGAGTAGCACAATCTTTCCATCATAATAAAGTAATATTTCCTTCACCATGCTGAGAACTTCATATATTGATGAATTTCAACTTTTTAATATATAATTTAAAACAGTATTCACATCTTATAACCATATCATTCTTTCCAAACCATTTGAAAATGTTATGAATATTAAAACTAAAATGAGGCTTTAATGGTACAAGTTCATATTATAAGTGTGCCATCTATCATTTGGCACTTCCAGTATAATAAAGTTTACAGACAACCCTTTTCAATGTTATTTGAGATGTCCAATAATCATGAACAATAAAAATAAACTTAATATACTTTAAGAGTCTTAACCATTTATTTATTAATGTAGGTATTTAGTCCAGGATCCCTCAGGCAGTCGCTTTCACGACAAACTATTTTGTGTTATATATAATTATCATCATTTTTAGCCTATCTATCCACTGCAGGATGAAGGCCACACACATATGTACGGGTGTGTCTGTATGATTTTGAATATTAATAAAATTAACATGAGAAAAAATATATTATAAAAAAAGAAAAATAGTTAAAAGATAAAAGAAAGAGTTCAGGAAAGAAAAAAGAAAAAGGGATGCTTCTCTCATTAGTCTCATTCAACACATTATATAGTTTCTGCTCATTAATGATAGTCCTTTGACTTTTTGCTTAGACTCTGCCCCAGTCATTTCTTTTGGAAAAGCCAAACAGTTCTCTTTCCCATGAAGGTGTGCAGTACTTATTTATTTAATTTGTTTAATTAATTCAAGAATTTAAAATAAATAAAAATCCAAATTCATCCATTCATCCTTTATCCATTTCAAATTTTCATAGTCCAAACTCTTAGCAAACTTTTTGCTATAGATTATTTTAAAATTCTTGAACTTATTTCTGTTTTCCTTTATTCATGCCCTGTGTTGTAGGAACACTCATCAGGCGATCTAATTGCTCTGCTGTTCCAAAGATCTCTGTGGTTTTTAAATAATTATAACAGAAATGTGTTTTTAAAAGTTTTAGGAGTTAGGTCAGGCCCAGTGTCTATGACAGGCTGTGCTGAATTGACAAATGCAATCTGTCTTCCTTGGTTTCTCCTCCTTTCATTTACAATTCATCTGCAGAGTTTTTGTAGGTTTCCTTATAGGGCTTTTGTAGGCTTCCTTGTGCCTTCTGAAGCAGACATGGATAATCTCTTTGACTTCTCTTTATCCAGAGAGGCTCTGATGATCCAGGTTCTTTGCCTGATTGTAGTACTCCACCTCAGTGTTGATCCCACTCTTTAAGGATGCATCAGTTGGCCATTTTCTCATATGTGAATACCTCAATTAAGCTTCTGATCTTGAAAAATGAAGCAAAATCTCTGAAACCAGAAAATGGTGGTACTAAGAAAGTTAGCACCTATATTCAAGAAGAACGAGGGCTCGAGAGATTTGACCGGAAATGTCGTGGCGAGACAATCGGGGAATTTGCAGGCTCAGATGAGCTCTGCAAAAACCCGGACTGACGAACCTTCATCAAGGGGTCTTCGGACCAGAACCGTCCTGTAAGCGGGGGTGAAGGAGAGGCACCTCAGAAGACCAAGAGGAACAAGCAAGTTCCTTGATGGTCCGAGGTAGCTCTCTACGACTTGGCAGCAGGGGTGGCAGCCATTGCGGCTGTCACAAAGCTGGGGCAACCAGACTAAGCATGGAGCAGGAGCAGTGAATTGAACGGAGTTTTTGGAGCTGGGTGAGTGTTAGCCAACTCATAAGGAATTTTTTTTAAAAAAAAAACCTAGCGAGAAAACAGTGGCTAATAAGCATGGGGGGAAGAAAAGAGGACATTGGAGCATATCTTTAAAGAGACAAAGAAAAAAAAACCGAATAGAAAATTGACCTTTGAACAAAACGATTTGGAAAATAATGTGGAAAATCTTAAAAATGAAGAAATTACCCCAAGATTGATTAAAGGATTGGAAAGGAATAATTAGATCCTTTTTCTCTCCTCTTTCTTGTGAACTTTAAGAAAAACAAAAAGAGAATGGATAATAAGCCTTGTAACAAAAGTGTTGTATAAATAAAAGGAAAAAGGAAAAAAGAAATGAAAAGAGCTGTTTAAATTTGGACTGGACTACAAAATTGACTTGGTATTCTTAAAGCTAAAAAGATTGTTAATATAGTGAAACAAAATGGATACTTATTAGATAACCGGAAATTGTGGATTGCAGAGAGACACCATCAGGAGCAAAAAGGAACACTGTAACTTGGTTTGTGTTTTGGAAAATTGTGAACTTTACAGATAACAGCCGTGAGAACTTTTGGGGAGGACTCCTTTGTTCACAAGCGGCTTGACTTTGGGGGGGGGGGAGGAATACTACTGAACTTTTAAAATTGGAACAATATCAACTTTAAAAAAATAAAATGGCACAGGAAATTAGAGAAATGATTAAAGCAATATACTTGTTATGGAAAATGGAAATAAGAGAAACAACTACAATGATACATGGGGAATCAAAATCTGAGGACACAAAAAACGAGAAAGAACATATGCAAGCTGACAAGGAAACAAAGAGGGAGAAACGAGACACAGAGGGTGAAGATAAAGAAGATAAAGAAAATGTGAAAATGTATTTGAATATGTGGATAGTAATAATAAAAAAGAGGTTTTTAAAGATTACATTGGGGTTAACAATGCAAGAAATAGGGAGGATAGAAAGAAACAAACATGGAAAGAAGAGTGGAATAGAAAGGATATAAAGAATTTAAATGATTATACTGGGATTTACAGTGAAAAAATACAAAAAGAGAGAAAGAAGGTGGAAAACAATAGGAAATATAAGGCAGAAGAGAAGAGTCCAGAATTTTGATATACAGAATGACAATATTGGGTTAAACAGCGGGTTAAACAGTGGTGAAATTAAAAAAAGAGAAAAGAGAGAGGGAACAATGGGAAACATAGGGCAAGATAGGAGAGATCAGGATTTTAAAGTGCAGGAAAGAAGGGGAAAGAAAAAGGTAAAAATAAAATTGAAAAGGGAGAAAAGGAGAAAGAAATGAAAGAGGAATTTGAGGTATACATTTAGAACTGAAATGTGAATTGTAGCAAGAAATAATGGTAAATTATATGATGGTGAAAATGAATTGTAATAACTGGAATATTATCATTTATATTTTTGAAATCTAGATAATGATGAGTTTTGTGTTTTTTAATAAGTTTAAAATATAATAATTGAAATACTGTTAATAGTTTATGGTAGTGTGCATAAAAATGATTAAGTGAGGATTTGAAACAATACATAGGGGAAGCAAGTAGAGGATAACAGTCAGATTATTTTAAAATTTAATTAAGGGAATTGTAGTAGATGAAATATTTTTAATGGTATATTGTGATGAAAGTAGAAATGATTAAGATGTGGTTCGGAGGCTAAATTGATTTTAAACTTGATATCAGCAGCTAGATTGCTGATTGCACAACATTGGAAGAAGAACTCTTTGCATACTATTGATGATTGGATACTGAAGGTGATGAATTTGGCGGAAATGGTGAAAATTTCAGCGTACCTGAAGGACCATACTCAAGAAAGATATTTACGGGAATGGAGAAGATGGATTGATTACATTCAAAATAAATACCAGACAAAAAAATACCAAATACCTTATGAATAAATGCCAATTTGAGATATATTATGTTATTTATAGTGGAGTTAAGGTTTTAGGGGAGAATTATTACTTTAACGTTAGTCAGTTTAATTTAGCTTATGATTGTCAATTGAATTACCCTGTATTTTGCTCTGGGAAGTCGGGGGGGAGGGTGGGAAGGGGGGTGGGGGGTGGGGGGTGGGGGGAGGGGAAAAGGGAGGGGAAATGATAAATGACAATTTATTATGTAATGTTTGGTTG
>WNWU01000017.1:23691076-23716375 GCA_012654045.1 Ptyas mucosa | reverse complement strand
TGAACAATTGTAACATCATAAAATTAATTATTCTGATGATGGATATATAAACAGATGACAAATAAGATGGGGTTTAATATAGAATAGAAGGGAAAATTGGAATTTGGTTAAAATTAGAGATGAAAATGAAGGGTAAAATTGGTAAAAAAATAGATGAAAGTGAACACTATGGCAAAAAGGATGTAGAGAAACAGTAATTTTAGTTGTAAAGATTAAAAATTGTTTAAATTTGTTAACCGGCCAAATACTCTGATCAGCAAAAATATATTGTATGTTTGTGTGTGTGTATGTGTAAAAAATAAAGAAAAACTTTTTACAAAAAAAAAAAAAAGAACGAGGGCTTGCATGTGCCATGTCCCACTATTAATATGTATCAACCAGCTAGAAACATAACAACCATTATTTAAAGGAAACTTGTTGTGACCTAGGCTTCCTGAGTCATTAAAACACACAAGTAGTCCCAAAAACATCTTTTATTGCAACAGCTGTGAATTACGTTCATTCACAGCTGAGTCCCAATTAGTTGCAAAAAGTCCTTCGGGAGAAGTCCTTCGGGATAATCATCAACCTTTATCTCCCTTGACACTCTGCCAAAGACCTATTTGGCAAAGCCACACGGAGTCCAGAATCAAACAGAGATGCCGAATGGGAACAAAATTAACAATGTTGCTTTCCTGCAAAGTGCCCATGTGCCTTTGCTCCTCTTTTAAGCCTTATGGGAGGGCCAATCATCTCCAGGCCTTACTTCTGAGTTGTCCCTTTTGTTTTAACTGTTCATGCCTTCTAGCAGCTCTGCGCATTCATGCACTAGAAACAGGCTTCTCCTGTTTCTCTGCCTCTCTGCTGTCCGACTCTGGAGGCTCTGGAGTCAGCGCATCACTCCCAGATGGCGCTGGCCCCTTCTCTGCCTCTGACGCAGAGCCCTCATCCGGGCCTTCCCCAGACTCCAGGACTGGACCGTGTTCCTACCCAGCCTCCTCACTGTCCGACTCCGCTGCCAGCTCCACAGGCTGCTGGCGGACCACAACAAAACTGTCCAATCAATCCTCTCGTGGCTCAAAATAGTCCAGGCCTTCTTTATTATTCAAAAGAGAGAAATTATTAGGGAGGTTTGTGCAGGTCCAGAGAACTTACGATCAAGCATTTTACAAGTGATGATGATATAGAAGATTAGCTTGAGAGAACACATTTGAATATTAATGTGCAAAGTATTTGTCAGAGCCCAGAAACAATGAAAATAATTACTAGATATTCACTTCCATAGCACAGTGCCAAGCTGCAGGAGATCTTGTGTCCAGAGTTTACAGTTGTTTTCCATATTATCACAGATTTTAAAAATCAATGTCAGCCATGATAAAAATTAAAACTAAACAGACCGATTGTTTATTACTATTGCTTCTCATGCTTTTTAATGTGCAGGCTAATTAGCTATCAATAATATGAGAAAGCCTTGAGAGGGAAAGAATCATAGAAGAGGCATTTCATTATGCCATTAAGGATCCTTAATAGCAGCCACCACTTTATTAATTCATATGTTGCCAGCCAATCACTATTGCATTTAATTCAGGCACAAGATTTATAACATGGCTGCCAAAATTGGGGAGTTAATGAATGCCCAATAAAGGGGTTTTGCACAGGGCATGGAATTAAACTGTGTTCATAGAGGCAGATCCCATGGACAAATGAGAAAGCATTTGGGATGGACTAAGAGGATGGAAAGAAGTTAAACAAAGCTCAGCTACGATTTCATTTAATTCAAGGCCTCAGAGACTTAAACTTTCAAAGTAGTTTTCAGAGCGAGAACTAGGATTCTTCACCCCACCCCATCCACAAAGCTCAGATGTCTGTAAAAGAAACAGTTTTATTCTATACAGCTATGCATTATTGTAATGCACAAAACAAATATGTTTCAGAGAAAATTTGCATTGTGCCTGTGGTAAAATGTACTTTCTATCATGTCCATTAAGTCTACCAAGGAAGATTTTTTTAATGCATTCATCGATACATGAATATCTATCCACGGAACAATTTAAAAGTCGCAAAGGTGGCTTTTTAAAGTGCCTTGCCTTGTCATTTTACACTCCAACATACAAATAGTTAATATTATAACACAGCACATGTTCACAAGTTAGGCTGAAATTCTACATAACTTGTTTACAGTTATTTCAGAATGGGGCTTATACTTCAACAGCCATTTTATATATTTATTTGGTAGATTTATATCTAGGTGACCATATGCTCTTTATTATAAAGCACAGGGTTTTTTATTTCAGAAAGCCATCCTTTAGATATATTTATTTTTCATAAACTCATTTTTGTCCTTTACTTTGGTCACTTAACTTTCGCGTTATAAATGGTATCATTTAGTGCACAATCTTCCATATACACATGAAAAATTTGGAAATTTTTCTTTTTTGATTTTTCTTTTTGATTTTTTGATTTGTCTTTTTTAAAAAATAAATTTATACTGTTTGATTTTAGATATTTTTTTATTGGAATATGCAGTTTTGCAGTTTTTGGTTTTTCTCTTGAAATTTCCTTTGCAAAGTTATACACTTAAAACACTTAGAAAATGTTTTATCCTGATGCATCTCTTTCAGATTTGCCATTTTTCCGGTCTGTCCTCTATTTTTTTCCCAAGAAAATATGGTCTTTGAATGAAAAGTATACTATACTTTTCATTCAAGAATTCAAGACTATATGGTAGCACTTTTTCCTCATTTTTGCCACAACCACTCTGTGACGTAGGATTGAAAGAGAGTAACGGGACCCAAATCCAGGAAAAATGGAGGCACATCCCATGGACAAATGAGAAAGCATTTGGGATGAGCTAACAGGACAGAAAGAAGTTAATGAGTTTCCATAACTAAGTACCCCAGGAGAGGGGTGGGGGTTCTACTTACCTTTACTACTGGTTTGCAAAGGGGCCACACACATGTACAGAAGCATTTTGATGATGTCAGGGTCAGTGGGCGGAGCCTCCCACCAGATTTACTACCGGTTCTATAGAACCAGTGCGAACCGGGGACAACCCACCACTGCCCCAGGACCTTGGTCCCCCTAGTCCTAAAGCACCCCTTAACCATTATACCACATTGAAGGACCTTTTATAGCAACAGATTAGTTATAATGCATACTTTCTCTCTCAGATGCAGCCTTGGGGAAAATGTCACCTGTCATAATTCAGTGAAGTATTGCTAAACTTAATAGGGAACAGGAAGCCATTACTGGTAGAACACTTGGAGAAAGAGGCTACAGAATCTGTCATCACTCTCTGTATTTTTTTTAAGAGCATAGACCTCACAAAAACATTGTTCTGGCAGCCTAATTGTGACAAAAGCTGATAACCTGTGCTCATGATACCTGCATACAGATCATTTATTCATGAATATATGAATTTCGCATATTGCTATATGTTTTCCTAGCTCCTAATTCACTTTGGTGGTCCAAGCATTAAAATGCAGTCGATCCATCCTCAGGCTTCCATAGCAAACATCACCTTGGATGATTTACAACACAGAGAAGCAGTGAAGCCCAGGGGTGAAATCCAGCAGGTTCTGACAGGTTCTGGAGAACCGGTAGCAGAAATTTTGAGCAGTTCGGAGAATTGACAAATACCACCTCTGGCTGGTCCCAGAGTGGGGTGGGAATGGAGATTTTGCAGTATCCTTCCCCTACCATGCCCACCAAACCACACCACACCCACCAAGTCATGCCCATAGAACAGGTAGTAAAAAAATTTGGATTTCACCACTGGTGAAGCCCTAACATTCCAGCCCATTGGTTTGGAAAACAGCCATCTGCTCCTACTGAGACGATTTCATTTCCTAGTCTGCCATTAAAACCTGGAATGGATGACAAAAATATGAAAATAATTACTTCAAACAATTGGGATATCAAATATTAGAAGCAAAGGGACAAACATGAGATATTGGATCCTTTTTCTTTTGAACTTCACCTATACCTCACTCTGTCTGTCTCTGTCTGTCTGTCTGTCTGTCTGTCTCAGGTATGTTTTATTACTGGTATATCACAATGTTGCTTCTATAGAGGAACATAGAGATAACTTTGGTGAAGGAATGCAGGGGCCATTTGCAGGCACTGTTAAGGGAGGAAAAGTGACAATGCAGTCCTAGTAAACAGGAAAATCTGAGAAAGAAACTTAAAATTACCTCACCTTGATTCTGTTTGATGTAAGAGCAGGTAAAGAGAAAGCTTTCAAAGGTAAGCTTTCAAAGATCTGTTATTAAGCCTTAGAGCAGGGGTTGGCAACCTTAAACACTCAAAGACCCACAAAGGTCCTAACCAGAAGCCCCTGTTCAATTCTGGAGCCGACCGGAACTCCGGTTCCCCCATCATAGTCTCCTCCTAGCACAGCGTCCTTTTTCCTCTGCTGACCAGAAGTTCGGTTCCCCCACTATAGTTTCCTCCTAGCATGGCGTCCTTTTTCCTCTGCTGACCGGAAGTCGGTTTCCCCATAGAGTCTTCTACTAACATGGCATTCTTTTTCCTCTAACCGAAAGCCCTATCGATTGTGGAGCCAACCAGTAACAGGGAGACGCAGCAGAGGGATGAAAGATCCACATGTGGCTCCAGAGCCATGGGTTGCTGATCCCTTCCTTAGAGCATTCCTATAATCTTGGTGTCTATTTCCTGGCTTGGCCTACCTCAAAGTGTTGAGTGATTCATGTAATAGTACATTCTTTAAAAGTTGTTGGAAATGTAACAATTAGTTTGGATAATTTTTACCTATTTGATGGCAATGTTGTAAAGTTCAAGAATTTTGGAAAAATTATAGAAGAATCAAGTAAAATTTAAAAGCTTAATTTCTTTTTCAACCTGTTATTCAAATTAAATTGTACTAAACATGCCCTTGAAGTGATGTCCCGGTGCCTAGAGGCCATGCGGGTCTGGATGGGGAGAAACAGGCTTCAACTCAACCCTTCCAAGACCGAGTGGCTGTGGCTTCCGGCGTCTTGATATAGCCAGCTGGTGCCATCGCTAGCTATTAGGGTAAGTTACTGGCCAGCATGGAGAGGGCTCGCAACTTGGGCATCCTCCTGGATGCACGGCTGTCTTTAGAAGAGCATATGACGGCCGTGGCCAGGGGGGCTTTTCATCAGGTTCGCCTGATTCGCCAGTTGCGTCCCTTTCTGGATCAGGACTCCTTACACACAGTCACTCAGGCTCTCATCACTTCCCGCCTGGACTACTGCAATGCTCTCTACATGGGGCTCCCCTTGAGGAGCACCCGGAGGCTCCAACTGGTGCAGAATGCAGCCACACAGGGGATTATGGGAGCGATGGGCCGCTCCCATGTGACACCCCTCCTGAGTGAGCTGCATTGGCTCCCGGTGGTCTTCCGGGTGCGCTTCAAGGTGTTGGTTACCACCTTTAAAGTGCTCCATGGCATAGGGCCTGGGTACTTACGGGACCGCCTTCTGCCGCCAATAGCCTCCCACCGGCCAGTACGCTCCCACAGAGAGGGACTCCTCAGGGTGCTGTCAGCCAGGCAATGTCAGCTGCCAATCCCCAGGGGAGGGCCTTCTCTGTGGCAGCACCTGCCCTCTGGAATGACCTGCCCCCGGAGTTATGTGGGATACCAGATCTCCATGCTTTTTGCCGTGCCCTCAAAACTTTTCTATTTCACCAAGCTGGGCTGGCGTACCCACCCCCCCATCTTAGATATTTTTAATTGTAAATGGGTTTTAGTCGGGATGTTTTAAATTTTGGGCCAAAATTTGTTTAATTCTTTTAAAAATTTTAAATTTTGTATTGGGACGTTTTTTATTCTTGGCTGTTCACCACCCTGAGTCTAGCAGGATAAGGGCGGTATAAAAATTTAATAAAATAAAAATAAATAAAATAAATATTCTCATAACGCATACTGAATTAGCTTTATACATGGTAACTGCTGGAAGAGTCTTGCATTTTTCCTATTAGAAAGCACTATCTTTGGAAGAATGACTAATCAAGCTTGGGGTATTTGCATCAAGATTCAAAATAAATAGTATTTCCAAAGTAAATATAAAATTGAATTTAAATCAAATTTGAAAGCATGGGCTTACATCATGTCTGAAATTTGGGTTTCTTTTAATATGAAGCCTTTAATTGAATGGATAAAAAATATTGTAATTATTAATTTCATTTTATGATTTGTACTGTTGAGTATTGCTGTTGATATTCATATTTTAAGTCACTTTTAACATTGCTGTTATCACTGAAGATTAATCATCAATGATGAATAAACAATGATTTTTTAAATGTTTTTAAAATGGTAAGATGTGTTCAATTATTTAAAACTAATCAATGAAATACTGGAAATGTTATTCTAATTCTGCAGTACTTGTAAACTTACTGTTTGTCCACTCTGTGCATTATTTTTTCTTTTTTTCCCTCCTCATGGTCTCTCTGTTTCCTTTTTGTGTGCATTTTTTTCTTTTTCTTAAAATGCTTAATTAGCCTTAGAATCACATTTGCTTTAATTGCATTTATGTTACTCAAACACTCAAGTGAATTCTAGACCATTTGTTTAGATCTTTTTTCTTTCGTTTCAAAACAAAAGATGGAATTCATCAGTTGAGAAGATTCACATGATAAAATCTAAAAAGGAGTCTGAATCCTTACTCTTACAGTCTTAGTCCATAAATTTAAAACCCCAACCCTTACACACTTTCAAATTGTTACTGTATCATCATATTTGAATAATATCACCTTACTCTATAAACATATAATATTCTAAACTTACTAGTGCAATAACATTAGGAGTAATATTTGTTGGTCTCAATAAAGGAGAATATTTGTTGGTCTATTTATAAAACATGAAGTATCATTAGCATCAAATGTTATATTCTTATGCCATTGCCCCTATAATTCCATTGATACTTTCATTTCTAATTATGCAGCCAAGGTGTTCCAAAAGTAAATTAAAAAGAAAATGAGAAAGAGAGATCCTTGACATCTACATCAACATAAATTTAACCAAGGGGAATGCACGCATAGTTTAGAAACTGAATAAATCATGTCAATCAAAACTCTAAAACTTTGTGAAAGTCCCAAAATAAATCAACATCCACTTCAAAAACTGCCAAGAGGCTGTATCAAAGGCTTCAGCATTCAAACAAATTGTGATTGCTGGGTCTTATATATTTTGAGGTTAAGCAATAACATCAATTAAAAATCTCATATTATTAGAAGCTTAGCTTGGCAGCCCTCTTTCCTGAGATGGATGTAAAATAATTGGTAGAATATCATACAATATACAGAGTTATTCTTAAAATCTTAGTAGCAGCCACATTTATCAAAGTAGTAAGTCTACAATTAGAAGGCATACTGGAATCTTTTTTCTTTTTTCTTTTTTGAATGTAAGAATAACATTTGCCTCCTTAAAAGTAAAAGATAGGGGTCCACCAATAATAAAATAAGAATCAAAACCCCAATATACTTTAAAATCCATGTAGTCAGAAGTCTTTTCCAGTTTCACAGATTTAACTGTTGAAATGAATGAATTGAAGTATTGTTAAGAAGGGATGGGGTGAATATTTTGGAGATGTGTTCCTTCTGGGTAGCTGCTGTTCTTTTGACATTATACCGCTGTTATCTGTTCTTCATAGTGAAACTGGCCATGTTGTTCTGGAATCAAATGGATTACAAAGTTGGTAAATAAAAAATTAATTAATTAAAAAAGAGAGGAGAAGGAGAAGGTAATTGGGGGGGGGGAAGAAATAATATAGTTAGTATGCCTAACACTAAACAAACGAACAAACCAATAAACAAACAAATAAATAAAGCATAGTTAGTACACTTTCCATCTAAGATAATATAGGAGTAAATACAAATGTATAATTAAGAGCTAAAGTATAGTACCATGAATGCTAAAGAACTTAATAGCAAAACATTAGAGAAAAAGAAATGAGTGTCTTTTGTCAACAGAAGCTTAAAAATATTTTTCAGTTTCTTTGTAAATATGAAATGATTTCTGTATACCATTTGATAATTTCAGAACTAACCAGATACCTGTTGGAGTAATGAATATTTTTCTTTCAAGAAATATTTCCCATGTTATTATTGGTAGGTTTGTTTCTACACTACCAGCTTTCTTTATCAAAATCAGGGAAAATACAAGATGATACTTTGAATTTCCCTATTTAATTATCCTTGAAGAGCATGCTGTGTTTGAAAGTTTATTCCTTTTAGCAAATTTAAAGAACTTTACGATAAATGACCAGAATTTATCAGATTTACGAAGAAAAATTGGAAGAAGGTGAGCTCTCTAAAAATCTAGTTTATAATCTTTCAGCATAGCCTTCCCAAATCAGGAAGGCTATGATAAAAGAAGTTGGCTGGCATTTCTTAGCTTTGTTTGGGTTTTTAATAAAATGTCAATTAACCCTGTAAGAATGACATTCTAAAGACATCATTTTATCCTGAAGAGTCTTAACCACCTATAGTAAATTGCTTATAGATGTATCCACTGATTTTCCCGTAAGCTTCCAAATGAGATATTCTATTTTCAGTCACTTCCATATTGGAACATATAGTAATAACAGTGTCTTTGAAAGTGTTTATCCCTCCTGAGATCTCAAGAAAAACTGCCATCACATCTTTTTCAGCACTGCCATCACCATTGCTTTAGTGAGCGAAGAAGAACGTAACATTTTCTTGTGTAGCATCCTAGCAGATAATGAATAAATTCTCCACAATCGTCAGCACCCACTGTAATCACCTGTTTCTAATTACAGTAGTAAAAAATGAACAGGATTTGAATTGCAGAGAAATGTTAGGAAGTGCTAATAGCTGTCGGAATACGTTGTTGATAGTCATTTGGGCCAGAAGTCTTTTTTTAAAAAAAATATTTTGAGGCAATTTATTGTTATTTCCCTTGCTTGATAACATGGATACCACTGATTCTTCTTCTCTCTATTTTCTAGAGGCATTTCATGGAATTGTATCCATTATCAATCAGTCCTTGATAGAAGGGAAATGATTACATGCCCTGGTACTTGCTTGAATAAAAATTATTTTTTTCAGTGTATAAACCAAGTCAGCGACATTATTTTACCATGGGATAATAATAACCATAAGCATTTTTGGTTGAGGCAACCTTCAGGCTTAATAACACAAAAACAGACCTAAAAAAAAAGTCAACTTGCATTTGTTTTAAAGGAGGTTAAGGGCATGCAGCTCGGTGGCTAAGACACTGAGCATGTCAATCAGAAAGGTTGGCAGTTCAGCAGTTCGAATCCCTGCATGAGGGATTCGAACTAGATTGTTGGACTAGATGACCTCCAAGATCCCTTCCAACTCTGTTACTGTTACTGTTACTGTTACTGTTATAAACTTATGTTTGGAACTGTGACACATGACAAAGGGAAAATCTCACAAAGGATAAAGTTCGTGCAAAAGAAATAGAAACAATAGAAACGTATGCGAAGTTGCACTGTATGTTCAAATCACACACCATTGCTCCAAATGGAGGGGGAAAGCTGGTGTTTTTTTGATATTATACCACTGTTATCTGTTCTTCAAAGTGGAACTGGCCATGTTGTTCTGGAATCAAATGGACTACAAAGTTGGTAAATAAAAAATTAATTAATTAAAAAGGAGATGGAAAGGAGAAGGTAAGAGAGGGGGGAAAATAGTATAGTTAGTATGCCTAACACTTGGTAAGTAAGTAAGTAAGTAAGTAAGTAAGTAAGTAAGTAAGTAAGTAAATAAATCATAGCTAATACACTTTCCATCCAACTAAGATAATATAGAAGTTTGTTTTATTTTGTTTTTATTAAATTTGTATACCGTCCTCCTCCCGAAGGACTCAGGGCGGTGAACAGCCACAGAATAAAACACATGGATACAAAAATTTAAAAATAGAATAAAAGTGAATTAAATAATTTGGCTAAGACAAATTTAAAATACCCAATAATTTAAGAAAAAAATTAAAATTTACATTAAACAGGGGAAAAGATTTAGGCCAGGCCAGCTTGATGAAATAAAAAATTCTTAAGCGTGCGACAGAAGGTGCACAGATCCGTGATCGTCCGTATCTCTGGGGGGAGCTCATTCCAGATCGTAGGTGCCCCCACAGAGAAGGCTCTTCCCCTGGGGGCCGCCAGTCGACATTGTTTGGCCGACGGCACCCGGAGGAGCCCCGCTCTATGGGAGCGTACTGGCCGGTGGGAGGCTATTGGTGGTAGTAGGCGGTCCCGTAGAAGTAAATACAAATGTATAATTAAGAGCCAGAGTTAAAGTATAATAGCGTGAATTCTAATGAACTTAATAGCAAAACGTTAGAGAAAAAAGAAAATAAGTTGCATTGTATATTCAAATTGCACATCATTGCTCCAAGGAAAAAAGGTTGATACTCTGCAGTTAGAAGAAATGTTGAAGGTCAAGATGAACTTAAGTGGAGTTTGAGTCCTGGTGACTGGACTGATGAGAGTTGAATCCGAAATGTGCAAGCTATCATATTAGCATAGTAAAGGATCCTCTGAGTACCACTAGACTACTTTCATTTCTAATATCTCATAATCATAGGTCAAAATGTTGGAAAACTACTAAGTGCAAAGCGAGATTGTTTGGTCTTTCCGTTGAATATTTGTTATTTTCAGGCATTAAATAAGACCAAAGAAGCCATCAAGCAATGGACTTTGGACACTGAGTGGCAACATAACTTAAGCCACAAAACTGTCTTAAGAGGACCCAGAAAAATCTCCCGTGCAGCTTACCAATTTTCATTTATTCATTCTAAGAACTGGTGGACATTTTCTAAAGCTTGTTTTAGTGCTTGCCCTCTGACATTTTTGAGAAGGTAGATATAATAAAATTCCAATTTTCTAGAGGTTATAACCCTGCAAAAGAAGGAGACTGAGACAATTAGACTTGACCTTTTACACCGAGAGTTTTATGCTGATTCTTGGGTAAAACTAATTCAGCCTTTATTAACTAATGTACTAGGTCTCATAAACAAATTTTACATTGATTAGTTGATGGATGCCAGCAAGTAACTTTCTTGGTTGCAGATTTTTACTTTTAAACAATCTAAAGACTGGTGTACTACAGAGAAGATATTGTGAATTGCAGTGTATTGCCTATGATAAAGTAGCTAATATTTTCTGAATGCTGTTATATTTTTCTTGTTTATGATCCTACTTTTGTTCTGGCCATTAAAAGTTTTATTGCAAAATATTAAATTGTTTTTTTCCCTATAAACAGGAAAATAATTTCAGAGCTGTTCTCCTGTGTAAAGGAAGCCATTTATGGTTAGGGTGAGTTTCTGCAGAGCACTGGACTAAATACCAGATTTATATAATATGGTATATAATATATACTGCTCAAAAAAATAAAGGGAACACAAGCAGAAGACATCCGAGATCTGAATGAATGAAATAGCGTTATTAAATACTTTGTTTGTTACATACAGTAGTTTATACACTGCTCAAACAACAAAAGGGAACACAAAACTACTGTATGTAACGAACAAAATATTTAATAAGGCTATTTCATTCATTCAGATCTCGGATGTCTTCTGCTTGTGTTCCCTTTATTTTTTTGAGCAGTGTAGTTCCAAAGTCATCTTTATGAACAATAGTTAAGTTTTAAATGCAAATTTCTGCTAAATCTTTTTATTCATTTATTTTTATTTATTAAGAAACTTTATATGGACACTCAATTTACTCCTGGTGATTCTGGGTGATTTACAGAAGAAAAAGCCCGAATACAAAACCAATCCTTTATAGACATCATCCATAAACCTAATTAATTATTTGAGTCTATTTACTTACTAAATGCAAAAATGATGAAAGCTTACATAGATTAAAATCTGATATTTGTCTTTTGCATTTCTTAGAACAAAGTAATTATTTAAGACATTTCTTTCTATGTTATAAAAGATAACATTTTTACTATCCATATACAAGATACAATATCTGAGTTGGCTGGTCAAAGAACTACAGCTGAAAATGTGTATACATTTTCATGTTTTAATTTAACGTTATTTTGTTTGATATTTACAATGAGCCTGCACTCCCCTTTGTTTCAGATTAGGTCCTAATATAAAAACAAAAATTATGTATGGAAGATTCACATTCAAAAGATATCTTAATTTCTAGAAAGAAAAGTTAAATCATTCTGCTTTTGAGGTGGAACATCCTGTTTAGAAAAGTGGGCAGCCAGAGGCAACTGCCAGGACCTCAATTAATCATAAAATGGGAACAATCCATTAAATAGCATTTCCTCAGTGAAGCTGAGAAAATACTGCTCTGCCTCAGGCCAGCTTGTCACATTATGGCTAGAGTAAAATTTGAAACTGGGGAATTCCAGATCTTTTCTCACACTCTCCCAACAGTTACTGTATGTCTAGCAAAAAGTTATATAGCCAGGGCGCCAATTAAGATTCATATAGGGATGAATCTGATCTTTGTGAATGGTTAAAAAAAAATGTCCTGATCATTTGGATCAATAGATACGTTGTGATTTAGCTTTTCAACAGATTTCATATTTCTCCAAAGAATAAAGTTCAGTTGTCGTTATAAATTTAAATACATTTTGAGGAGAAAATTATACTTTACCTTGTCCTAATAAGATCTTTTACTAAATGTCTAAATATGTCATACCTATATTTTCATAAACCAGTGACTTCTATACAAATATAGAATAGCTCTATAGTATAGACCACACACACACACACACACACACACATACACACACACACACGTATACACATACATGCATACCAGAGGTCGGTTTCAGCAGGTTCTGACCAGTTCTGGAGAACCGATAGCGGAAATTTTGAATAGTTAGGAGAACAGGTTAATACCACCTCTGACTAGCCCCACCCCCATCTAGTCTCTGCCTCCTGAGTCCCAGCTGATCGGAAGGAAATGGGGATTTTGTAGTAACCTTCCCCTGGAGTGGAGTAGGAATGGAGATTTTACAGTATCCTTCCCCTTCCCCTTCCACGCCCACCAAACCACGCCCTCCAAGCCATGCCATGCCATGCCCACCAAGCCACACCCCCACAACCGGTAGTTAAAATTTTTGAAACCCACCACTGATAGACACATACACAAACACTATCCTGATGATAGTAGTACACATCTTTCTGACTCCAGTGTGTTTCATCTGAAACTGACGTGAACGTATCTGTATTAGGAAGGTGGAGATGCATACATGCACGTACAAACACAATATATTTGTTGCATAGAAGACATTGGTTTCCAAAGATATTTTATACAAGTCTATTATTATCAAATAGGAAAGAAACAAAATGGTTAAATTCATAAGAGCTAGTGCCATGTTCTAATTTCACATTGAATTTATTTAATTCGTATTACCTGAATAAACGCCTGGAGCATTTATTAGCAATTGTTGTTAAGAGAGTCTCGATAGAACAACTCTTATTTATTTATTTGTTTTGCTTTAACCTGAGTATAAATTCAAGTGTCTGACTTTAAAAGGCAGATTGCCTTTTTAATTATGTTTCTAAACTTTCATAGACGGCATAGCCTCGGTGCTAAAGGTCATATATGCATTCCAACCAGATTACATATTTAAGTGCTGAGAATATTTTAATCTGAATACAATAAGTTCAAGAAAGAAAAAAAATACTCTTTTTTTTTAAGTTTACTTATTCTACGGTGAATCTCTGATATCCCTCATTTCAGATCCATGGAAGCCATGTTATTGAACTATGGGGTTTCGGAGACAGGATCTTTTTGATGCTTTTGCTTAAAAGAAAAACCCCATTCTGCAGCAAACGGAGAGATTGGGAGTAGTTAAAGTTAGTGATTATTCTGGAACTACAACCAATCACAGTTAGAAACAGCACATTTCAATCCAGTTCTCTACCAACTGCAATGTAAATTAGAAACAAAACTATGAAGCTGGAGGTTAAGTTTCAGAGTTTCAAGCTAAACCAGGATTCTTTGGAGTTGGAAATCAAATCATAAGTTCCAGGTTTGATTTAATATTGTACATTGACCTCCAGTAAGAATAAACACATTGCGTTTCTCTTGTCTGTCCCTTCTTAGTAAAAAGGGTGAAATAAATATTGTCTCTTTGTTTTGTATGTTACTCACTAAATATCTTAGCTGCATCTAATTTAAACATCAATAAAGAGTAAATAGATGTAAATTGCTATTCTTTCCTCATTATCCAAGTTTGCCAACTCCAATAACTATTGTGCCAGACTGTGACCTTGTAGCTTTCCTATCTTATTCACAATATTAGTTCTCTAAAAGAGGAATCCAAGGTAAGCTTAACTGGGAATAAATTCAGATAACTATTTTTTAAATATGGCTGTAGGGTTACATCCTCATTTCTGTTTAGAATTCATGCCTGTAATCATGAATAGCTTTTCCCTTGTGTGTAAAATATCATGACTGCTTGTAAATCTACTGTGAGCACCATTTTGCTTTGATTCATAATCAACATCAGTATTCTTCAGCATCTTTGGGTATGGAAAATTTGGTAGATGGACTGGGAGACCATGTTCTCAACATTAAAGCAAAGGGTTCATGAAAGAAGAGTTAAAAAGGTCATTGCTTTTTCTTTTATGAACTGCTCTAAGAGAGTAGAAGGCCTGCACATGTAGCTGCCATATGAACAGTCACAATGCTGCTTGATTACATAATAGAGCTTTTTCGCAACATGAAGAATTATAGTTGGCGAAACTTCAGACAACTCGCGAAGGACATCCTGAATTTTGACAAATGTTGGCACTATGCGTATGGCTGAATTTGTGTGAGGTTACAGGTGCTCTTTGGGGAAAAAAAAAAAAGATAAGCTGCTCCTTTTTCAAGTCCCTTGCCCAGAGTTATAACTACGGAAACATTGCTATTTGCACTTTTTCAGGATCATAATTTAAGCAAGACATTAGCTTAAAGACTTAGATTTGTATTATTGAAATAACAGAAAGCTTTGTTATAAATTATGAAATCAAATACACTCAGATGTGTCTATGAGATCCAGTTTGGTTTAGTTAGTTAAGACACCAGGCTAGAATCCAGTGAGTTCTAAACTTAGGTTCAACCAGCTGGGTGACCTTGAGACAGTAGTAGTAGTAGTAGTAGTAGTAGTAGTAGTAGTAGTAGTAGTTCTTCTTCTTCTTCTTCTTCTTCTTCTTCTTCTTCTTCTTCTTCTTCTCTTTCTTCCTCCTCCTCCTCCTCCTCTTCTTCTTCTCCTTCTCTTTCTTCTTCTTCTTCCTCCTCCTCCTCCTCTTCTTCTCCTTCTCCTTCTCCTTCTCCTTTTCCTTCTCTTTCCTCCTCCTCCTCCTCCTCCTCCTCCTCCTCCTCCTCCTCCTCCTCCACATATTCCCACAAGTGCAGGGTCTGCTTTCCAGATCATTGATCACCATTTTGCATGGTCAGCTGCATCTCCAGGGCACAGGCCCACGGCTTGCATATCTTTGTTGATGGTGTCTTGCCATCTCTGTTCTGGGCGCCCACAAGGTCATCTATCATTGACTTCTAATTGTAGACAGACTTGGCAACGGTGGAAGGTGCTGCTCTCAGGACATGTCAGCCCTAAATAGGAGGTCATGGCAAACCCTTGAAATCTTGCCAAGAAACCTGCAGAGACTAATCCAGACAATTACCATGAATCAACACTGACTTGAAGGCACAAATAAATATACACACAGATATACACATATGCACTCATATACTGTATATTCATGTGTATGTATATATGCTTATGTATGTGTATACACAGACACACAATCACACAGACTCTCCTACACACACACACACAACCAATTACTTGTGATGGCACTGTGAAGTGGAATCTTAAGAGTGTTTCCTAAGAATGGGAACAAATACATCTATAAGCACATTTCAGTCTCTTTGGTTAAATTGCTGTGCTGTTACGATTGATGCTGAAAAATCTCCTTGTAAATGCACAGAAGCTTTGCCCTGGAGATGCGAAAGTGTTATGAAATTCTGATGCTTAGCTCAGGTGCATAGAATTGCATTATGTGGAACATAATGTTGTGAAACAGAATAACTGAGCATTCAATAAAATAATATTTGTAACAGCTGGCACATTTTTTGCTTGGTCTTGCTTTAAAAATTGAGCTATTTCCAGATGAACTGCCAGTATCTTGCTTGCTCTAATTTCAGCAAGCATAACTAGCTGGGCTTGTTTATTAGCCTGCTATATTTACATGATTTTTATCAAAGGCGTATCATTTTCTCTTTAAAGGCAAGCATTCCATTCTGTTTTCAAGTCAACTGTTTTCAAGGCTTCCCCATCAACTTCTTCCTACCTGAAATACATTAAATACTACAAAGAAAGATGAAAGAATCACTTATGGGCAGTTTGTCATTCAGTTAACTTTCTGCCTCTATTTTATGTTTGTTTGTTTTTTTTAAAAAAGCATGAATTTTGTACCTAATTTTGTATTAAAAAATTAGAAGGTGCTGCAGTACTTATAGATCCACTCCTGTGTGCACATTGTTATAATGAAGCATTGAAAGTAGAAGTTTTATTATTTCTGGAGGTAGATTCATTACATTTTGGTCTGCGTTTTCAAAAAATTGCTGTATTAGCTAGTTTTCTAGATGTCGTCCCCTCACCCCCACCTAGACTTCCCAATGAAGTCCTATTTAGGCAATCTTGATATTATCTCTCTTGGAGGAGCTCATCAGTTCTACCCATCCCACCCTGGTTTTCACCTATTCATTCTTCCTTTACATTTAATTTGCAATTTGATCGTCATTAATTTTCACTTTATGACCAAGGTGCTCTATCTCTTCTTGTTCTTAGGTAAAATGCTCCCACCCACCACCCTCCCCCAATATTCAGCCTACTTTATCTTTCTTCTTATACATCCAGCTCTCACTTTTATCAGACTAATTGGTTAGTTACCGGCATGTCCTTCTATACAGCCGTTTCCCTTCTTTCACCATTCATTCCTGTCAGTTCTTTAAGATAATACCAGTATAGAAACAGATCCCATAAGTTTGACTGCAACTGTAGAGGTAGTCCTCGACCTATGACCACAAACGGAGCCCAAAATTTCTGTTGCTAAGTGAGGCGGTTGTTAAAGGGGTTTTGCCCCGCTTTACGACCTTTCTTGCCCCAGTCGTTAAGCGAATCGCTGCACTTGTTAAAGTTTGTGACCCGGTTGTTAAGTGAATCTGGCTTCCCCACTGATTTTGCTTGTCAGGAGGTCACCAAAGGGGATTATATGATTCCGGGACATTGCAACTATCATAAATACGAACCATTTGCCAAGCGTCCAAATTTTGTCCACGTGACCATGGGGATGCTGCAACGGTCGTAAGTGTGAAAAATGGTCATAATTCCCTTTTTTCCAATGCCATTGCAACTTTTACCGGTCACTAAACAAACTGTTTTAAGTCTAAGGACTCCCTGTACTTTACTGATAACGGCTAGAGTAACAGAAGTTTGAAAACCTAACTATGTTTTCCCTTCCCTTCTTCTTATACCCCATGGAGTTTTGTTACACTGGTACTTACCTTGTTTCCCAGGCTTAAGGCATGTTTTAGTTTGTGTAACTATTGCTGCATAGTTTGGCTACATCATCTATCTGACTTTCTAACTTACTTCCAAATGTCTACCCTGTTTCCCCAAAATAAGACATCCCCTGATAATAAGCCCAATCGGGCTTTTGAGCGCATGGCTCAATAAGGCCAAGGGCTTATTTCAGGGTTCAAAAAAATATAAGACAGGGTCTTATTTTCGGGGAAAACACGGTAGATACAATTGCAGATGCTGAGGAAATCAGACTCCGTTTGAAATCAAACTCTCCTCATATGCATTTCTCAATACTGAGTTGGGACACCATTAATGTTTGGATTTTGCCTTTCTTCCAAGCATGCTATAAAAAAGAACCATGGTTATCAACCATAAAGGTGCCACCTACTTGGTGGATCACAAGGTTGAATGAACTTTGGATTGCTTTAGCAGAAGAATGTCCTAAAGTTAAAACTGTTGTTTTCTGCTTAAATTCTCCATGCATTTTCCCCAATTTCCATAAACATTCTACCAAATAATACCCATTCATCTAGCTCTACTTTTTCAACCTTTTGCACAATACTTCAGCCTATCGACAAATAGGATATGGAATGTCTATAAATAATTTACGGAAGTATCCCCTGCAATGACCATGATACTACATCAGTCTTCTCTTACCTGACTTCTTCCCCATCCTGACCAGGAATTTTTTGGGGAAAAAAAACATCAGGTTTGAGTAGTGTTTGGTTTAGAGAATACTGACTTACGTTAGAGAAAACTGTCTTATATTACTATCTGTTTTCCCCCATGTGGAAATTGACTTAATAGATTTTAAAGATTATCCCGAGATTTCTCAAGCTACTAAACTGATAACAAAATGCTATATTAATTTGTTGTGCACATTAATCACAAGGCAACCTATAAAAACATATTTAAAACATTGAAATGGCAATATTGGCATCTGAAATCTCTTCGTACTGATTGAATGCTGGGTCTTCTTATATATAAGTAAGAGACCGCAAGAGAGAACCCAAGTTCAGTGGGAAAGATCATGCTAGCCCTGTAAAAAGTTCATTCCCCAGCAGCTGTATTATTGCATGGGATAATGTAATATACTATTGATTTTTTTAAGTTAAGCTCAACCCTGGTGACTTCATAAATACAATTGCACAGAAGTTGTTTATCATTTTCTTCTGATTTACTGGCCTAATTTACATCCTTGGAGGCCTTTCATCTATCTAAATACTAACCAGGAATGATCTTGCTTAGTTTTTGAACCCAGACAACATCTGCCATGTGCTGCATTACTAAAAAAGACATCTGTCTGAGACCCTTGAAAGTCACTGCCAATCAGACCTAAATGGATAGGGATTGGAGCTGATCTGCTATAGCCGGACTGCAAAAAACTAGATGGCTATTAAGAAATATACCCCTCCCCTTTGCTACCATCTAGTGGTCATTTGGAGTACTTTGGTCCAGATATACCTAGAATATAAGAATATCCTTGTCAGATAAATAAAATATTTGTTATTGTTTCTAAAGGTGCTATAATAGTCACACTGGTCTTTAGCTAAATAAATTTTCTGCAAAGATATGTGCATAGCTAATTTTTGTATAGATATGCTCAGCATCTGGCAAAAATTTCAAGGTGAAAAACCAAACAGATGGCTGATGTAATGTAAGCAACTTTTGTTCCGATAATACCTTTGAATTAACACCACTTTAACTGAATATGCAGCAGTTGCTACCTCTTCTGATATCTACACACAAATAAGTGCCTATTTAATCCTTTTACAAAAAGCAAAACAATAATTGAAACTTCATATAGTTTTCCTTCCAGTTTGTTAAATAGCATAATCAAGTGGATAAAAAAAATATATTAGCAAGATAAAGTACACAGCACAGATCAATGATAATTTCAGCTACTGATAAAACTCTTGCAAACTGTAATTTGAGACAAAATCTGGCCTTTTTTCTTCTTCTTAATATAGACTGTCTTATTTCATCCCTTATTTGAAGAAAGGAATATTTGAGGTTTCAGCAGATAGTGACTGACTTACAACATAATCTCGGTATAGCAGATGTGTACACAGAATGGAATGGATTCTTAAGGAAGGCAGACAGTTGACATTACAGCAATTGTTAATTCAATGTTGTTATCCCCATAGTGTCAGTCAACAACCTATCTACTGCATTTACTTTCAATGAAGCTGGCGTTCTCTAGTGCAGTGTCATTAAAACTGTTGAAGTAGGACTGGAGAGTGTTAGAAGTGTGATTTTAGTTGTACTGACTCTTCAGCAGCTCATAATGTACTGACCACAAGGGGCAGGGTAGCATAGATTAGAGAGCTAGGAACTGTTTCTGTGTTTCTCAGTTTATTTCTCACTCTGCCTGCTCTTCGCCTGTGAGATTTCTATTCTCAATGTGCCCCCTTTCTGCACCTCTCTTCCCCACAAACCTACTCTCTCCTTGACAAGATTTAGCTAGGTAGAAGCTAGGCTTTGCCTCTTTCACCCTTACTCAGATTTTTCTCCAAATAAACCTTTCTGTTGAAGTTACAAAGAGCTGTTTCACTAGTCCTTGCTCAAGTTACCATATTTTTCAGAGTATAAGACTCTCCGGAGTATAAAACGCACCTTAGTTTGGGGGAAGGAAAATAAGAAAAAAAAATCTGCCACTGCCTACCAGCATCCATCTGGCTAGCATCCTGTCAGTGTGTGAGACTGTTTGGAAACTGAAACAGTATTTGCTGTGTGAGCAACAAGGAAGGAGAGCAGCAATGAGCCTGGGCATGGCTTAGGTCAATTGTTCTAAAGCTGCATGCTGTGCTGATCTCTGAAACTAAAACTGAAACTCCTCTCCTCTGCTTACGTTTTGCTTGCTGCTACAAACTCTGACAGTCCTAGCAGCAAATAGCAAACAGCCAGGTCAGCTTCAGCACATTATTGCAGCCTGATTCAGCATGAGTAGCTGATTGGTGGGTGGATTGGCCTCCCAGAATACCTCCAATCAGCTGTTCCAGGCTGCAGGGATTGCCTCGCATTTTTGGCTACATTCCGTGTATAAGACGCACCCAAATTTTTACCCTCTTTTAGTGGGGGGGGAGTGCATCTTATACTCTGAAAAATACAGTACCTTCCTGCTGTCCAGCAATATACAAAAATGCTTTCTCCAACAGGGAAAGCCTGTCTTAAGTCTCCATTCACCCATGTAGCTCATTGAATGACTTTAGATCCACAATTATGCCACATTGCATTGTCATGTGATTAACTTGAGTAATGGCAGTAAAGAACTTTGAGTGCTACTGTGTACTTCTGGAGAAAAGTTAGGTCATAAATAATGTTTATTGTAAAAGAACATCTGGAAAATGCAGGTATATACAGTATGTAGTCTAAAGTAGTTTGAAAAGATATTAACCATTGATATGGTTGGGGCTTACTTAAGAGAAAGATGAGAAAGGAAGTGTCAGAAGATTTATTCTTGAAGCATTGCCAATAGTCAAAAAGTCTATAGAGATTCTTAGTCATCCAGGTTATGGTTGTCCTAAAGCTGCTTTTTCAGCAGGCAACTGGACTTTCTTGTTTTTTCTTTGAAGATGTTTCACTTCTCATCCAAGAAGCTTCTTTAGCTCTGACTGGATGATGGGGAATGGAAGGATTTATATTCCTTTCAGACAGCTGATTGTTTGCATCCTTTTAGAGGGTCATTAAAGCACTTGGAGGTTTAACTTCCATTCCCCACCATCCAGTCAGAGCTGAATGAGCTTCTTGGATGAGAAGTGAAATGTCTTCAAAGAAAAACACAAGAAAGACCAGTTGCCTCCTGAAAAAGCACCTTTGGGTCAACTATGATCTGGAGGACTGAGAATCTCTATAGACTTTTAGCTATGCACTTTGGGATGAACACCCTTCCAATGGTGTGGGAGTATAAACAGATTTCCCAAAAAAATTGGAGACTACAGGAACCATTAGCGCTACTCAGGTGACCCTGAGAACACAGATAAATCTCCAAGTGCTTCAACAACTCTCTAAAAGGATACAAATGACCAGCTGTCTGAAAGGAATATAAATCCTTCCATTCCCCACCATGCAGTCGGAGCTAAAGAAGCTTCTTGGATGAGAAATGAAACAAACATCTTCAGAGCAAGCACAAGAAAGACCAGTTGCCTCTTGAAAAAGCACCTTTGGGGTTGCCAATAGTCCTGGGAAGTGAGTAAGTATGCTTCTGTTAAAACACGTATGACACCCTACTTGGTGTAGTGATTATAGTGTTTTAGGATTTTGGAGATATATCTCCAAGTTCATGTTCAGCCACGAAACTCACTGAATGTCTTTGGATCAATTATTTTTTTCTGAGCCTAATTTATCGTACAGGAATGTTGTGTTAATAAAATTAAAGGAGAGTATAATGGGTTTGAATTCCTAGACAAAATATCAGGTAATGGATGGATGGGTGGGTGGGTGGACAGGCAGAATCTGATTTATTTGAAACATTCTAAAACTGGCATTTCAAAAAGTTACTAATGCTTTATGTTAACATTGTAATGCTACAGTACTGTATTATATATCATTTTTAAAATTTATCTCCTTTGCCTTAAAAACTCATGATATTTGTATAGTGCTCAAATGACATTTTCAAGAACTATAGCCTGCCAATTTTCAAATGGAAATGCACAGGGGATGTTGTACAAAGAGAGTTGCTACAGTTCTGAGGTGGTTAAGAAAAATAGAAAAAAGAAAAAAAAATGTGGACAGTTTTCATTGGAAGAGCCACATTTTTCAAACAGTATTTCTGACTTCTTTCTTGCCACCAGTATTCAAATGGGTAATTGAGACTCCAAAACCAGGAAAGGAAGTTGGTAGAAAAGCAGGAAAGGATTGAATAGAGAAATATCTGGAGAAGGCAAACAACCAGGAATAATTTAACAGAGGTTGCCAATCAAAAATTAAATGATTATCTTATCATAAGCCATGGGGTACCTTTATTAATAACTGTGGTATAGCCAGAAAAAGTGATGTTGCAAATAACAATGCAGAATATCAACACAATGATACGGCAAAAAATGACCATTATTCAATATTTTATCTCCACATACATAGTATCAAATTTTATTTGATGGAGGAAATCTTATGGATGCCTAGCTTCAATGGATATGAAAGAATCAATTACCTGTCAATCAACTGACTTCCCACATATGTTTTTTTTTTAAGGAAAACAACTATTTTCAAATTCCAAATCCTTCCAATTACAATGCTTAAAAATTTGCAAGATTTTTTTCCTTTTATAGGGAGTAAATGAAAAATCTGGCAGTTCCCCATGTCAGAGGAGAAGCTCTTAGAGATAATATTCTTGACCAGAAGGAGTTATTGCTATTCTCCCCCACAAGATTAAATAACAGGGAGTAGGAATCAACAATAATTAAGTTGGAATATTTCCTAGCAAAAAAGAAGGGGGAAAAAACTTATAAGAATCTGCAATGGATGGTTCGGAAGGAAATCCTCTCAAGATTAGAGAATTTAAAATTCACATTGATGGCAATTTTGAGCATTGCACAGTCATTTGAAAAGTTGTGGAATGTTTGAAATGTTTTTTTTTTTTACTGTTACTTACTTCCATCGAATCACTTTGCCAGTTACTTTATTGGTTTTCTTTTCTGATCTGAAAAAAAAAATCTGCATTGGGTCTTCCCTTTAAAAAGGTAAAGATTCCCCTTGCACATATGTGCTAGTCGTTCCCAACTCTAGGGGGCGGTGCTCATCTCCGTTTCAAAGCCAAAGAGCCAGCGCTGTCCAAAGATGTCTCCGTGATCATGTGGCCGGCATGACTAAATGCCAAAGGCGCAAGGAACGCTGTTACCTTCCCACCAAAGGTGGTCCCTATTTTTCTACTTGCATTTTTTACGTGCTTTCGAACTGCTAGGTTGGCAGAAGGTGGGACAAGTAACAGGAGCTCACCCTGTTACGCGGCACTAGGGATTTGAATCGCTGAACTGCTGACCTTTCAATCGACAAGCTTAGATTTGACTAAAACATGGGGAACCAGGAGATACAGCAGACTGTTGGGAAAAATGCTTGTTTTTCTTCTCCATTGAACCTGACTATCAAATAGATAAAGTTTTGCAACTAACTGTATAATGAAAATAAAATTCTGCCTTCTATCAATTTAAAAAAAAAACCAAAAACCAATTTTCTGCCTAAAATAATGGCTGAAAACAACCACCCCAGCCAGAAAACCCTGTCTGCTTGAACTTACTTGTTGACATATCCACCAAGAGAAGACACAATAATCAGTTGCATTTAAATGAAAAGGAATTGAGGGTTAATGACATTGAATGGTAGATAATTCAGTTGTGCTTTGGCCTGTCATTCTGATTATCCACTTCGACCTCTATTTCAGGAAAATAATAGTAGACACTGATAAAGAGCAAATACAGAATGTTGTAGAACTAGCCAACACTATTATTAATAAGAAGTGGACAGACCTTTTGAGACTGTCCATGCTAATGTTTACTCTCTGATAGTCAAAAGAACTTTTAGAATAAATATGGACTGGATAGACAAATTGGCCACTACAAGATAAAAAATAAAAACTTCCATAATGGTACTTCTCGCATTTAAAGAAGCTAGCTTCTCTGTTAGATGTTATTAGGCATTTCTGCATCTAGGTACCACTTCTGCTGGAAGGTAACAGCATTCCATGTGCCTCTGGATAACACTGGTTCCCTTGGCTAAGAAACAGAGGTGAGCACAACTCCCTCGAGTCGGACATGACTGGACAGGGGAAACCTTTATCTTTTTCCTCCTCCTCCTCTCCTCCTCCTCCTCCTCCTCCTCCTCCTCCTCCTCCTCCTCCCAAATTCCCAAGCATATCATTTCACAATTATTAACTGTATGTTTCTAATATCACAAATGTAGAGAGCTTGTGAATATTGGTAATATTTACTGTGAGAGCACAGAAAATCAGGCAGACCATAATATAGTGATGTTATTCGGAGATGAAAACAGAGAATGCAGATTATTACATTTGGAAAGGGGGGGGTGTCCAAATTTGATTGACTCTGCATGCAAAGATGACAGTTTGAAAGTTTCCTCTGTTATAAATAGATTTCAGTGAAGGAATTTAAATACAGCCAGACTTGATTCATCACACAACATGACATTTATATTTATAATGTAAGATTCCACACTGGATTAATTTTGTGAGATAGGGCAATTTAAAACAATAGAAAATAATTGTCCCGAAGAACAATTGGAGCCAATGCTACAGATGTCCCTTCTCTAAACAAACAAACACAAATATAAACATATTTTTTTCATTCATTATTCTCATAAAAAATAAACCAATCAAACTGTCACCTGTCCAAATGTATGTCTAACCAACAGAGATGAATTAATTAATCTATATCTGGTTCATCTCAGTTTCACATACATTCAATCATAAAGCTATCAGAAGTCAAACCCACTCTGTCATATTTTTTTCTGCATTCATCTGCTCATCAATGATAAATCAATTTCCTTAAAATGTGTAAACACAATTATTTATATCTTTGTATATAACATGCTTAACACATTTTTGTATGCAATTTTCCTTAACATAAATATTTTTGTATTCAACCTTGAACCAAAGAATGACTAACAAAAGTGACATTAGAAGATAACCCTAATCTCCATATTGGTCTGGAGATATCAATTAACGATAAAATAATTTTACTGATTCCTGTTTCTCTGCCCTACTCAAAGCAAGTATTAGGAATCCAAATAATACTAATACTAATACTAATACTAATACTAATACTAATACTAATACTAATACTAATACTAATA
>WNWU01000017.1:23669717-23691066 GCA_012654045.1 Ptyas mucosa | reverse complement strand
TAATACTAATACTAATACTAATACTAATACTAATACTAATACTAATAACAACAACAACAACAATACAACACGCCAGATATCACAGTTGTCGAAAACTGAAATGTACAATTTATTGACATCGCAGTACCAGGAGATGCCAGAGTCGAAGAAAAAGAACTGGAAAAAATCATGAAATATCGCGACCTGGCCTTCGAAACTACACAGCTATGGATGAAACATGTAACAGTGATACCCATTGTCATTGGGGCACTTGGTTTCATGTCCAAGAATTTTATAAGATACATCAACAAATTGCAGCTTCCTGTAATAAGACCAGCGGAACTGCAAAAAACTGTGCTACTTGGAACATCGTACATCTTAAGAAGGTACTTGGTTGATACCTAGGACACTGGCAACAACCCGTATCAACCATTAGCTCCAGTCAATGGTATTTGTGATGCATTTTTAAATGTTCAGTTGACTGAGTTTCATGTTTAATGAATAAAGTAAATAATAATAATAACGGGTGACCAATTAATCTTTCCAAACTGGCCTAATTTGGTTTGGAATTTGGAAAATCAGATGAATTGCCCAACAAATTATTTTCAGGTATATAAGTACAATATCATTATACTCAGATGCAATTTTGGAACCAGAAAAGCTTTATTACTGTATATCTGAGTTAGGTATATGTAAAAGGAGCAAGTATGCCTCATGAAGTATCAAGGTGAGACCCATCTCTCAGTGCCAGTGACCTTTCCTTCCAGACAATAGCTTCTATGCATGTACTATGCATGTATTAGGGCAGAATCCACTTTCTATAGACAAAGCAATTTGTCTTCTAAAAAGGGGATACAGAACTGCTTCATCATTTTGGTTCATAGGAGAAACTCTCCACCTTCCTAATATAGATATGTTCACGTCAGCTTCAGATGAAACACACTGGAATCAGAAAGATGTGTACTGCTATCATCAGGATTCACTTTCTAGCAATTGTGTTTGTGTATGTGTATGTGTCTATCAGTGGTGGGATTCAAATTTTTTTTACTACTGGTTCTGTGGGAATGGCTTGGTGGGTGTGGCAGGGGAAGGATGCTGTAAAATCTCCATTCCCACTCCACTCCAGGGGAAGGTTACTACAAAATCCCCATTTCCTCCCGATCAGCTGAGAATAGGCAGAGAATAGGTGGGGGTGGGCCAGTCAGGGGTGGTATTTACCGGTTCTCCGAACTACTCAAAATTTTCTCTATCAATTCTCCAGAACTGGTCAGAACCTGCTGAATACCACCTCTGGTGTCTATGTGTATAGTTTTTAATTGTTATCCACCCAGAGCCATATACATGAGATGAAAAGTCATGTAGATCTCTAAACAACTAACTAAATAAATAAATTTCAGCTCAATAAGGTACACAAATGAACCTGGTATTTTTCTGTCTCATTCTCAGATTTTTTTTTTTCCTGGAGACTGTTGTTGAGCTTACTTTATTGTCCCCAAATAGTACAGACAATGCTTTTTTTCACTTACTTCCATTAAATCACTCTGTCATCGACTTTACTGGTCCTCTTTTCTGATCTGATAGAACAAGTCTTCTACATTGATTCTTCCCTTTAGATTTGAGTAAAACATGGGGAAATGAGAGATGTGGCAGGCTTTTGAAAAAAAAATACTTGTATAATACAACCCAATCCCAAACCAGGGACACCTGCACAACCCTTTAAACACCTCATAATTAGGTTAAGTAGAAGGGTCCTATGCAGGGGTGAAATCCAGCAGATTCTGACAGGTTCTGGAGAACCGGTAGCAGAAATTTTGAGCAGTTCAGAGAACCGGTAGTGGAAATTATGAGTTGTTCGGAAAACCGGCAAATACCACCTCTGGCTGGCCCCAGAGTGAGGTGGGAATGGAGATTTTGCAGTATCCTTCCCCTGCCACACCGTCCAAGCCACGCCTACCAAGCCACACCATGCTCACCAAGCCACACCCACAGAACCGGTAGTAAAAAAAATTGGATTTTACCATTGGTCCTATGCTTTGCTCATCGTGACCTCATCAGTTTTTCTTCCTTGAAAATTATCATTTCCCCATCAAAGTGAATGAATATAATTTGGTGGGTGGGTGATTTGGCATTGGAAGGCATAAAAATAATGAATTCAACCCTGCTTTATTTCAATGTTGTCTTGTTGTCTCTGTATGAGGAAAGGATCATTTCATGAACGTGCTTTAACAAGGGATACCACAAGTCTGTTATAGCTACTATTTGTAACAATATTATTTTTATAAAGCAAATGATCAGCTACTGCCATTGAAGTTACCCGAGCAATTACGTTCCTGTGAATACTCATGCCAGAACAAAGGGAACAAATTTGAATATCTGTTTATACTTTGCATTTCAGATTGGCTCCAGGCAAGGAATCCAAGTTTTTACTTGGGTTATTTAAGGTTTTCGGCAGCAGTGACTGAACACCAAAGAACAGGAAGAAATTTCCTTGCTTGGACCGATTGTTCTCAAAATCCACTCCAGTTTAAAAGAGTTAAAAATTCAATTATGGTTTCAAAATAATTTGATTCCTTTCCACCTGTAGTATCTCCCGTGGTTAATTAATATAATGGTTTTGAAATAGCTCTTGTTGCAGGGCTATCTTTGGTTCTGAGGGCACTGGATATCTGCCTGTCAAAAGACAGGGGTGTTAAAAAATATAAATGTTTGATAATGACCATAGGGGGAACAGGGCAGGGATATGGTGGGGGGGGGGACTAGTGATGTCTAGGTAGAAATTTTTATCTGTACCGGGGAACTGTAATTACATAAGTTGGCTGATTGCTACCTAAAGGGATTCAGATCAAAATTAAGCCTTCTCCTGAAGTACTCAATTAAAGTTATTTGGCAGAGGAAGCAAACTGCCATTAACAGGAGAACATGCATACCTGCAATCAGATATACCTCTGGAAAGATAAACTCAAGAGTACCTCTCTCTGGCTTCATTGTGCTTTAAGAAATGGGACAACTTCCACCTGAGATTTGCATATCGAGTTAAAAATAAAATATTACCAGTACATTTGGGGGGTGGGGGGGCTCTCATTTGAATTTAGCAATTTGGAAATAACTTGACTCTTACTCCCTTTGGTGGCGCAGTGGTTAGAATGCAGTATTGCAGGCTAATTTGGCTCACTGTCAGGAGTTCGATTATGAGTGGCTCAAGGTTGACTCAGCCTTTCACCCTTCCAAGGTTGGTAAAATGAGGGCCCAGATTGTTGGGGGCGATAGGCTGACTCTGTAAACCACCTAGAAAGGGCTGTAAAGCACTGTGAAGTAGTATACAAGTCTAAGTGCTAAGTGCTAGTGCTATCTAGTGGACACACATTTGCAACACATGTGCACACACAAATACATACACAAACACAAACCTTGGAGAAAATATAAAACCCTACCAAAAGATCCTATTCCTGTTTCATAATCATTTTTATGGAGATCTATATTAATTTGGGAAATGTCCCAAACTGCCTGGTTCCAGATTTTCTTGCCAATCAATGATAATTGATAATTTAAATTTATTGGCCGCCCAACTCCAGAAAGACACTGGGTGGCACACAAAACTGAAGAAAACGTTAGCATTAAATCAAATGGACAGTCCAGACTTACAATAATCGAATCGACAACAAAATCAATAAAACAAATCAGGGGCCATTGAACAAATAATAAACATTAACTTCAGGCCTGAGACCTAGTTTTCAAAGCTTTCTGGAACTCTAGGAGAGAGGGCTTTGTCTTTAAATAATTTAAATTGTTATATATTTACATTTATTATTATTTACATTAATAATTTACCTTAATTTACCTTAATTAATTTACATTAATAATTTACATTAATTTACATTAATTTATTTACATTAACTTATTTACATTAATAATTTACATTAATTCTTTTCCCCACACAAGATTCTTTTTTGACAGTACATCTTCTTTCCTCTTATTTCAGCTGAAGCAACAATACCAAGTTGTACTATATCAAAACTGATCCTCCAATGTTTGTCAGTTTCCTTCACCTATAAAAGTGGTATTTGATTCTCTAGTTTGTCTTTGTGATGCTTTGGCATGGGGGAATGTCCCAGTTTCCTTTTTTCCCTCAGAAGGCAGAAGAAGCTGTTACCCCCCCCCCCACTGTCTGTATCACATCCTTCCTTCCACATTCTCCATGTGCTTTCTTATGGGGGGGGGGGGCAGGATTGTTCCATTTTGATTGAGTTAAGGTGTGGGAAGATAGGGTGGCTGCAGGCTGCAGAAGAGATTATTGCAAATAAAAGCTAGGACAGCCCAGCTCATAATAAAACATGACATCCATACATGACAGCATTTTCTTGGGAGGGTGGGGAGCTTTTGCCATTTCTTTTTTGCTGTGATGATGATCTGACCCATAGCAAAATGTAATCCTAAATCTCCTTTTCTTTAACCAGCCATTTCCAGGCAGTATCTGGAGTTGAGAATGGCAGATTCATATTTTTGTTTGGATGGTATTTTTTTTAAAAAAAACTATATGTCATTTCCTCCTGTTACAGTGGTGTACTTCTTATTCCCTACACGTTAACACTTACTAGTGTTAATAGAAAACATGCCTGAGATCTGAAAGGGCACCTGCTCTCTTCTTTAGCATCAGCTCAGTTAATGACATTCATATTTGATAAGGAGAACTGAAGCCAAGAGTGAAAAGAAAAGCTAAATTAGATTTTGCTATTGCTGTTATAACTTTGGAAAGCTTAGATAAGGAGGAGGAGGAGGAGGAGGAGAGGAGGAGGCTGAATATCTGCCTGTAAGATGCTTCAATTTATTTTCTTTTTATTTTCTGCTTTCATCTCCCCCCACTCCTCCAGAAGACTCCCTAGCAGGGGTGAAATCCAGCAGGTTCTGACAGGTTCTGGTAGCGGAAATTTTGAGTAGTTTGGAGAACCAGCAAATACCACTTCTGGCTGGCCCCAGAGTGGGGTGGGAATGGGGAGTTTGCAATATCTTTCCCCTGGAGTGGGGTGGGAATGGGGATTTTGCAGTATCCTTCCCCTGGAGTGGAGTGGGAATGGGGATCTTGCAGTATCCTTCCCCTGGAGTGGGGTGGGAATGGGGATTTTTCAGTATCCTTCCCCTGCCACGCCCACCAAGCCACATCCACCAAGCTACGCCCACAGAAGCGGTAGTAAAAAAAAAATGGATTTCACCACTGCTCCACAGTGGTTTATAAGAGAACAATAAAAGTCTTAAATACCACCTCCGCAACAAAACAGGTACTGCTTAAAAACAATGAGTATTAAAAAGCAAGCAATATTCATTTTAAAAAGCAAAAGAAAATAAAAAGGCACTCCAAAAGGCTGTCTCGTCTTGGTGTTCAATCATTCCATAAAGACCTTGGTGAACGGGCATGGCTTCAACTGTTTTCCGACAGAAGATGGAGCAGGACTGAATACGTGTCAGAATTCCATTACTGGGGTTCTGAGAATGGCCTATTCCTCACCATTCCTCACTGAGAAGCAAACTCACAGGCAATTCAATACCTTCAGGACTGTAGCTATCTGACCTTCTTTGGTTCTCCCAACTATCAGCCAAGAAGTCATGGTCTATTTCAGGGCAATTTTCAAGGTTAGCACCAAATGACACTATTGCCGTAATTCAGTTGAGGATATATTAAGTGATGAATCACTAATGCCAGGCTACTTAATCCAAGAAGGCTCATAACTGGCACAGTTAAAAACTAGTTGCAGGCTCTCCATATCACTACAGCTACCTCTGCTTCTAATAATGGTGAAATCAAAAGAAACCCACCCCCCACCCCCAAACTATGCACTTCTCCAGCCTATCCATAATGTATTTCTACTCTGGCTTCCCCTTGTGGGCGTCAATCCAAGTAATTTTAGAAGAACTGAACAACTCCTCTAGTTCAAACGGAAGTAAACCTGACATTATATGTGTCATCAATACAGAATTAAGCATTACAGTTGATCCATTTCTGCAATTTCACAAATGGAACAGTTCTGATAATAATCTATGATCAGTATAGTGGTCAATGACTGTGGAGAGATCCAGAAGAATCACAACAGTAGCACTCCTCTTTTTAAATCTTTCCTGGTAGATGCCAATGATCAGAACCGACTTCTTCTGACCTAAGCATAATACATAAAATTATCTGCCACAATATCAATGACTACTTCAGCTTCAACCACAACAATACGAGCAAATAATAGATACAAACTCAAGGTAAACCGCTCCAAACTCGATTGCAGAAAATACGACTTCAGTAACAGAGTGGTCAATGCCTGGAATGCACTACCTGACTCTGTGGTTTCTTTCCCAAACCCCCAAAACTTTAACCTTAAACTGTCTACTGTTGACCTCACCCCATTCCTAAGAGGTCTGTAAGGGCCATGCATAACTGCACCAGTGTGCCTATCGTTCCTGTCCTAATATTCCTTTTTACTTACTCTTTTCATGTATCCAAATTATGTTTATATTTTTACCTGTTATCTTATATATGATTGACAAAATAAATAAATAAAAATAAATTGAAGATTGTTTCTATGCTTTATGTAGATCTATATTTTGGTCCGATCCAAACCAAAATCAGTGTAGTTGGCTTCTTCCAACTATCAACTAACCTACAAAATACTATAGTTGGTCACCACCATTTCTAACATCTTGCCTAAGAGAGCTGTATTTGCAACTGGGAAGTTCCTGTCCCAAAACTCAAGATCCAGGCAAGCACTATTTAAGAGAGGTTGCTGCATTGCTCTTTTCAAGGTGATTTTGAGCTTTCCTTATGTGAGTAATCCCTGTTAGACTGCCCTGTTTAGCAAGGCTCTAGATTGCATCCTTCCATTTTCCACCATTCAGTCAGAACTGAAGAAGCTTCTTGGATGAGAAATAAAAAGTCTTCAAGGAAAAATAAAGAAAGTCAAATTGTCTTTTGAAAAAACACCCGACTGAGAATCTCCATAGATGTTTCACTCTAGAGTGCAGGTCATTGGCCTATCCACACAAGCATCTTGTCCACATTCTCAGATCATAGTTACAGAAACTGGTCCTGTTAGCTCTGATTAAATTGGCTGCCATAAATTCAAAAGACTCTGCAAGAATTGTGGCATCTAATTCTGAGCAGATGGGAGTGATTAGATTCTGAAAATGCATCGCAAACCTAGCACAGTTGGTACTGAATATTCACCATCAAAGAGTTCCTGACAGAATTGGGAATGGTGGGAAAAAATGATTAGAGTTATGGTATTAATTCAGCAAATAAATTGCTTGATTTAATTGTCTACTTGCAAAAGATACAGGATTGGAAGAGAAAGAAGAAAAGAAACAACCCAGTGAGTTGGTGGTCTGAGAACTGTGACTTTGGTTGGTGTGGTTTATTTGATGTAAACTTTATACCAAATGACATTGTTTGAAGATTTGCTTGAATGGTCGTTTTTTTTTTTTTAAAAAAAAAGGGAAATTATTAATCTGGCACGATTGTTAAATTTTGTCATCCAATGTTAAGTTACTGTAAGAAGCTAAATTTCCAAAGACTCCAGGTTGATGTTTTATGCATTTATTCATTTATTATACAAGACAATAACAGTAGTTTCCTCAGTGAGATACCTGGCCTGGTGGTTGAAGCCTCTCTTTCCCCTTTGTTCCCTGTAATTTATTTTGCTTCAATTCTGGTCATTTTACTGATGAAATAGATTAGGATCAAGGAATAAATTAATAACAAGTGGAGAGTAGCAAGGATAGCTAGCTAGGTCAATTCTTTTCAGGACAATGCTCTCCGTTTTTGAATAGAAACATTTTGCAGAGCAGAACGTGAATCCTCTGAGAAATTAGTTGACTAAAACTCTTTCAGCTTCTTTTAGCATTTTCTTAGGAGTTTTGAGCAAGAAAGAAATTTCAAACATTTGGATATTGTATTCATGGGACTCCAAGAACAATAATGAATACTTTGTATATGTTCCTGCATGCAGACACATACTGTAACTGCACACATGTCAGTGGTGGGTTGCCCCCGGTTTGGACCGGTTCTATAGAACCGTTAGTAAAACTGGTGTGAGGCTCCGCCCACTGATCCAGATGTCATCAGAAGCGATCTGCACACACAAACCAATAGTAAAGGTAAGTAGAATCCATCCCTGACACTGTCCATAGACAAGTTTTAACCTTAAGAATGGAAGCCTTGCCTTGAATCAGAAAAAGATTGGGTCAGGGATGAGTTATTTGTGGCCCCCTGAGGTATTTTTAATACCCCAGAGACCCCTCCAAACATTATTGGCAAAAATAATGACAATCGCGAAAGCAGCAGTGTAAGCTCTTAAAATGATCCTATTTACCAAAATGTTGAAAATCTTGCTTTATCCCCACACACCCTGCATTTTGTATCACTGGCTAACTGATTTTAACCTTCAGCTCCAAAAACATTAAGTAGGCAAAGGTTTCTCCTACCTGGTCTTAACTTACAATGTGTGTATGCTCATTGTAAGTTTTTGTTGTGAGTTAAGCAGCATCATGCAAAAGTGTAGAAAGAGATAAAAAGTTGTAAGACAAAGAGTATGGAACAAAAAAAGTAAACATGGCTGAAATTAGTCCATAACATTGAATGTCCTTCTCTGTGTCTTTTTATTCTTGCAAATATCCTTCCCCACATCAGGACACTGCCTTTTGTTTCTTAAATTTAGCACCTCTCTTTCATGACCCCATCAACTTTATCCAACCATAATTTTTTAATCTTTTCCTTCATTTTCTCATATTCACTCTTTCTTCATATATTCATCATGAGATTCAATCCTCATTCATTTTTTCAGTATGATCAAACCACTTCAATCTATTTCATTTATGTGTGTCACCCAACTGCATTTGGTCCACAGTGATTCAAAACCAGTTCTTTCTTTCTTCTTCTTTTGTCATATATACTTCTTAAAAGTATATATGACAAATATACCCATTCCCACTGCATTCAATGTTTATGTTTTTCCTGACATAACTCATGCTCCCTTCCATATAATAAAGTAGACACAGCTGTTTTTACTTCTCTTGACAAATATTCTTCATAACAGACCAGATATTGCTCATATATGTATTAAAATTTCTGTTTCCCCATCTTCAGTAAATATTCTCCCAAGGTGTACAAATTGTCTGTAGGTTTTGTTTTGTTTTTTGCTATTTATATATAAAACTGGCAAAAGTTCATTATATACAGTAGAGTAAAAAGCTACCTTATTTTTTGATACAATACTTTGAAAGCCACCTGATTATAAATTAACTTTTCCTGCAAATAACTTGGTTTCTCAACCAACAACAATGTAATATCTGCATACAAATATATATAGGTCTTCATACAATCCTAACCATGTATTCAAAACAAAGCATATTGTCTTAGTCACTCTTCTCCTTCAGCCTAGGTTTCCATTTTTTTTCTCTATTCTTTTTTCACCTTCTCATCTGTCCATTCATGTTATTAGCAGAACAATTTTTCTACCACATTACTTTCAGTCAGGAAGTACCATATTTTTCTGAGCATAAGACACACTTTTTCCCCTCCTAAAAGAGGGTGGAAATGTTGGTGCATCTTATACACTGAATACAGCCATTTTTGGCCTCCCGAAGCCCCGCCCCACTCATCCCATTTTTGAAAAAAATAGGTCCATTTTTTTGCAAAAATAGGGCACACAGAGGGTTTGGGAGGCCCGCAGAGTGCTCCTGGGGGCTGGGGGAGGGCAAAAACCTTTTTTTCTTACTTACCTCTTCGAAATCTTGGTGCGTCTTATACACCAGTGCATCTTATAGTCCAAAAAATATGGTAATTGCACATTTTTTAACCTTTTCTGGTTATTCCATATTATCACTGTTGATGAGAATCTAATATTCTGTAATTCTACCTATAGAATCCTACTTTCAAACAAATCTACAACTTCAATTACATATAGTTTCTAACATATATTTTAGCCCACTTTAAGTCAAAAGTACATCTTTACTTCCATGCATATATTCATCAGTGAGTATCTGCTCATCATCATTTAGATCTATTACAGTCTTCTCCTTTGTTAAATATAACTCCTTCCTTCTTTTTTTTCTCATGATCTGTATTATTGACTTCTACATTATTTTCAGTCTTTTATAGGCATGGAGATCACTACATAAACCATTAGTAATACGTATTAGCCACAACCTAATTTTACCCAAAACATGTTCATTCTATTCCAAAGTAACTAGAACTTCTAACTAAAGACTACCTTGCAAGCCAACATAAAGGTAAAGACAACTGTAAATGTTTTCCTTTCCCTGTCCAGTTGTGTCTGACTCTATAGGAAGCTGCTCATCTCCTTTTCTTAGCTAAGGGAGCCAACATTGTCTGAAGATGCTTTCATGGCCAGCATAACTGTGCACCAAGTTGCTGTTAACCTTCCTACCAAAGTGGTACCTATTTATCTACTCACATTTGCATGTTTTCGAACTGCTAGTTGGGCAGGCAAGGCAAACCCTGTTTCCTGTAACTACCCAGTCAGAAGTTATTCTGTCCTGACACAATTTCAGGATGTCATGCTCAGAGAAATTAACCAAGCATTTCTAGGTCACTGCAAGGATATGTCACCGGTATTTTCTGGATATGGAATTCACAACAATTTTTTTTTATTGTGAAGAAAATTATGCATTGCTTCAGAAGACAAGCACCTCACTTCAGCAGCTACATCAGTATAGAACAAGCAGCAACTCAAGTGGTCATTTGATGTTATGTGACTGCCAGTTATTGTTAGGGTGAAGTAGAAAATTTGTAAGTGATTTGAGATTACACATATTTTAATTGACTCTACTTTATGGACATTGTCAGGAAACTGGTCTGAAATATATAATTCTTGTTTTTCCCATCTACAGATTTGATGTGGTCAGTCTAGTCATAATGGATGGAAATATCTGAATATAAAGGGATACTTATCCAACCAATATCCAGATACAATGAGAATAAGAAAAACTATTTGTCATAGACAGTATTTGGCTCTATCTACGAGTGACTGTTTTTATTATGTCTTAAAGTTTCTATTGTGGTTATTTTCATAACTGCTTTGTTCCAGGAGTGCTAGTCAACAGGTTCTCACAGATTCTGGAGAACTGGTAGCGGAAATTTTGAGTAATTCGGAGAACCAGCAAATACCACCTCTGGCTGGCCACAGAATGGAGTGGGAATGGAGATTTTGCAGTATCCTTCCCCTGGAGTGGGGAGGGAATGGAGATTTTGCAGTATCCTTCCCCTGCCATGCCCACCAAGCCACGCCCACAGAACCGGTAGTAAAAAAAAATTGAATTCCACCACTGCTTTGTTCATTTGTTCTGTACATATCAGTCCCCTATGTTTTACAAATGGCCATTGGGTTTAAACTTGCTGCTTTGGGTGTTTCTATCATCCAGAATGTAATTCTCACTTGAAACTCCAAAGAACATTGTTCAACTTGGTTTCTTTCACAAAGAACCTGACCATATGATAAGAGGGAGCTATTCTTTTAATCTATGGACTATCAAAGACTTCGCAAAAAAATGAAGTTTAAATCATAAGAAGCAATATTTGATGACAAGGTATTCTTAGTGTTTAAGAGTTCTTCAGGCATATCCATTTCTAGTGGTGATTTTAGGTACATAATTTGGTGTTAAATGTTATTTAAGTTATAGCAATTTTAAGCCCTACCCAGTAATTTCAAAACCGTGTTGCCTAACTGGAGCATAGATTACTTCCTATAAGTTTTCCTCCTGCTCATTAATTTAAATTGCAACACTTCAACAATTTAAATATAAATTACCCATAGAATTGATAGCATCATCTCAAAGCTATCATCCAATGAGGGCAAGAAAATTTAGCCCTTTCAGGAGTATTTTCTCAGCATACCTTAAAAACTGGCAACTACTCAGAAATGCAATCAGTTTATGGCCAAGACCAAGAACTGGAGTCAATATGACAGTGATGAATGTATCTTGCTAAATCTCATCTTAAATTAGAGAGGCACCCGCTATCTGTGATTCCATTGCTGAATTATTCCTCTTTCTTTTATGGATACTTCCTTTTGTGTTGAAAGATGCTTTGAATGGTGCAGATTAAATATATAACTTGAAGATAGATAAGTGGAAACTTATTTTTTTGGGAGGGGGAAGCTTGTAACATGAATGAAAAAGAGGCTCGTGGCATCTTGACAGTGTGAAACAGCAGAACATGTGGCAGAAATCATATTCATGATATGACATTAAAACACCACTTTCTTTTTTCGCCAAAAAATGCCAGAGAGATAAGGTCACTCAGCATGAAGAGTATTATAGCCACTTCAGCACAATGGCTCTGAAGAGCCAAGGTTGAAGAGGTTTCACCCTGCAAAGATTTCTATGGCTATCTTCAAAAGCCATCTCTGTGAGCATTTCCTGGCTTAATATTTGCAAATCTCATGGGGAGGCATAATGAGCAATCCTGACAAACAGTCGCCACTCGGGGAGGGAAGCAAGAGGACAGGATAACTGGCTTTCTCAGTGGGCTTTAAAATAAAATAAGAACCAGAACACTGTTGGGATACTTACTAAACTCCAAGAACAGTCTGCAAAAAAATCTAATTGTTTCCCTGAGATACATTGGCTTAACTTAGTCCATTGTATATTACCAGAAAAACATATTATGTGGTCATTTGAGCAATCTGGAAGCACCAGGGATGAAGCCTCTATTCATCAGAGCTGAGAGGATGCTGGAAGTGTGCCAAGTTTTGGAAAATTGTAGAAAGATAGCACAGGCTTTCCCATCACCCACTATATTTTAAAAAGAAAATTCCATCCCCTTCTTACTTTTTCATTGAATAGGGAATAATGGCCAGATTGCTTTCTGCCTTGTGTTCAACAAGGGACTGCTGGCAATGTCATCTAATAATGAGACACCTTCCTGGACTGGTTTAATAATACTACCGAAGCTATGGTTTCATTGCTTTTTGGGATGAGGTTGGGGTTTGAGGTTGTATATATTATGTTGATTTATTGTTTGTTGGTTTTGATTTTTTATTATCTATTGTCATGACAGTGCAATGGTAGTACACAACCAATTTAATGTTCAGATTTGTTCTAGTAAATAAACTAACATGTATTTATTTTCCTTTATTATATTAATACATATACCACTTCGACAGGTTCATAGCGCTTTGAGATATTAAAAAAAAGTATAATAAAATATTAAATTAAAGGATATCAGTGATGTCCTTCAGCTGAAAGCCTTCATTTCCAATTTCTCTAGACAATAGGATCGTATTCCTCAATAAAGGATAAAGGCAAATGAATAAAAGGTTAAAAAATAAGAGGGTGTGGGCTAACCTGATCTCCAACAAAAGCTACTCCAAGGGAATGGCAACTGGAAAAGTGACATTTGGGCTCCACCCCTTTGAACTCACAAGAAATTTGTACCTGCAGCATCCTTTCATGGCTAGAATACATACAGTAGGCAGAATCTACTTGAGAAGAAAGACACTAAGGTAACAAATAACCAACCTGCAAGGAATTTATGGGTAGTCTAATCAATGTAGTCTGGAAGCTTACCAGCGGCCATTGCAGCTCCTACAAAATAGGTGTTATTCTGATGAATCAGTCAGCTCTGACTAATAACTGGACCTCTGCTTTTTATGCCGCTGCAGCTTCTGAATCATCTTCAAGGACAGATCTACTCAAGAGGAATTACAGACTTCAGTTCCTTTCAACTCATCTCCTTCTCAATAGAAACATAAAACTGAGTATCATTGGCATATTGATTATACGTGCCCCCATGCCAATGGAGGCAGCGGTTTTCTCGTCAATTTTATGTAGCATTGAACAAGTTAGATGAGAGGGCTAAATTTTAGGGCAACCCACTTGTGGGCAAGGGTTCGATCTCTTCTTCTCCAACAACATTGATTGGAATGACCCACATAGAAAGTTGTGGAAGCACTGCAGACAGTGTCTCTGTTCTCCAACCCTTGCAGGAAGTCTAAAGAATACCATTGATCAATGATATGGCATGCCACAATCAGATATTTCTCTCCACTGGCATTTATGCCTCATTGTTCAGTGTGTGTGTGTGTGTATACCTCTGTATGTGTATTATGTGTTCAATTGCTTGCATGGAAAAAGTTCTTGTCACATATGGTGCAGTGGTGGAATTCAGATTTTTTAGAATTATTCTGTGGGCGTGGTTTGGTGGGTGTGTTGTGGCTTGGTGGGTGTGGCTTGATGGGCATGGCAGGGGAAGGATACTGCAAAATCTCCATTCCCCCCCCCACTCCAGGGAAAGGATACTGCAAAATCCCCATTCCCTCCCCGCTCCTGGGGGAAGGATATTGTAAAATCTCCATTCCTACCCCACTCTGGGGCCAGCCAGAGATGGCATTTGCTGGTTCTCTGAACTATTCAAAATTTCTACTACCGGTTCTCCAGAACATGTCAGAACCTGCTGAATAGCACCTCTGATATGATGTCCCTGCCCCAAAATATTTACAATGGACGTTTGCATTTTATAAATAGCTGAGATGTACAAAAATGAACTGCCCAGTTCACCTCTCCAAGGAAAAGTGGCATATAAATGAATTAAAACAATTAAAATAAATAATTCCCATCTTGTGAGCAGAAATATTTAGCCACTAGTCACCAGTCATTGTAATAATCTGTCCAGGCTGGCTAGATAGGCTATTGTCTTTGAGTATCTTCTTTCTGTTAGGACTAACTCATGGACTATTTTTGCAAATATTTGATGCCTTTGCTGTTCCGAATCCAAATCTACGCATTCTGTTCCCGAGTGCATCTGTTTTAATGGCAGGGGATGTTGAAAATATTAATAGTTCTTTGTCACAGTCAGTGCAGGAAACTCTAGTCCCCAGGAGGACACTGATAGATGGTGTTTGCCCACAAAGCACATCACTATGTATGAAGCCCTGTTACAAGCTGGGACAAAATTTTCAGGAAAAGAGAATTATATTTCTTTCTTCCCAGCACTCATAAATACCGTATTGAGCTAAACATAGTTTTGCAATGCAAAAATGTCCTTACTGTCCACCCAAATGGAGGAAAAAAATTTACATAGGAAGAGATCAGCATAAAAATTTCCCCAATGTGATATGATATAAACCAATTTCAGATTTCAGCTCACATAACCAAATACCTGCTGTCACCGGGCTTCATTAGTGAGGCGCAAATCACTACAAATTTCACTTTACAAACTCAGCAGGGCAAAAGATTAGCAAAGTACATTAGCTTGTGTTAGCAGAACAATTGCACCATTTTTATTGAGATGGATGGATGGATGGACGGACGGACGGATAGATGGATGAATAATGTGTCATCAACTTGTTTTCAACTCAGCAACCACAGAGACAGATTTTCAGTGTAATGATCTGTCTGTAATCTTTCAGATCTTCCAATAACGGCTTCATCACCACAGTAACTGGGTCTATCCCAGGGGTGAAATGCTCCCGGTTCAGACCGACTCGGGCGAATAGGTAGCGATGATGGCTGATGGTTCGGAGAACTGGTAGCAATGGCAACCCGAGGCTCCGCCCACCCGCCCAGTTGTTGTTACTTCCTGCTTTTACTTCCAGAGAACTGGTAGTAAAAAAATGCTTAAAAAGTTTTTAAAAAAAGTTCCGACGATCTGCTGAGCGATGCGCGATCGTAGGAACTTTTTTTTTTTACTTTTTAAGCATTTTTTTCTACTGGTTCCGGAGAAACAAAGCACTCGGCTGCTCCCCCTTTTCACTCAGCCCGAGCTTCCTGCTGTGGATTTTCACGCCTTGCTTCACACGCCTGGGATTGTCGCCCTCGTCTTCTTCCTCCTTCTCCTCCTCTCCAAGTGGAAAAATGCCAGGAGTGCAAAAAGAAGGGTTTGCTTGCTCCTGCCATTTTTCTATTTGTAAGGAAGCTTTCATGAAGGCAAGTCTGGTTTCCTGCGCTGCTCGCTAAAAACCTTACAAGTACTGCTGTGTACACTGTGTGTGTGTGTGTGTGTGTGTGTGTGTGTGTGTGTGTGTGTGTCTTTTTGCTCCTGGTCTTTCGCAGCAGCCTGTGCCTGCCATCCCATCCCCAGCCGGCTGAACCAGAGTTGGGGAATTCACCCCTGCAATCCATCCCCACCTTCATTCTTCTTTTCTTTGGAGGCCAACCTGAAGGAGCCTCAAGTCATTCAAAAGGTCTTTTAAAGCCTGTGTGTGTGCTGCACTGAATGTTGGTGTGGAGGCAGGGAGGGGGAGGCAAATGACCCCTCCAATCCATCCCCGCCTTCATTCAAAGGTCTTTTAAAGCCTCTGGGTGTGTGTGTGTGTTTGCTTCTGGTCTTCGCAGCAATCCATGCCTGACACCCACCCACACACACACAAGCTGCACGCACAGCTCTACTGATGAGATTTTTAGCACAGGAAGCCAGACTTGCCTTCACAAGGTACGAAAGCTTCCTTACAAAAGGAAAAACGGCAGGAGCAAGCAAGTGCTTTTTGCACTCCTGGCATTTTTCCATTTGGAGAGCAGGAGGAAGAAGAAGATGAAGGCAACAATCCTGGGCGTGTGAAGCAAGGCATGAAAATCCGCAACAGGGAGCTCGGGCTGAGTGAAAAGGGGGAGCAGCCAAGCAATTTGTTTCTCTCTCTCCCCTCCCATCATCTCCCAGACTGGGTGACCAAGGTAGAAAGGCTTGCAATCTTTGGGGCTAGGAGGCGTTGGATCTGGCTTGGCGAGGGGGATCAGGCTGGTCAGGTGCTGATCATCGGAAACTTTTTTTTTTACTTTTTAAAGCATTTTTTACTAGTGAAAAATGCTTTAAAAGGTAAAAAAAAATTGGCCACGCCCACCCAGTCACAGGACCACCACCAGGCTACGTCCCCAAGCCACGCCCACAGAACCGGTGGCAAAAAATATTAGATTTCACCCCTGGTCTATCCACCTTGTTGCTGGTTGTCCTCTTCTTCTATTTCCTTCCATCTTTCCCAGCATTACAGTCTTCTCTAGAAAGCTGGGGGTTTTTATACTGTGCCTGATGTAGAATAATCTGAACCTGATCAATGTTCAATGGTCCATTTGTTTGTTTTCTTGGCTGCGTATGGTATTCCCAGGAGTCTTTTTCAACATTGATATTCAAACGTATCAATACTCTCCATAACCTTCTTCTTCAAAGTCCAACTTTCACTTCCATTGAGTGTCACAAGGCATACTGTGTCTAGATCTAATAACAATAGAAAAAAAAATTACAGACATCATGGCTCATGACGTAGAAAAAGCTTGTATCAGGGGTGCTATTTAGCAGATTCTGGAAAACCGGTAGCGGAAATTTTGAGTAGTTCAGAGAACCGGCAAATACCACTTCTGGCTGGCCCCAAAGTGGGGTGGGAATGGAGATTTTTGCAATAGCCTTCCCCGACGAGTGGGGAGGGAATGGGGATTTTGCAGTATCCTTCCCCTGCCACGCCCACTAAGCCACACCCACAGAACCAATAGTAAAAAAAATTGAATTTCACCACTGGCTTGCATGCATATTCCCCCAAATTTTGTAACTTTAGATGTAGGAGACTTAAACCCTTTTTTATGCAAAGCATCCTCTCTTAATTCATATAAGTCTTGGCACAAGGCTTTAAATACAAAGTTCTCTAATATCATCAATTTTATAAATTCTAATTGAAATTGTTTCTAAGCCACTTTTAACACCTGACTTTTTCTCAGACTTTTTTCTTTGAGACAATTTTTGATAAGACAAAAATAAATGCTTGCAAGCAAGGCTGGTTTGCATTATTGCTGAATCTATTGGGAGCGATACATCCAAACTCACTTTCCCATAGAACTTGTGTCAGAATGGTATGACATTCCTGTCCTCAACTAGTTCTGTTTGTGTACAACATTCAATAGCTTCAGGGGTCTGTACTAGCTCCAAGTCTGTTTAACATCTATATTAGTTATTTGGTCCAGCATTTAAAAGCCATAGTAATTCACGTTCCAAAACTGGCAAACAGACATGTCCCAATTCTGCTCTATGCAGATGCTGCTGCTTTCTAGCATGTAGATCTAAAGAGGACATTTAATGTTCTCATTCAACATTGCCAAGAACAATTGGTGATTAGTTATCAAAACACCAGGATAATGTTCTTATCTAAAAGAGCCACAGCCTATGCAGTTGAACAAATTAATATTTTAAAATACTTTGTGGTTGTATTGACAGCCAATGTCAAAATGTTTGGGTACTGTATCTATTTGTGCTGACAATCCTGTGCAAAGGAGTATCTCATCTATCTCCAGCCTACAAAAACAGTCCTTTCAACAGTTCCAAGAAGGCTCCACACCCATTTGCACTACTCAGGTGACCCTGATGACACAGATAAACCTCCAGGTAGCCTTAGCGACTCTCTAAAAGAATGCAAATGACGAGAGACGACTTCCGGCTCCAGATGGCAGCAGACGTTGTTTGGGTTCTTTGCCCCAGCGTCTGAATCCCCCCCCGCTTGGAGGCCCCTCGGGGCCGGGTGCCCTGGTTTGGGGGTACCTGCCGTTAAGGGCGGCTCGCCAGGGGTCCCCTGCCTCAATTCCAGGGGCTGGGCGGCCAATGCTGGCGCGCCCGAGGCTCCAGCGAGTGTGGGCAGCACGCAGCGGCCATTCCAAGGCCGTTACGTGCCTATGTGCCTGTAGGACCCGGTGTATATCGAAATTAAGGCAGCAGGTAAAGAGGCGATCGGAAGAGGAAGAGATGCAGGCCGGAGAATAATTAGAAAAGGAGAGACTTTGACTGGCGAAGCAACGAGGCGTCCTGTGGGTGAGAGGGGGGGGTTGAAGTTTCTCCCCCCCCCTTGCAGCTGGGAAGGGCGCCGTAGTTGAGAAGAAAGAGCGAGAAAAAATAAGGAGACCTCTTACTTTACTGATTTTCTGTGGAGAATGGTGGAGGCAGAATTTGGGAAGGGAGGCTGGAGCCCTCTGTCCTTCTGGAGAAACATGGCTGGAGCTTGATTTCCTGCTTCTTTGTATATAATTGATGACATCACCCACCGCTGGTTTCCTGTTTGACCTACTCTACAAGCCGGACTCGTTGCTCCTGTGAGCGCCCTCTGGTGGATCGTGAGGAAATAGAGCTGATTTTTAAGAGAACCTTCTCCTTCTGGATGCTTGTGCCTACCTGAGGACCTCTCATTCTTTATTACTGTAAGATGGCTAAAGGACAAAGACCAGCCGCAGCTGACATTGAAAACATTTTGCAGAAATTGGCAAAATTGGATGAGAAACTTGATAAGCTTGATATCTTGCAAAAAGGGCAATTGGAAATAAAATCTGAAATGGTAGTTATGAAAAAAGATTTAAGTGCTGTTCAACAGGTGGTTGAGGACAACAAGAAAAAGGTGGGAGGTTTGGAGGGGGAGGTGCGGGCAATCCAGAAGAGGGAAGAAATGAGAGGAAATGTAATTTTAACTTCGCAGCTGGATAGAATGTCTTATTTTCTCAGGTTTCAAAATGTGGAAGAAGTGGACCAGGAAGATCTGCGAGAAGTGATGGTTAAATTGTTGGGCGAATTTATTGAAAGAGGTTTGGATTTTATGAGATGGGACATGGATCTAGTTTATAGAGTAAATTCACAATATGCAATTTTACATAGTGTCCCAAGAGAGGTCCACATTAAATTTGTGAGAAGGGAAACGAGAGATGAAATACTGAGAACTCAAAGATCGGGGGCGCTGATATACAGGGGCAAGGAGGTCACCATTTTGAGGCAGATCCCTAGACAGGTACGAGAATTAAGAAGAAATTATTATTTTTTATCAAGTAAATTGTACCTTAAGGGAATAGGCTTCAGGTGGTTGATGCCGGAAGGTTTGATGATTTTCTGGGAGGGCAGTAGGAAGAAAATTAATAGTGTGATGGAGGCTCAGGCCTATCTGGAGCAACATAAGACCCTCCTAGAGGGTGAAGATACAGGAACCGAGGAAGGGGAGGTACTAGATGATCAAGGAGCAGGGGCGGGCAAGGCCGTGGTGGTCCAGGAGGAAGGGGGTGCTAAGGCCAGAACCTTGAGATCTAGAACTAAGAAATGATGAAGTGAGAGGAATATATTATTTTGTGCCTTTTATGATATCTCTTATTTTTGTAAACTTTAATATTACTCTGGATATTGAATTGATATTTTTATATAAATCCGGTTGCTAAATTTGTAATTTTAACAAGGGAAGATCTGCTGTATGTGAAAAAAAGTAATTATATATTATCTTTGTAAAAGGATAATGAAAATTCTACATATTGTAAGCGATAATATTGTTTATTTTTTAACCAATAAAAACTTTTATAACATAAAAAAAAAGAATGCAAATGACCAGCTGTCTACAAGGAGTATAAATCCTTTTATTTTCCACCATCCAGTCAGAGCTGAAGAAGCTTCTTGGATGAGAAGCAAAACCTCTTCAAAGAAAAACCAGACAGTCCAATTGCCTGTTGAAAAAGCACCTTTGGTCTCAGCCATATTGCATTTCTACTGTATGGAATTCCTTTCTGACTGTTGCCATCACATTCTTTTTGATACAACTTCTGTGTTGTGCAGCTCTTAGACATATTGTAACTGCAAGCTACCTGAAATCATTTTATCTAGGTTTTTCAGGGTTTCATTTGGTCCTCTATCCTTAGATCAGAAGTGTCAAACTCGCGTCATCATGGTGGTGTCATGTGATGTATCGGGACTTTCCCCCCCTTCGCTAAACCGGGTGGGGGCGGAGCCTGCACGTGATGCAATCCGGCCCATGGGCCACGAGTTTGACACCCCTGATATAGATTAAAGTCCACTTCACTATTGACATAAACTTAACAAGACTTTATCTGGGCTGCTGTCAGCTCAACTAGGTACACCAGAACAGCAAATCAACTCTGCAGGGAGGCTAAAACTGCTTTCATTGAGATTGGATGTAATAACACAATCTTGCAAGTGTGATTGTGCTGGAGTTCCTCCCGTTTCTTAAACGGCCGTAAATTAGGGAGGAATCTGCCTAAGCCACCTCTTATCTGTTTACTTTGGACTTAAAAATATTTCAGTCACTTTTGCCTAGTCAACAGTTTCTGTATAATTCTGTCAAGGTGATCTTGCTTATTTTCTCTACCTGTGCCACTTTAAGTGACAATTTCCAATGTAACCAGAAGAAAGCTTTTTTTTTTTCCAGGTAATTCATGTACATTAAATTGGGACCATGCCAAAACTTTGATCATACAACATCTGAATTTAGAGCTGAGGTTCAATGTAGCTCGGTTATCCAATTTCTATAGGACCCTTCCCCCTTTTGATGGGAGTGTCATATCATCATTACATCCTGATACAGAAGAGAAGAGAAGAGAAGAGAAGAGAAGAGAAGAGAAGAGAAGAGAAGAGAAGAGAAGAGAA